>LPNX010569781.1:0-61097 GCA_001517045.1 Pseudotsuga menziesii | reverse complement strand
CAAGATATAATTTGCATATGCATCAGTTAATGAATTTTGATTTCTTGGAATATGATTAAATGTAATAAAATCAAAATTTATTTCCAATAACCTAACTTGCATAAACTAACGTAGTAGAATTGGGTTTCACACCTGATAAGCTCGATTGAGCTGGGAAACTACCAGTTGAGAGTCAAGCCTGACTTCCAGCTGGGTAATGCATCATGACAAGGCATCCCATAACAACTCAATGAAGGCCCTATGCTCAGCCACATTATTAGTAGCAGGACCTAGACACGGGCCTCCAGAGGAAACTAGCTGTCTTGAGTGTGAGTAAATAACCCACGCAACTGAAGCTAGGTTACAAGTGTGGCGACTAGCACCATCTGCAAAACCTATGAACCACTCCGAAGACATCTGTAACAACCAACAGATGATATAAGAACACAAACTGACGAACTATTGTACATAAAGTTACATACAATAAAAATACAAAAAAATGCTAAGCCTAGGAATAAGAATTTTTGAGGTAGAGCCCATTTCTAGGCTTAGGCAGCTTATTTCCCTCGAAATCAGTTAATTCATACGCACCTTTCTTCAAAAATTTTGACATGACATAAGGTCCTAACCACATAGACCTAAATTTACTTGCCCCCAAGGGTTCTTTTTCTTGATCCCAAAGCAAGACAAGCTCCACTTCTAAAAAAATATTAGGTTTAACCGATTTATCGTACTGATTTTTTACCCTATTTTTATGAGCTTCGTTTGCTATCAACGCATCTCTGCGCTGTTCATCCAGATGTTCTAAGTGTAACAACCATTCTTCCAGCTCAGTCGTATCAGGTACCACATGAATAGAAATATTTAAATATGGGATTTCTCATTCAACCAGGGTTACTGCTTCCACTCCATGAACGAGTTGGAAAGGAGAAAACCCTATGGCAGTTTTCACATTGGTCCGATAAGCCCAAAGTGAAGGATACAGCATGATGTGCCAATTGCACCGGGTTGCATTAATAGTGTGCTTGAGAATAGTCTTCAAGGTTTTATTTACAACCTCGACTTGACCATTTTCTTGCGGGTAGAAAGAAGATGAATGTTCTTGTTTAAACCCTCCAAAATAGCATGATGTCTGAATTGACCACTATGCTTGCAGGTAGAAAGAAGATGAATGTTCTTGTTTAAACCCTAGCATAGTGGTCAATTCAGTCATCATACTATTTTGGAAGTGACTTCCATGGTCAGTGACAATATATTTACGAATACCAAGCCACACGATAATTTGGTTGAAAACGAAAAAAGCTACAGTTTCCTTGTCAGCTTTATAGGTGGGCATTGCCTCTACCCACTTCGTGAAGTAATCTATAATGACAATGATGTGTTTGTGCCCCCCAGCTGAGACTGGGTTGCACATCACGTAATCTATCCCCCACTTCATGAAGGGGGCCACTGAGATGAGGAGAAATAATGGAGCAGGATGCGACCGCATCTTTTTGGTGTGAAGCTAACAAGGATGACAACGCTTGATGGCTTCCACACAATCTTCAAAGATTGTGGGCCAGAAATAATCGACATGTAAGATCTCCTAGGCCATTTCTAACCCATATAAATGACCCCACACGCTCCACTATGGGCATCATTTAGGACATATCAGCCTCTTCATGAGTAAGGCATTGACGCAAAACAGAATCTACCCCTCTATGATATAAAGTATCTCCAACAATGAGGTATTTTTTTGCATGTAAGCGTAGTTTTCGCCGTTCTTCCTGGGAAAAAGCTGCAAGGAACTTCAAATTATGGAGATGGACAAGTATATCGCCATACCAAGGGCTAGAGGTGGAAATAAAAAATATATACTCATCTAGGAATGAGTCTTCTTCAATGGCTACATCTTCCTCAACCAAAAATTATGCGATGAGCTCTGCAAAATCTAAGGATTTGGCAGATTTGGCGGATTGGAAATCTAATTCAAACTCCTAGAGAATGACTAACCATTTGTTGAATTTGCCTCCAACTATCTGTCAGGACAAAACATATTGGAAATGATTAACATCCACCACTACCATCATGGTCCTCAGTAAGATGTAGTGATGCAACCTATGAACATCATATACAGCTTCTAATGCCAACTTCTTGACATGGGAATACCTAAGTTCAAGTCCATCTAAAGCATGGCTAAGATAGTAGATGACATGCTATTGGAGCTTATCATCCTCCTGGACTAGTACTACCCCTATGTCGACTCAGATGCAGCCAGATACAATATAAAATCACGATAGTAATTTGGCAGGCGCAATAATGGTGCCGACAACAAAAATTTCTTTAATGCCTCGAATGCAAGTTGTGCAATTTCATCCCATACAAATGGCATATCCTGCTTCAACAAGTGCATGAAACCTTTAATGATCTTGGCATAATTTACGATAAAACGTCAAAGAAAGTTGGACTTCACTTGTAGGCTTTGCAGCTTCCTGATAGAACGAGGAGGAGGAATATTTACTATGGCCTCAGCTTTCAAATGATCCACTTGAATACCTTTGTTAGAAACAATGAAACTAAGCAGTCTCCATGACTCGACACAGAAAATGCACTTGTGGGGATTCAAGCGAATTTTGTAGTATCTGCACTTTTTGAAGATTAAACGCAAGTGATCTGGGTGATCGATACTCTTACGAGAATGTGTTGGCAGATCACCAAGGTAGGGTTCAACAATAAAATTAATGTCATGAAAGGAAAAATTCATTTCCCACTGAAAGGTATCCCCTACATTTTTCATTCCAAAAGGAATTTTCTTGTACACAAATGTACCCCAAGGACAGATGAAAGTTGTTTTATGTTGGTCTTCCGATTTAATTTGAATTTGATTATATACTTGGAGAAACCATCCATAAACAAAAAGACTTCACTCCCTGCACAAGCATCAATGATTTGATCTATGAATGGTGTGGGGTAGTTATCTTTAGGACCGTGGCTTTGTTTAGATCGCAAAATTCAATACAAACGCGTACTGTCCCTTGATTTTTGTCTACAGGAATGGGGTTAGATACCCATTCTATCAAAGCTATCGGGTAAATGAAATCGACTTTCAGTATTTTTTCAACTTCATCCTTGACATCTACCTCTTGACGCAAATTGACAAGTCTAAGTTTTAGTCAAACAAGTTTGGTGTCACTATATGTTCGGATTTCATGTTCGACTATTGATGGATCTATGCCTCGCATCTTCTCATATGACTAGGAAAACACATTGTGGATTTCCTTAAACAAGGCTGTATAGATAGCAATCTACTCCGAAGAGCAGTTTTCATCGATATGTACATTTTCCACAATGTTTTGGTTTGCAAAGATGTTGATAAGAATAGTAACAAAAATGTTTTCCATATTCCCCTCAACAAATATTCCTTCCCTAGGCAAGGGATTAATGGGTATATCAACATCACCTGTCAGTCTCATCTGGAACTCTTGATTTTCAATCCTGCTTAACTATGGAAGAAAATAGGATCGATGGTGAAGATCTTCGTAGATATTATCTCGTGCACACATAGCTTCCAGAATGGCTTCGTTGGATGGCAAAACCATATCTAAGCAATATTTAGTATGCAAAGAGTTCTCTGCCCAAGTAGGCAGATAGGATTCTTTCGGCTCCTCTGAGACTGTGAGAGGGACTAGAACGAGATCAACAATGGTATGAATGATAGCTTGATAAGCTACTTCCACTACCGATAAGGGCATTTCAAGTTCATGGCGGGAAGGAAGAACCCAAGGATATGTTCTATCAAGAACCATGGCAATAGAATTCCCTACACTAGTAGAACCTAAATAATTAACCATTAATGATGCATACATTACAACCCCTAAGCTCTCTAAATTAGGTTTAACCTTATCAACCAATGGCACAGTGGACTCACTAGTTTCCATGCGGCCCTTTCGAGTAAAACTAATTTGGTCTACATTAACCAACTTTCCTTTGTGTGGAAACACTACTACCCGAAGTACAGCTGATGCAATAGAGGACATGGCATAAGTCCAACTTCTCCCTAGGAGCAAGTTATAATCCAAAGGTGCATCAATCACCTCTACCTCAATAGACACTACCCTCCCTTCAAACTTTATTTCAAAAGCTGGTAGGATACCATGTGGACGAAATGACCTTTCGTCAAAAGCAGTAAGTAGGTTGTTTGATGGAACTAGCTGTGGAGATCCAAGAGCCTTCCAGCAAGACAAGGACATGACACATGTGGAAGCTCCCTCATTGACAACTACCCTTCCAATGTTTTTTCTGCCATGGATGACATCTATCAAGAAGGCCACATGATAAGGTATGAAAATTTTGACATCAGAAAAATTAAACTTCGCCATGAGGCTCGATGAATCCATACTACATAAGGCTGCTAAGAGTGCATCTTGCTCGGCGGGCGTGACTCTGTAACACCTCTAAATCTGACATTGCACATGGGGTTTGGGCTAAATACTCAACTATAGAGTAGTTGGTTGTAGCCCTAGCATTAGGATTGTGCAATGTTTTCTTAAAAACACCCTTCAGTATCTTGGGCATAGTTTCAGCAGGATTTTCAATTGTGAGAGGGTTAGAAGTTTCACATGTAGATTTACCCTTCTTTGGAGTCACAGTCTCATAGTTCTTGTTCCTAGTATGGAGTAAAGTGTAGGATCGAACCATGTTGATATAATTTAGGTCAGGAGCATTTAGGGTGCCCCCTGCTACATTTGAAGCTGAAGTGGAATTTTGTCCTTGGGGAAAAGGATCCTTCAAGACAGCCGATTGTTGGGCTTTGAGCAACTTCTGAACTTGGTCAATAAGGGGATATTGATGGGTCAGGTGATCTTCTTGGCACAACTTACATGGAAATTTCATCTTATTCTTCTCTTGTTTTCCCCCATCAGCATTGTTTGTGGGTTTTGGATTTTTTTGTTTTCCCTCAACTTTCTTCCCCTTTTTCTTTTTCCCGCCGAGCTGTTGATTGCCCTTTTGGGAGGATTGTGCAAAACCATTTGCATTCTGGGGTGAGGGGGCAGCCTTTTCTACCTTCGCCATATATTTTTTTATGGACAACTCATGGATTTGTTTGACCAAAGATTCTAAAGTGGGATATTTCACTGAGCCAACCATACCATCAGCATGGGGTCTAGGATTAGGTATTTCGACATTATGTGTTGGTCTCGGTGCATCAAGGATGATTTCATATAGAATCCCAAGCTGATAATATATCAAATCTAACTGCTGGGCCCTGAGGATAGCCTCTTCCTCATTATTTATTCCTGAAGTGGATACATCCTTGGATATATACGACAATAAGGACTTAAGGAACCATTCTAACAAAAACTCAGGAGGGATAGTTGCCTTAATGATCCTTTTCCACCTTCACCACTCTTGGATATGATTCAAAATGTGAGTGGCTTTGTCCTACCGAAAAGTGAACAATAAAGCTATGCTGGTGTCATACTAGAAAGCAAACTAGAAATGTTTAAGGAACACGTCAGCTAAGTCCCAAAAATTATCACATGCAGCAGAGGTCAGTTCAATGTACCACTTTGCTACAGCACTGGTAAGAGTTCTCTGGAACAACCTTAATTGAATGGTGTCATCATTCAGTGAGTTGGAAGAGCACCACAAGTGAAAAGTGGTGATATGAGCCCCTAGGTCTTCACCAAATTTGCCTTCAAATTTTGGAATATCCAAGGGAAATTTGGTAGGGACAGGTGGCCAGGTGGCATCATGTTTCATCGGGTCATTCATTAACTTGGCCAAGTTTGGAAATTTCAAATTTGTCAGGAACAAAATTTTGGGTCTTACCGGAGCCTGAAAAGTATGAGCTTGGGAAGTAGAAGGACTTGCCCCCTGGTTCCCAAAAGTAAAGGTGGGGTTGCCCCTAGCTACCGGTTGTGAGGTAGTCGGACCACTTTGGAAAGGATTCCACCCATAAGCCAGTGGATTGTTCATATGTGGTTTGAGCTGCTCTAGATGAAACTGGAGTTTGGAAAATAGGAGCAGGTATCCCTCTGCTAAAAAGAGAGAAAAGAGAGCTCGTGAAAGGAGCCGAAACCGACATTTGAAAACCTTGACCATAAGGGTTAGTGTTTCCAAAATGCACCCCTACATAGGTAGGTGTGGGACCTACATATGGAGTTGATGGGGGAATGTGCCCCCATTCCAAGGAAAACCCTAGACAAATGAAGAGGATCTCACTGGACCACTCTGGGCAGTGTGTGCAAAAGAAGTTGAAACATGAGGTACACTACGGATCCTAGTGACCACCCCACTAGAAGTGCCTACTACATTTGTTAAAGTTGGTGGTCGAACCACCCAACTAGTTGGAGTTAAAGGAGTAGTAGTGATGTTTTCTCTAGTGGCACCCATCGGGGGAGGTGGTACCCCTTCACTTGGAGCGGCTGAGGTGGAGGTATAAGAACTTTATCCTACACTAGACATTAGCCTTCCCACAAGAACACCAATCACAGGTGAATTGAAAGGAAAAACCTGGACGATCACTGGATCATTTAGGTTAGCAAGAGGTGAATTAAAGTTTCTCGCAAACTCATCAGCCTACAAGTCTTCTATCTCTACTGGAGTTGTATCAACCTAGTTTGTCCTAAGTTCTGGTTCACCTGGAACTTCACTAATTCCTACCGGTTTGAAAGAACTGTCTGTGTATAATCTTTGCCTTTGAGGAGGTGGTGGAGGCTCCACTGTAGTGAGAGGGGGAATGTTTTGAAACATTCTTGACCTTCTGAAAGGTTGGTCCTCCACGATTGAAAATTTGACTCTTCACACCCTAAGGTCGGTTAAACAGAAACAAACCACAGAGCAATCACTACAAAATTTCCTAAAGTCTTTCAACAATCACAAGGGGCATAAGATATGCTTTCTGGAAGAAAGATGAGAGATAGTTACCTGGCATCTTTGAAGATGTTCTTAGGCACAAGCAGAGGAAACACACACCACCCTCCCACACTTTCTAGAAGGGTTGCCTTCCAATCCTATCTAAGGTCAACTAGAAATAGCCTTTAGGTATACCTGTGTATGAACCCTAGATGTCTAAGATACTCTAGGCTACCTTAACTATATTGACATTCTGGGGGGATAGTCACAAGCCTAGTTCATATGCATGGGCAGGGTAGCAAAGCCCAAAAATATATCTAGGACAGAATCCCTAGATGCGCAAAAACCTTGTCCTACACTTTGATAAGGAATCAGAGAGTTATCTCCTCAGTCCAAGCCTCCACATGACCTTGTGCTTAACTCTCGTTTGAGAGGAACCTCCCAAATACAACCAACATAGAAAAGGGTTTACCTATCGATTGGCCATTTACGTTTGAATTTAAACACTTGTGGAGAATTTAAACTCCCTATCCCACAAGCCTAGCCTAATCTAGTTGGTGTATGACCCTATAAAATACAACTTACTAATATATTTTAAATTATATCGTTGATTTTAAGGGTTTTTCTTAGTCAGAAGATAAGTGGTATGAAGGACTGTGATGTTATAGACTCGATAAGAAAACTAAAAATGATGTATCAAGAAAATTCCAAAGCAAAATACAACTACTTAAACCAAAATTCTTTTCTTTTTGTAAATGTAAGCTAATGAAATTACAACTAAGTGTAAAAAAAACTAAGATTTTTTTATCATTTTTGAAATTTTATTTGAAAATACTCAAAAAGAAAAATACTAAGTGCAGTTATATGCAAAAGCATGAAATGTTTTTCTTTCACTTTTTTCAAATTCTTCAAAAACTACTAAGCATCTAAATGCAAATTTTGAGAAAGTTTGAATGATCACAACATATCAAAAGAAAAATGAAGTATAGAGGACCTACAATGACCAAACTTCAAACAAACAGGAAAGAAACTTGGTGAAAACCCTGACTTGGAAAACTAAAGAACCAAATCCACTAGATTTACTAAAGAACAAGTGGCTAACTGATACTACACAAAGTAGTACAGAGAATAAGGTATCTAAAGCCCTGATCACTAACTCAGACACATACCACTAAAATCATAGGCCAAGCAGGGGGACCAACTTCAAGTCACTATAAAAATCAAACAAAGCAAACTCAAAAGCTTAAAAACAAGCGAAAAGTATGGTGTACATGACTTTGGACTTACAGGATTATGCCAACAACAGAAGACCCCTAAGCAGAGAAATATTCAGCCAAGACAGGGACAAGCAAACCTTACCAAATTTTTTATGTTGCTAAAGGATATATGTGACTCTCTTATAGAACAACTTGTGTACCATACGCGACTGTCACATAGAGCAACCCGCGTATACCAGTTTCTATACGCGACTGTGTATAAGAGAAACCTGCATATACAACAAAAAAAATTCAAAGAAAAAATATAAAAAGGTCTTTGGACATACTATACTGTAAATCCAAGGCAAGATAAAGAAACCACACTTAGAATCAGAGCAAATACTAGTCAGGAACCTACAGGATAAACCCACAGTAGGCTAGGCTCCCCAGCGGAGTTGTCAGTTCTTAGTTTAGGATAAAGCACCCTTGTAACCTAAGTTTTGGGGTTACCAACTTACTATTAACTTGCAGACAATCAGCTTTTTATATTGAATGGAAATAGAATAGGAATAAAGTCTTGACTCACTCGATTAACGACAGTTGATCCAAGCTTGAGCTTCTCTCGCTCTACTTCTCTCCAAAGATTCTAGGGATGTACTTCTCCACCTGGAAAGATAAAATCCTTCAAGTAATATCTCATGCATATGTATATTAAAGGTTATATGAAAATCATTTATATAACATAATCAACATATCCATTAAGCCAATATACATGAAATAAGCGCAATACAAGATTGGAAGAAGAATTCTCTTTATTAACAAGCGGTGAACAAGATTAGAGTACAACCCAAATTCTGACACAAGGACTCCTCTGCAACTGAAGGACTCTGAGTGCTGCTGCTCCAAGACTCTGAAGATATACCACCAACATAACTTTTCTCTCCAAAATTGATTGATTATCCCCCACCCCAAGGCCTCTATTTATACTTTGGGAAATAGAGTGGTTTCGAAGGTTGGGATGGTTGAGATGGTTGGGATAGTTATGGATTAAGCCCCAACTAATATATTCTAATCTCAATTATATTTTTTAATGTTGAATTAGGGTATATGAGGGTATTAATATAGGCAAATCGCATATGACACGTGGGTTTCTCAAAGGAAACTTGTGTATGCAAGCATACGCGAGTTGCAATGAAAATACTCACGTATGACACGCGAGTTGCAATCCACATAGTCGCGTATGCAGCCCAAAATCCATAATAAAAATATACAAGGCTGGTCTGAGGAAAATGCATCAATGGTCATGCCAATCTATAGTTTTTAGGCCACTTCAATCCAAATTGTCATTTAGTGTACCAACCTGAGGAATGTCGACACTCAAATGGAGAAGTACCATTTTGGCTGATAATAGTGTGTTGTACAAATGGTTTTCAAGTTTGGCAAGAAAGCAGAAAAATTTCTAGAGAAGAGAAATAGTCCAGTGGAATGATGAGTTGGTGCACGAGATAACCGATGTAAGTAACACCATCTCTAGAGCTGTTGATTTTTGGGTTGACAGTATTTTACAAGCATATATTACTGAGTTCGTAGTAGAAGTTATAACCTCATATAGTGAGGTTGAAAGAAATTTTTTCTAAGGACCCTGAAGAAGGTATTTGTTATCTATCGGTACATGGATCAAGACACTCGTTTATGAGAAGGGTATCTTGCAGTTGAGTAGTTGAGTCATGTACTATGAAGGAAGGCGATGTCGCAGACGACCTATCAAGAAAATGTGAAATGGTGAGTTGAGATGTTCCTAGGAAGTACAAATCCTGAACTAGATATTGGATTCCTACAGAGTGGAAGGAGATTCAGATCTGGAAAGAGGATAAAGACAGAGAAAGTTCGACGAAATCCTAGTTTGTTCGAGGAAAGTGAACACGAACTTCAGTCGTAAGTATATGAAGGATATTGCGACAAATAGGAGGACTACACCCTGATATCAGCAAGAGCGAAAGACTCCAAAGAGTCTAATGAGACACCAAGGTCAGGACATAACTATAGCAGACCAAGAGAATCACCTGAGGTAAGGTCTAGAGACTCATCTCCTAAGCGAATTATTGATACTGATAGTGCTAGTACTGTGACTATCATGAAAGAGGAAACAACCTGTTATCAGCCAAAATTGCACTTCTACGTCCGAGTGTTGACCTTCATTATGTCGGTACATGTTGGAGGAGCAAGTTAGTAAAGCCGACTACAACTATATCCGACTAAGTCGATTAGCCTACTAAGTCGATCAGCCGACTAATTAGAGATTAGGTTGGCCACATAAGGTCATGTTGGTTGACCGAACCGATAGGTAGTTATTTGTAACTGTTTTGTAATTCATATATATTAGGCTATTGAGCCAGATGAGAACTCAGTTCAGTTCTCTGTATTGTATGGACCCTTTCATTATAATATAATCGGTTATTCTACCTACTTGTTCTTGTCTGTTGTTTATGTTATGTATGTATGCTTTTAATGTGTATTATTGGTAACCCTATGTGATCTATGAGATTACAACATTGGTTCCGTTTCTGGTAGTACATGTCTGAGATGTATACAAGCAGATGATATCAGAATAGGAGATTAAGGATTCGTGGGAGCGTAAAATAGAAAACTACTTGCAAAATTATGCATGAAGAAACAGATTAACAACTGCTCAAGCAAAGGAAAGGTTCTTTACTGAGACTCATTAGAAGTTTGTAGAATCAGTACCCCATCTTTTGAAGAAACTTCTGGGTGAAAAATCCGGAAGCGACTAAAGACCAACATCTGCTAAATAAAACTGATTCGAGGGGGAAGGACAAACCTATTGGAGTGGTTTGAAAAGATCACTAACAATTTCTGCGAGGAGTAAGCTATAGAGGAAAGGATTTCGGTAGAAGTCATTCAGAAGAAATTCTATACAAACCTTACCAAATATTTACTGTGCTCCTTATCAACCTTGTTCTTTAAATTCCTAATAGAAAAAGAGTGGGTCATATTGTCGAGCCTCATCCATTACTATGCAAACTGCCACAAAATACTAACTGGGCAGAGAAACAAAAGAAGTGAGAGAAATTCATTGCCGAAAGGGAGTGGGAATACTTCCTAAGCAAGTAATTAGAACTATCTGGGATTTCTAAAGCATCAGGTAGGTAATGGGGGGGTAGCTGGTCATATTTCAGGGTAAAGTGGAGAGGATTCTAGTCAACCAAAGAGATACCATTCACCAACGATGAGAAGTTGACCTAAAAAGGAAATCAAAAGGACAGTGTCACATAAAGGTACGTCAGACTTACAGAAAATAGAGAGGGAGAAGACAAGAAACCGACAACTAAGACGACTAATGGAAACGAGATTTCTATTAACAATCATTCTGCATAAAGGAATAAACAAAACATCCCACTACCCTCACCACCACCCCCACCACCACCACCTCCTGAAGAAGATAGTGACAGTGACTCCGACATGGGTCATGGGTTAGCACACATCCCTCTTTATGAGGATGATGAGGATCCCAGATGACATTGTTTCATCTACGAATCGACATGGGAGTAAAACCAAGTCACAGATGAAGACAGACAGATGGCGCAATTCGCTGGTTCCTTAAGGAAAAGGGAATTAACATGGTATATGACCTTTTCTGAAAGAGGCCTCGGAGTAACTAAAGTAGAAGTCAAAGCACAATTTTTGTCATTCTTTAAAACTCCAGATGCAAAACATCTGGTAGCTAAGAAATTGAAGACAACATCACAAAAGTCAGGAGAAACTGTTCACGACTACAACAAATGCTGGAAAGACCTTCTCAGCCAATTGGATTATCTCATTGATGAGCAACTATTAATCCAGTGGTTTCTTGTAGGTCTATCACAGAAAATTCGTTGGCACATAAGTCTGGAGACATTCAAAACTTATGAAGATGCGCTTACTAAAGCTCTACAAGTATAAATGGATGAATATATTCCAATATACCCCACAGATCATAGACTGGATGAACAAATTGATATCATGCAGAAATCGTTAAAAGAGATAAACCTTAAGAGTCAGTATATCTAGTGCACGAAATGTCCAACAGCTGTACATTCAAAAGACAATTTTTGATAGGATATCAACTGACAGGACGTTCAATTTGTGCAAACAAAGTGTTTTTGCAACATTTTCCAAGACCATGGTGATCAGACGACAAAATATTGCCTGTTTAACATGAAAAATGACAAAGCATCTTGGTACACTATCTGCGAAACAAAGAATCATGCCACGACCGACTTCCATCTAAACCTAAAAAATCGACATAACTATCACGTAGTCTACCAGACTAATGCAGTTGCACAGAACAATGAACAATGAAACAATGCACAAAATGACCAGAATAATCAAAGATACGAAGGTCATCGATACAAATGCCGCTTCGACAACCGACACAACACAGTAAAAGAGTTAATACACTTAGTACAAAAAGATAAAACAGTATCTCAATTCATCGACTTGTTGTATAAAATAAAACAAAACAACAACACCAAAAAACAAATAAAGACTATTTGCAGTCTAAACCAAAAAGATAAAAGTGATGTCGACCCGCTTGTTGACCTGGAAATTGAAGGATACCATGTCTGACAAGTTGTGCTTGATTTCGGATCACAGGTAAATATTATGACTCAAGACACATGGGAACAGTTAGGTAGACCTCCATTATATGAGTCAAGAATATACCTGAAAACATCCAACCAAGGCCTAATTGAACCTATTGGTGTCTGGAAAAATGTTGACACAGCGATAAAAGGAATATCGACCAAAGTCGACTTTGAAATTATTGACCCTAAGGAAGGATCTAGCTCCTTCCCAGCATTAGTAGGTCAACCTTGGGGGAGAAAAATGAAATCCTCGATATCCTTTGACAAAGAAAGAATAAAATTAAAAGGGAATGGAAAAAAATTCATAGTACTTGTCCACGTCCCATCCCAAGGATAACCTTGGACAGAACCAATTGATGAAGAAGTTGACATCCGACAACTATATCAGATACAGAATAATGAAGATTACATAGAACCTAATATATATGGTGAACTTTACTTAGGAAACCAAGACTCAGTAGGATACAATTCAGACACGGAACTATATGATTGAGAGGTTGAAAACTCTGAAACAAAAGAAAGAAGATGCGAGACCATTAAAAAATTACAGAAGAAACTAGTCAGACTATGCTTTGTGGTGTCCATTATCCCAAAAATATTTGAGAAGAAAACTAGGGAATATCCCACCTTGAAACCAACAAATATAAATATCACAAAAATCCAAAGATATAAAAAAAGAGAATCACCAGTTATGCACGTAGAGCAAGTATCTAGGAACATTGACGAACATGGTCAACTATAGAGCATAGTGGAAACTTTTACAGGACAAGCTGCTAGATGGTGGGATACCCATTAGTTAAGACTGCAGACATGGACAATAGCTTTGACTTATTTTGTAGAAATATTTCGAGGAAATAAGTTGACCAACCAAGCTCAGATACCTATATTTACCCAAGGACAAGATCCATAAAACCACATAAAGACATGTGAAAAAGAATGGATAAGACTTGGATATAAAGATGAACGTACATGGCCACACCTATTCCCATCAACACTCTCCAACTTACCAAACCAATGGTGCAAAATGGAAGAAGCCTGAGGTGAAAAATTCCTATGGAATGAACTCAAAAATAATTTTATCAAATATTTCAACTTTGTACCCAAAAACAAGAATTTGGTCGAAACAACAAAACAGATCAAAGCATTTGTACAACCAACAGAAAACAAAACCCTAAAACACGACCAGCCAACAACAAAATGTAATAATATACAAATCGGGACAATTCCATGGTCAACAAGACTACAAATTGAAAATGAAAATTCGGAAGGGAAAATATGTAGATGGAAATCAAACCATGCCGAAACAACAAAACCAATTCGTACAGTACTCAAAATCAAGACAACCAATAAGGAAGACATCGGCTGAATGACTGCAGCATACTTTCCTACTACATTTTCATAGTTTAAAGAAGGGAGTAGACTAATCAATGAGACAAAAGCCCCTGAATGTTTAGACGCTAAATTGAAAATCAAAGAAGTCGACATATCAAATGATGATCGACCAAAAATAACAAAAATTGGAGACTACTGGATTGAAGCATAGACAACAGAAATAGTCAACTTATTAAAAGAATTTTAGGATGTATTTTCCAGAGATTATAAATATCTCAAAGTTTTAGTCAATGAAATGGGTGAAATGAAAATTGAAATTAAACCTGATGTTCAACCTGTGAAGAAAAGACCTTATAAGCTAGCTCATAAATACAAAGAGATAGTCAAGAAGGAGATTGATAACATGCTTGCAGCAGGTATTATCTACCCTATTGACCAATCAGAATGGGCAAGTCCAATGGTGTTTCAACCAAAGAAACATGATCCAACCAAGCTAAGGATCTGTGTTGACTTCAGAGAACTCAATAAAGTTACATTAACAGACCCATTTCCAACTCCTTATGCAGATGAAATCTTAAATGAGGTCACAGGACATGAATGCTACTCATTTACAGATGGATTCTTAGGTTATAATCAAGTACCAATAGCCAAAGAAGATCAGAAAAAGACAACATTCGTATGTGAATTTAGCTCATTTGCTTACAGGGTTATGCCTTTTGGACTTAAAAATGCACCTGCAGTCTTTTCAGGGATTGTGATTAAAACATTTTAGGAGTACATTTATAAAACAATGGCAGTATATTTCGACGATTGGAAAATATACTCTATACTAATAGACCATTGTAAATGGTTAAGGCTTATGTTAGAATGATGCAGACAAATCCAAATATCACTAAACATCAATAAATGCATATTTCTAACTCCTATAGGGATACTATTGGGACACATTGTCTGTAAAGAAGGTATTAAAGTCGACTTCGCAAAAATAAAAATCATCCTCGACTTAAAACCACCGATGAATCCAAAACAAGTCAGGGTACTACTTGGTCATACAGGATATTATAGAAAATTCATAAGACACTATTCAGATATGACATACCCACTGGAAGAATTGCTAAGAGAACATCAGGAGTTTTGACTGGACAGAAGAGCGCAAAATATCATTTGAAAAACTAAAAAAAAAGCTAGTCGAAGCACCCATCCTAAGGTTTCCAAACTGGTCGACCAAATTCCATGTACACATTGACGCATAAGGCCTAGCAATAGGAGCAATCCTAACTCAGCCAGGAGATGATGGAATGGACTACCCTATAGTTTACAGTAGCAGAAAACTAAATAAAGCTGAAAGAAACTATTCGAAAACAGAAAAAGAAGCATTAGGAATGGTCTTCACACTACAAAAATATCGACACTACCTACTAGCTAATCCATTTATCTTTTACACCAACCACCAAGCACTAAAATACCTCGTAAATAAGCCTCTACACCATGGAAGAATTTGTCGATGACTACTTCTATTCTAAGAAGTCGAATTCAAAGTCGTTGTCAGACCAAGTAAGTTAAATGTCGGTCCCGACCATTTATCTCGAATCGACACAGGAGAGGAACCGACAGGAGTTGAGGATGACTTACTGGATGCACATCTATTTCGAATAGAAGTAGTCCCAGCAGAATTGGAGGAAATAGCACATTTCTTGGAAAACGGGAAAGCACCAAAAGGCATGAATACAAAGAAGAAACAAATCTTAGCCATGAAAGCTGCACCATATAGTCTCATACATGGATTCCTATATAAAATGGGTTTAAACAACATCCTCAGAAGGTGTGTACTAGAACATGAAAGAAATACTATTATGTATGAAGCACATTATGGACCTACCGAAGGACATTTCCAAGCAGACACAATTGCAAAGAAAATCCAATAATCGGGGTTTTGGTGGCCAACACTTTACGAAGACTGCAAAAATTTTGTAATCCAATGTGACAAATGTCAACAGCTAGGTCAACCCCTGCCTAGTACAGAAATGCCCCTGATATCAGTAAACCCAAGCTTAACATTTGAAATTTGGGTTATCAACTTCATAGGACCATTTCCCATACCAGTAAAAAGTGCAAGGTACATATTAACTGCAGTTGAGTACGTAACCAAATGGGCAGAGGCAGAACCAGTTGACACATGTTCCAGTGAGATAGCTACTAAGTTTATCTATGAGAATATCATTACCATATTTGAATGTCCAATAACCCTAATCAGTGACCAAGGAACACACTTCATTAATAAAACTATTAAAACACTAACAAATCAGTTCCAAATCGACCACCGTCGAGGTACAACTTACCACCCTCAGTCGAATGGAGCAATTGAAGCATTTGACAAAACATTAACAAAAGGATTAACAATAATATGTAACACTAACAAGGACAACAGGTATGGAAAGATACATGTAGTACTATGGGCATACAAAACAACATACAAGCATTCAACCGACCAAACACCATTTCGACTAGTTTATGGACAAGAAGCAGTAGTTCCACTACACTTTTGATAACAGACACCTATTATCACAGAAATTTTACACGTCGATGTCAAAAAACGAACAAATGATCGACTGCTGCAATTAAGTAAACTTGAAGAACACTGACTAATCACAATACAACATCAGGAAATCTAGAAACAACAACAAAAGGCATGGCACGATCAAAACATCAAAAACAAAAACTTGTCAGTGGGAGACCTCACCCTACTATACAACAGTCGAGTAAAAGGAAATTCCAAAAAGCTACATACAGAATGGATGGGACCCTATGTTGTCGAAGAGATACATACCAATGGATCAGTTCAACTAAGGACGTTACAAGGCATAGTATTTCAGAAACTTGTTAACGGTACCCGACTAAAACGGTACAGAAACTAAACAAGTCTGAAAAGAAAAAGACCATAACGGTTAAACAAAAGCTATAAAAATCTGAAAATCTAAAAAGCAAAATAAGATCAAAATACATAAAGAAGTATGACAAACAACCGACATCATGCCCATCGAGATAACCCCATCAACCACTCACATGATCGACATCGAACAACAACCTCGAAATTCCCATCATGCCTTCATGACTACGAGCGACAAAATCAAATCATCATTAACACAAACTCAAGTGTTCATGCTGGACCATCACGTCCACCATTAATACAACCATCGACAAAAACATCAAATGCATCAACTATAAATACTAAACCACCAAAGGATCATTTATAGCATTTCAAATAGAGAGAGCAACTTAGCAACCAGATGACTGAAAGTCAATAATACCAAAGTAAAGTAGACCAGCAGACCGACAAGATGGCAAAAAAACAAACCAGCGCTGTAGCCAAAGCGAAAGAACTACAGACCGCGGAGACACCGTTGATGAGGAGACTCAAAAACATCAAGAATGCTAAGGTTTAGGAGGGCTCATGGGTGAAACTATGGACTGATATTAAAGAATAGGCTTATGTTGACAAAAATCCTACCACAGCCACAGAGAAAATAAACCACAGTACCATTGTAAACTACATAAAGGCACTGCTCATGGCCAGTTTTGGAGGCACAAAGGAAAAAACGGTGAAATTTATCATAAGCCAGTACCACAATGATAGGTTTTACTTTGATAGACCAGTCGAAATCTATAGGGAATTAATCTACAAATTGACTGCATTATCAAACCAAGGCTATCTAGTACTAGTTGGAATAAAAGAAGGGCTGGTAGAGGAGCTAACAGGATCAGCATTAGGCAAGAACTCCAAAGGGCTGATGATTAGCCAAATACAAGCTTGAACACCAAAAATTGTGGCTAAAATCATAGCCACTACGGTTACACGGACAGGTCAAGGAAGCGACCTCAAAATGGATATGTTTGAGGCAGTGGATACCATTGCCGACACAGGAAAAATATATAGATGGGATTAGTATGTCACCGACATGCTCAAAGGCATCTATGAAAAATGCCAGGAGTAAAGTTCCCATCCATCATGATATGGATAGTCATGTACTCCTTATGCCCTGTCAAGGACAAACAATTTCAAGAACCCACAAAATTTCATATGTGGAGATTCAAACCGTTCTCCCAAAATGGAACAATGAAGAAACTTGCAAAAGGAAAAGTGCTATTAGAAAACTAGTTCCAACAGCTGAAAGTCCACACGACCAGATGGAGGGTGCCCCAGAACATCCGATGAAGTCTGCCCAAAACTTCCCACATCTAGTTAGAACTTGACCATACCAAGGTGTGGTACATGCAGGGCGCCAAGGGAAAGGCAAAGACTCTCGACTACTACCCAACAGTCAAATAAATTTTCCAAGATTTAGCTCGACTGTCAGGTACAAAATTATCGATACCAGCAAAGGAAAAAGAGATAGACCTGTCAATAGAAGAGCCACTAAAAGATCAAGAGAAACAAGAATATTATGAGCTCAGATTATACATCAGCACATTTGTGTCAGAAGAGACACCAGTAGAAGACACAGGTCGACTACAAATTATAATCAAACCACCGACAAGGGAACAGACATGAGCAGAACAGTAGGTAAACAATCCAGCTGAAGAGAGCATAATCTTGACCCAACACCAGGGAGGACAGGAAGGGCAAGGATATGACATAGAGACAAACCCTAAGTATGATGTCACCAAAGAAAATATATGCAAATTGTCGAAGGAGATAGCAGCATCAAGGAAAAGAAAAAGAACTTAGGAATAGGAGTAGGGGAAGGGTAAGCGCAAGATTATCATTGCAGAGTCCTTAGAAGATGAGGAAGAGCTAGCAACTACAGCCTGTGACATTATAGAAGATGCCGCAACAAACAGAGTTTTGGTGGAAACCCAGTTCCAGAAATTCGTCGAAGTAGGGGCACAACAAGGTCGGTCGAATAAGGAAAAAAGCACAAATACTTCGACAATCGAAAATGTTGTGGATCTTGAGTCTACACCTCTACCCCTCTCTCTGACAAAAATAACACAAGAACTAATTCCATAACCTCCTTCCATAATCCCACTCGACATATGCAAGAATGTTATGCTGGAAACCTTGAAGGAAAGGTTCGACTGAGATAGAGACCTCCAAGCATACATTGAAAAATTACTTGATTTGCTCACCTCGGTAAAAAATCTCTCCACCAAATTCCCTTTGTTCGAAGTTGGTGGATCCAGACTACTTGCTCCCCAACCTAACCAAGTACCTCAAAGGCCGAGGACTGTGGCAGTCATAAGTTTGAAATTTCAAAGAAACCACGACAAACAAGCTGTAGCTATCACAAGTCGGACTACATCTATCATCCCAACCGTCTCAGAACCCCACCCACCAGCCTCTGAAGCAATCGAATATGAGGAAGGAGAGAACATAGATGAAATAAATCAAGAAATTGACAAAATTTTCTCTGACCTTCAGGAATATTAACCCCCACATATCCACGACCCGTCACCTGACCATATCTCCACCAACCCAATCACACATGANTCCATCACCACCACCCCCCAAACCTAAACCTGTAATCAAACCAGCTGCACCAAGACCACCTCCGCCACAACCATTAACACCAACAACATCTGCATCTGGACCCTCTATGCACAACCAACCAGATGCACAACTAGATGCAACAATCATCCAACTGACCCAACCAGAAATACCTTCAACCACTACTAGCCAACAACCTGCCAACCCATTTTAACTCTTGCAGGTACATAGGTGCCAAAGAAAGCAGAGCTGCAAAAGCACAAAAATAAGAAATAAAAAAAGAAAAAGGACCATCAAGGCCAGACGACAATGGTCCACATCAGTCAACCTGGGTCGACCACTGCAGTAGATGCAACCAAGCTGAGGGATGGAGAATTAGGGAAACTTTTGGAAACATTGGCAATTGAAGCAAAGACAAGGAGCTAGAACAGACGTAAGGAGCTCGATGATAACGAAAAAGAATAAGTCGAGTTCCTTAACAAATGCAGAAACCTTGTGCAATCTGTGCTACCAGGACCGACAGAGGCGGACACCGACAAGCCGCTAGAAAAATATTATCAGCTATTTGAGAGCATGGTGTCAATGCTACAAGAACACATGCAGGACACAAGAGAGGAGCAAAAATAACAAACAGCTCAATTGTTGATAGAGTAGCATACAACTTTTTTAGAAGCATACAAGGTACAACAAGATCACACGGAGTAGTCGGTCATTACTGAAGAAGTACTACGAGACTGGCCTACTTATTATGGGTAATTCTATCAGCAAACCCGATAGACCCGACAAGAAATACAAGCATTTGAGAAGAGAAAAAGAATAGAGGAAGCACTTAGAAGCACAATTGAAAATCAAATAGTGCTTGAACCAGCCAAATTACAGAAGCAACAGTGACAAGCACATCAGTGGGTGCAGTAAGCAATTCCAAGTTTAGAAAAAATAGACATCATCTTCCCGCAGATGAAACGACTTTTTGAAACAGCAGAGGAAAAGGACCATTTTATGGGTCCCAACATGGAAAGAATAGCAGAACTTTCCATTCAAGAAAAAATGTCGATATTATCAAGTCTAACTACATTAGCCATCGACATCCAAAAAAGTACTGCAAAGTTGGACGGAATTCCAACATCAGCTGGTAGTAACAGCTGAAGCAATTGTCAAAGTTTGTGTATAAAAGAGACCATGGCATTAGACATCACAGCTTATGAAGATCAAACACATAAATAAATACTTAGGACAGGCAAAGAAATTTTGGTACCTCCCAGTTTCTTCGAGATGAAGAAACATTTTGTTTGTGGGGGAGATGTTGGAGGAGCAAGTCAGTAAAGCCAACTAGAACTATAGCTGACTTAGTCGATTAGCCGACTAAGTCGATCAACCGACTAATTAGAGATTAGGTCAGCCACATAAGGTCGTGTTGGTTGACTTAACCGACAGGTACTTATTTGTAACTGTTTTGTAATTCATATATATTAGGCTATTGAGCCAGATGAGAACTTGGTTCAGTTCTCTGTATTGTATGGACCCTTTCATT
Organism: Pseudotsuga menziesii; assembly: GCA_001517045.1. Taxonomy (NCBI): domain Eukaryota; kingdom Viridiplantae; phylum Streptophyta; class Pinopsida; order Pinales; family Pinaceae; genus Pseudotsuga; species Pseudotsuga menziesii. Next base: position 40,094 of record LPNX010569781.1, on the reverse strand, counting down.
ATAATATAATCTTTTATTCTACCTACTTGTTCTTGTCTCTTTTTTCTGTTATGTATGTATGCTTTTAATTTGTATTATTGGTAACCCTATGTGATCTATGAGATTACAACAGTACAGAAAAGGAAAATTAGGATTGAAGTGGCCAAAACACTATAGATGTGCATGAACTTTTATGCATGATCTTCAAACCATCCTGATATAGTTTTATTCTGAGTTTTGGGTTGCACACGCGACTATGTGCATTGCAACCCGTGTGTACATTGCATATGCGAGTTCCCTTTGAGAAACAATCGTTTCATATGCGCCTTGACTATATAAAAACTAACGTGTACCTTAATTCGACATTAAAAAATATAAACCATGATTAGATGAGATTAGTTGGGCCTTAATCCATAACTATCCCAACTGTCTCATCCATCCTAACCTTCGAAACCACTCTATTTCCCAATGTATAAATAGAGGCCTTGGGATGGGGCTAATCAATCAATTTTTGAAGAGAAAAGTTATGATGGTGGTATATCTTTAGAGTCTTGCAGCAGCAAAAATCATATTCCTCGGTTGCAAAGGAGTCCTTATTTCAAAAGCTGAGTTGTATTCTCACCTATTCATTGTTTGTTAATAAAGAGAATTCTTCTTCCAATCTTTGTATTGTGCTTTTCTCATGTATATTGGTTAATACATGATGTTATTTATATTATTAAAATGTGTTTCATCTAACCTATGATATATATATATATGTATGAGATCTTGCTTGAAGAATTGGCTCTTTGCAGGTGAAGAGAAGTAGCCCTAGAAGCTTTGGAGAAAGTTGAAGCAAGAGAATACCAAGCTTGGATCAACCGTCATAAACCAAGTAAGCCAAACTCTCTTCTTATTCTCATTTCAATTTCTGTAAAAGCTTATTGTCTCCAAGTCTAATAGTAAGTTGGTAACCCCAGACCCAAGGTTACAAGGGTGTATTTTCCTATACAATAGAACTAGCGACTCTGCTAGGCAGTCCAGCCTACTATGGGTTCATCCTGTAGGTTCCCTTTACCAGTCTTTGTTCTGATTTTGATTTGGAGTGTGGTCCTTTTTATCTTGCTTTTTATTTACAGTGTAGTGTTCCTAGAAGTCTTTTCTAGTCCTTTTTCTTTGGAAATTTTTTGGTAGTACACACAGGTTACTTGTGTACACAGTCACGTGTATGACCTTGTATATGCAGGTTGCTGTATAATACAGTTGTGTGTCATACACGAGTTTCCTGCATACACAATCGCGTGTTTTCTCTAGCATCCTAAAAGTTGGGTAGGGTTTGCTTGTCCCTGTCCCTTTGGCTTTTTAGTTGTTTGCAAGTATTCTATTTTTTGCATGACTCTGTGAGTCTAAAGTCTTGTGTGTCACACCATTTGCTTTTTTTTCAAGCCTTTGAGCCTTTTTTTTGAATTTCTTTCATTTTTTGAAGTGAAGGTGGTCCTCCTGCTTGGTTTATGAGTTTGAGTGCTTGTATCTAGATCAGTGATCAGGGATTTAGATGATTTATACTCTGTACTGCATTTCATGGTGTCAGTTTGTCACTTGTTCTTTTGTGAATCTAGTGGATGCTTTGGGTTCAATAGTTTCTCCAAGTCAGGTTTTTTCCGAGTATTCTTCCTGATTGGTTGAAGTAGGTCATTTTGGGTCCTTTATACCTCATTTCACTTTTGATATGCTTTGATTATTCGAACTTGCTCAAAATTTCCATTTAGTTTGATTATAGTTTTTGAATACTTTGAAAAAGTGAAGAAAAACATTTTATACTTTTGCATTTAGTTGCATTTAGTCGTTTCTTTTCAGCATTTTTCAAATAAAATTCAAAAATTATAAAAAGAAGTCTTAGTTTTATCTCATTTAGTTTTAATTTCATTAGCTTATATTTGCAAAAAGAAAAAAAATGGTTTAAGTAGTTTCAATTTACTTTGAAATTTTCTTTATACATAATTTTTCTTTTTCTTATCGACTTTATAACACCACAGTGTTTCACACCATTTACCTCTGACTAAAAGAAAACTTCTAAAATGAACGAAATAATTTAAAAATTATTAGTAAGTATTATTTTATAGGCTCCAACACCAACTAGCTTAGGCTAGACTTGTGGAATAGGGAGTTTCAACTCTCCACAAGTGTTTCAATTCAGACGTAGTTGGCCAATCAATAGGTAAACCCTATTCTATGTTGATTGTATGTTGGAAGCTCCTCTCAAATGGGAGTTAACCATGAGGCCACATGGAGGCTTGCACTGAGGAGATAACCCTCTAATTCATTTTCGAATAATATACCAAGGGTTTTGCGCATCTGAGGACTTTTGTCAATACCACCCTTTAGGCCCCGTGCGCTGTTGGTGTTGAGAGTGTTTTAGGATTTTATACCCTTCCCATGTGTACGAACCAGGCTTGTGATTGTCCCCCCAGACTGTTAGTATATTTGCGGTAGGATTTATTCTCTTTGGCATCTAGGGTTCATACATAGGTACACTGAAAGACCATTTCTGGTTGACCTTGGACGGGATTGGAAGGTAACCCCAGTAGAAGGTGTGGGAGGGCGGTGGGTGATTCCTCCGCTTGTGCCTAAGAACATCTACAGGGATGACAAGTAACTATCTCTCGGATTTCTTTTGGAAATAATATCTTATACCCTTTGTGTCTATTTTGGATTTAGGAAGTTCTGTAGTGATTGATGTGTGGTTTGTTTGTGTTTAGTCGACCTTAGGGTGTGTGAATAGTCAATTTTCAATTGTGGAGGACCAATCTCTCAAAAGGTCAAGAAGGTTGCAAAAAATTCCTCTATTTACTACAGTGGATCCTCCACCTCCCCCTCAAAGGAAAAGATTAGACATAGACGGTTATTTCGATCCGGTAGGAATCAGTGAAGTTCTAGGTGAACTAAAACTTAGGACAAACCAGGTGATACAACCACAGTAGAGATAGAATACTTGTAGGATGACAAGTTTGCAAGAAACTTTAATTCACCTCTTACTGACTTAAATGATCCTGTGATCACCCAAGTTCTTCCATTTAATTCACCTGTGATTGTTGTTCCTATGAGCAGAATTATGGCTAGTGCAGGGGAGATCCCATCTATACCCATCTCAGCTATTTTAGCTGAACGAGTTCCACCTCCCCCGGTTGGTACTCCTAGAACAAATATACATGATACTCCTTTAACTCCAGCTAGTTGGGTGGTTCAACCATCAGCTTCCACAAATGTAGTATGAACTTCTGGTGGGGTGGTCACTGGGATTCCTAGTGCACCTTCTGCTTCACCCTCTTTTGCATACAATGCTCAGATTAGTCCTATTGGATCCTCTTCATTTTTACAGGGTTTCCCGTGGAATGGGGGCACATTCCCCCATCCACTCCTTATATAGGCCCTACAGTTGTATATGTGGGGATGCAGTTTGGAAATACTAACTCTTATGGTCAAGGTTTCCAAACATTGGTTTCACCTCCATTCACGAGCTCTCCCTTCTCCCTTTTTAGCGGAGGGATACCTGCTCCTGTTTTCTAGACTCCAATTTCAACTGGAGTGGCTCAAACTACATACATTGCACCACACATGAACAATCCACTGGCTTATGGGTGGAATCCATTTCAAAGTAGCCCAACTACTTCAGAACCAGTAGCTAGGGGCAACCCCACCTTTACATTTGGGAACTAGGGGGAAAGTCCTTCCACTTCCAAAGCTCGTATGTTTCAAGCTCCGGTTAGGCCCAAACTTCCTTTCCTGGCAACTTTAAACTTTCCATATTTGTCCAAGTTTATGAATGAATCAGTGAAACATGATGCCACCTAGCCACCTATCCCTACCAAGTTACCTTTGGATATTCCAAAATTTGAGGGCAAAGTTGGTGAAGACCCAAGGGCTCATGTCACCAAATTTCACTTGTGGTGCTCTTCCAACTCGCTGGATGATGACATTGTTCAGTTGATATTTTTCCAAAGAAATCTGACTAGTGTCGCAACAAAGTGGTATATTGAATTACCCTCTGCTGCGTTTGATAGTTTATGGGACTTAGCTAATGTGTTCCTTAACCATTTCCAACTTCGTACGGTATGATGCCGGAACAGACTTACTGTCCACTTTTCAGCAGGACAAAACCACTCACATTTTGGATCATATCCAAGAGTGGCGAAGGAGGAAGAGGCTTATCAAGGCCACTATCCTTCCTGAGTGTTTTTCTAGAATGGTTCCTTAAGTCCTTATTGTCATATATATATAAGGATGTATCCACCTCGGGAGTAACTAATGAGGAAGAGGCTATCCTCAAGGCCCAACAGTTAGATTTTATATACTCGCAGTCTATGATTCTATATGAAATCATCCCTGATGCACCACGGCCAACACATAGTGTCGAGAAACCTAAGCATGGACCCCATGCTAATGGTGTGGTTAGTTCAGTTAAATATCCCACTATAGATACTTTGAAAAAACAATTCCATGAGTTGTCTGTTAAACAGTCTACAACAAAGGCAACAAAGGATACCCCCTAACCCCAAAATGCAAATGTTTTTGCTCAATCCTCCTAAAATGGAAATCAACATCCCTATGGGAAAAAGAAAAAGGGGAAGAAAGGTGAGGGAAACCAAAACAAGCCTAAACCCACAAATAATGCTGGTGGGGGGGAAAAAGATAAGAAGAAGGTGAAATTTCCCTGTAAGTTGTGCCAGGAAGATCACCTGACCCATCAATGCCCTCTTATAGATCAAGCTCAAAAGATGCTCACAAATAATAAACCAATTGTCCTAAAGGATCGATTTCCCCAAGGATAGAATGCAGCTTTAGTTTCTAACGTAGCTGGGGGAACTGCTAATGCCCCTGACCAAAATTATATCAACATGGTTCGATCTGAGACATTACTCCATACTAGAAACACAAACTATGAGATGGAGGCTCCCAAGAAGGGTAAGTCTATAGGTGAAACTTCTGACCCTCTCACAATCGAGAAACCTTTCGAACCTATGCCTAAGATACTGAAAGGTGTCTTCAAGAAAGAATTGCACAATCCTAATGCTAGGGCTACATCAAATTACTGATCTGTAGTTGAATATTTATCCCAAACCCCTTGTGTGATGTTAACTTTGGAGGTGCTATAGAGTTGTCCCGCCCAATGAGATGCACTCTTAGCAGCCTTAGGTAGTATGGATTCATCAAGCCTTATAGCAAAGTTTAATTTGTCTAATGTCAAAATTCGCCTACTGTATCATGTGGCTTCATCAATAGATGCCATCCATGCTAGAAAACCATTTGAAGTTCAATTGTTGACGAAGGTGCTTCCACATGTGTCATGTCTTTGTCTTGCTGGAAGTCTCTTGGATATCCAGTGCTAGTTCCATCGAACACCCTACTTATTGCTTTCTATAGAAGGACATTTCGTTTAGATGGTATGCTACCATCTTTTGAGATTAAGTTGGCAGGGAAGGCAGTGTCTATTGAAGTAGAGGTGATTGATGCCCCATTGGATTATAACTTGCTTCAAGGGAGAATTTGGACTTATGCTATGTGTGCAATTGCCTCGATCGTTCTTCGAGTGGTAGTGTTTCCACACGAAGGGAAGTTGGTTAATTTTGACCAACTCAGTTTCACTCGAAAGGGCCATTGGTTGATCAGGTCAAACCTATTTCAGAGAGCTTAGGGGCTGGAATGTATTCATAGTTAATGGGAACATTCGATATCCCATCCCCAATAATTTACTTAAGTTCTACTAGTGTAGGGAAGTCTATCGCAATGGTTGTCAATAGAATGGATCCTTGGATCCTTCCTTCTCGTTATGAACTTGAAGTTCCCTTATCGGCAATGGAAATAGCTTATCAAGCTATCGTTGACACCACTTTTGATCCTGTTCCAGTTCTTCCTACAGTCTCAGAGGAGCTAGAAGAAGCCTATCTGCCTACTTTGGAAGAGAACTCTTTGTATACTAACGATTTCTTAGACATGGTTTTGCCTTTAGATGAAGCCATTTTGGAAGCTATGAGCGGGTGAGATAAGATCTGTGAAGATATTAATCATAGATCCTGCTTTCATCCAGAGTTAAGTAGGATTGAAAATCAAGAGTTCCATGTGAGACTGGTAGGTGATGCTAATATACCGATCAATCCCTTACCAAGGGAGGGAATATTTGAAAAGGGAATATGGAAAAAAATTCTGTTACTATCCCTATCAACATCTCTGTGAAATCCAACATTGTAGAAAATGTATATATTGGTGCAAACTGCTCTTCGAAGGAGATTGCTATCTATACATCCTTATTTAAGGAGTTCCATGACATGTTTTCCTAGTCATATGAGGAGATTCCAAGTATAGATCCATCAATAGTCGAACATGAAATCCAAACCTATCCTAATGCCAAACTAGTTTGACAAAAACTTAGACCTGTCAATCTGCGTGAAGCGACAACCGTTAAGGCTGAAGTGGAAAAGCTGTTGAAAGTTGGTTTTATTTACCCGATCGCTTTGACAAAGTGGGTATCCAATCATGTTCCCGTTGATAAAAAGCAAGGGACGATACTTGTATGTAATGAATTTCACTATTTAAACAAAGCTTGTCCTAAGGATAACTACCCCACACCATTCATAGATCAAATAATTGATGCTTGTGCGGGGAGTGAGGTTTTTTCATTTATGGATGGTTTCTCTGGGTATAATCATATTCAAATCAAGCCAAAAGACCAACATAAAACGAATTTCATCTTTCCTTGGGGTACATTTACGTACAAGAAAATGCCTTTTGGATTGAAAAATGCAAGGGATTCCTTTCAGTGGGCATTGAATTTTTCCTCCCATGACATCAAGACTACTGTCAAACCCTACCTAGGTGATCTATATGCGCATTCTCATAAGAGGACCGATCATCCATATCACTTGCACTTAATCTTTGAATGATGCAGTCATTAGAAAATACTCTTGAATCCCCACAAATGTGTTTTGTGTGTCAAGTCAGGTAGGCTACCTAGGTTCATAGTTTCTAACAAAGGTATTTAGGTGGATTCTTTGAAAGTTGAGGCCATTGTAAATTTCCCTCCTCCTCATTCCATTAAGAAAATTCAGTTATTGCAAGGAAAGTCTAACTTTATTCGACGTTTTATCATGAATTATGCCAAGATCACCAAAGGTTTCATGTGCCTGTTGAAGCAGGACACCCCATTTGTATGGGATGAAACTGCACAACTTGCATTCCAGGAATTAAAGAAAGATTTGTTGTCGACCCCTTTACCATGTCCTCTAGATTACTCTCATGATTTTATATTGTATCTGGCTGCATATGAGACGATCATTGAAGTAGTGCTAGTCCAGGAAGATGATAAGCTACAAGAGGATGGCATATATTATCTTAGTCGTGCTTTAGCTAGCCCTGAAATTCGATACTCCCACATTGAAAAGTTGGCTTTAACAACCATGAATGTTGTTTAGAGGTTACGTCACTACATATTATTGAGGACTACTAAAGTAGTGCAGATGTCAATCATTTCGAATATGTCTTGTCTCAACACATAGTTGGAGGCAAATTCAACAAATGGATAGTCATTATCCAAGAGTTTGACTTGGATTTTCAGTACACCAAATCGAAAAAATTCTTAGATTTTGCAAAGCTTATTGCATAATTTCCAGTAGAAGAAGATGTAGCAATGGAAGAAGACTCATTGCTAGATGAGCACATTTTATTGATTTCCACATCTGACCCCTGGTATGAAGACATACGTGTCTATGTCTAGACTCTGAAGTTCCGTGCAACCTTTTCGCAGGAAGAATGACGCAAACTATGCATACATGTGAAAAAATACCTAATCATCGGGAATAATTTATACCATAGAGGGGTAGACTCTGCTTTACATCGGTACCTCACCCATGAAGAGGCTGAGAATGTCCTAAATGATTCCCATAGAGGAGCGTGTTGGGGTCATTTATCTAGGCTAGCAAGAGCCCAGAATATTTTGTGTGCCTGTTATTTCTGGCCCACGATCTTTAAAGATTGTGTTGAAGCCGTGAAGCATTGTCATCCTTGTCATCTTTAGACTAGAAATATTTGATCTCATCCTGCTCCAATATTTCTCGTCATCACAGTGGGACCTTCACTAAGTGGGGGATAGATTACATGACGTGCAACCCAGTTTCGCTTAGGGGGCACAAATACATCATTTTCATAGTAGTTTACTTTACAAAGTGGGTAGAGGCAATGCCCACCTTCAAGGTTGACGAGGAAACTGCAACTTTTTTCATTTTCAACCATATTATCGCGCATTTTAGTATTCCTAAAGAGATTGTCACTGACCATGGAAGTCATTTCCAAAAAAGCATGATGACTGAATTGGCTACTATGCTATGGTTTAAACAAGAACATTCGTCTTCTTTCTACCCACAAGCAAATGGCCAAGCTAAGACAGTCAATAAGACTTTGAATACTATTCTCAAGTGTAATATCAACGCAGCCTGGTCAAATTCGAACATCATGATGTATCCTACACTTTGGTCTTATCAAACCAATGTGAAAACTGCCACAGGGTTCTCACCTTTCCAACTCGTTCATGGGGTGGAAGCAGTAACCCCGGTTGAATTTGAAATTCCATCTCTAAAAATTGCCATTCATGTGTTACCTAACATGACTGATCTAGAAGAACGTTTGCTACATTTAGAACATCTAGATGAACAACATAGAGATGCGTTCATTGCAAACAAGGCTCATAAAAATAGGGTTAAAAATCAATATGATAAATTGGTCAAACCTAGGATTTTTTTTGAAGGGGAACTTGTCTTGCTCTGGGACTAGGACAAAGAACCCTTGGGGCAGGTAAATTGAGGTCTATGTGTTTAGGACCCTATATCGTGTCAAAATGTCTAAAGAAAGGGGCATATGAATTAACTAATTTTGAAGGGAATAAGCTGGCTGAGTCTAGAAATGGGCTCTACCTGAAGAAGTACTATGCTTAAGATTAGTAATTTTTCTTGTATTTTTATTGTATGTAAATTTATGTACAATAGTTAGTCGGTTTGTGTTATTATATCTTCTATTGGTTGTTATAGATGTCTTCCGAGTGGTTCGTCGGTTTTGCAAATGGCACTAATCGTCAAACTTGCAACCTGGCTTCAACCGCATGGGTTATTTACTCACCCTTATGACAGCAAGTTGCCTCTGGAGGTGCTTGCCTAGGTCTTGATACCAATAATGTGGCCGAATACAGGTCTATCATTGAGCTTTTATGGGATGCCTTGTCACGTGGCATCACCCAGTTGGAAGTTAGACTTGACTCTCAACTGGTGGTTTCCCAGCTCAATCGAGCTTATCAGGTGCAAAACCCTATTTTATTACGTTAGTTTTTGTAAGTTAGGTTATTGGAAAGAAATTTTGATTTTATCACATTTAATCATATTCCAAGAAATCAAAGTTCATTAGCTAATTCATATGTGAACTATATCTTAGATTGTCACTTAACACACATTTTATAAAAAATACATAACAGACACATTATAAACACATGTAAATAAACCGGCAATATATATATGTGTGTGTGTGTGTGTGTGTGTGTGAATATATGTCTAGATAGATCGATTTCTTGATCCTCAGATCCAGTCATAACTGTATAAATATACAAAAATTGGATCGCAATCCATAAAATTCCCCTAGATCTAATCTTAACCACCCTGGTCATCCTGATCACCCTGGTCACCCTGATCACAAGCCTCCTCGGACTCTTCAGCTGCAACAACCTCACCGGCCTCTATGTATACAAGTACAGCACTAGCTACCCTTCTCATAAGGTGTATCCAGATGGGTGGAATCCCAACAACAAGTTCTGGCATGATTACAGGGATCTAATCAATACGAATGGTTGGGACTCTTTGGGTAATCCTGGACAGCTTCCCCTCAAGTACCCTCATCAAACCCTAATCTTCCCCTGCCACCAGTCATACGTACATCCTAGGATGCCCATCAAGGAGAATAGGCCCAATATCTGCATTTTAAAACATTAATGGGTTAAAAACTCTTATTCATATGTATATATCTTTATAATTAAAATTCATAAAAAATTGAAAAATTGAAAAAACAAAATACCTAGCACTCCCCGTACTCCTCCAGGAGTGAGGAAAAGGTCATTGTCACCTCGAAAGTCCAAACCAGCATATGGAAACTGCTCCAGTGCTAGAATCTTCTGACCCCACCATAAGTAGAAATCATCATCGTACACACTCTAAACTAACCCACCACTGCCTTGGAGAAGGAAAATCTCTCCCCACCTAGTCATTCTATGATGACAAGGAGAGAAGGATGGAAGTGGTACTGTAGGGATTATTGTGGGCACTCTCAAAATATAAATCCAACAATACACTAGATTATCCAAAAAAAATTCGTCGGCCTCTCTTGCAGTCAAAGAGTTTTTTTTTCATTATTAGGATTATTCCTTAGCACAAGTGAAACACAGTTCCCTATAGGAAATCTACAACAATCCTCATCTAGTTCTGAGTAGCAAGATGGAGTGATGATGATCCTGCAACCCTCATTATAGTACTTACCACACTTGCAGTGGGAAGTTGTTATTATGTACAGTAGGGATGCATGATCCCTTTTTCTGACTATCAGGTGTGTAGTAAGTGTTTACGTAATCCTGAACACTCATGGGGTCACCACCCCTGCCAGTACCCTCAAGGTTGAAAGGTGTCCCATGTCTAGACAAACCCGTAATGAAGTATATATCTTCCAGTGCCACCTCCAAAATTTCACCTTGAAGGTTAAAGGCCCCAAGGTCATGGTCCTAGTAGGCAATAAAAAATTCTAGCAAATAGACACTGGCCTACATAGGTGAAGTACAAAATAACTCTAATAACCCACTTTGTCATAATGCTTGCATAGTGGGAGAAATTTGGAGTGCCTCTTGGTCCATATCTTCATGTTCCTGCTCCCTCCAGGGCTAACACCATGTTTTAACATGTCCATGAAACAATTATCAAACATTAAAATTTATCAAAACAATTTGATTTTGGCCTTAAATTTCTTTCTCCTATGTCGCACAGTACATGCGATTTTCTTTTAGACAGGTCGTTGTTATAGTGGATTTCACCACTCTAGGTGAATCACACTTTGTATGGCCTTCCCTTGTCCTGCTGCAGACTCCTTAGCCCCTATGGACCATTTTTTGTCCTTTGATGTTTCCTTGATCATCCCTAAAAACACATGAAAAATGATATACACGACTTTTAACCTTATAAGTGCGTACATACGCGGGTTTGACCACTAAAACCACGTACATCAGGATGTGTAAATAATCCAAATCCTTTTGGAGTTTTCCTTGACATGGATCCGACTAATTTGACTCCTGACCTTCCATATTCCTTGAGATCACTCGGATTCGACCTTTCATTTCCCCTTTGAAAAGCTATATAAGGAATCCCTTGGTGCATTGGAGGCATAAGAGAGAATTGAGAGCAACAAAACTATAGTCCATTGTTGCCAGAACTTATGCTTGAGTCTGCATCCCTTTGTCCCTTGGAGCACTTTTGTGTTCTTCCCAAGCTTGCCTTTTGCTTGTGAGCTTGCTATCGAGAGATGGAGGATTGAAGTGGTGGAGGCCCAAGTGGGGGATTCAGTTTCTCCGGTTTGCAGACATGACGTTAGAGGTTGTATATTGTAATCTCTGATTCATATTAATAGAAATATCTTTTCCTGTCCAATGATGTGTATTTGAATGAATATGTTATCCATGGGATTATGTCAAATGCTTTTACATTATTGATTATATATGCTAGAATATATCTAACACCATGATATATAGAATGCTTGTATTCTTTACTTGTTGTTGAGGAAGTAATATAGCAATTCAAGCTGAAGATTGGAAAGCTCAACGGGGATCTGCTTCAACCGTCCGGAATAAGGTACGAGGTTTGATCCTTTAGTGTTAGACATTTTATTTCTATTGCATATTGGGAAATATTTTTTTCTGGAGTCAAGTTGTCTATTGTGGTACCCCAAGCCATAGGAATTTCTCTCTGTAACAGAATTGGCGACTCCGCTGGGGAGTTCCTAGTAGTTGTCCTTTGGGGGTTGTTTTCTTGGCATTCAATGTATTTTAATTGCTCTTTCTCTCTTGTTTCTGTGTCGGGTCTGGGGGTAGGTACACCTGGTAGAGTCTGATTGGTGTGAAGTTTGCCTTAGCTTGTCTGTTTGCCTTGATTTTATGCACCTTTTCTTCCTGTACGCGGGTTTTTGATTTACAGTCACGTATACATGCGGTTTCCTCTGCGATTTCTACGTATACATGCAGGTTTACTGCGAATAGTCGCGTATACCTTTGGTTTTGGATTTTTGTGGAAGATAATTGGTTGCTGGGTGAATCCTGTTAGTTGTTGAGTCTCCTTTAACACTACCTGAGTCTGTTTTGACCTCTGTTTCTGACTAGAAACGTTTTTTAGCCTAAATTTTTTTTATGAAAGTTCTTGTCATGGAATTTTCAATTTTTTGTTTGAGATTAGTGCATTAGAGTTCTTTTACCTTAGTGCTTTGTTGGAATGTTGTTTGAGTGTGCTTCTAGAGTCTAGGGGTCGTAGAATCATTCTTTTGCTTTTTGTATCTCTTTTATTTTCAAAAAATCCAAAAACATTTGCTTATCATCATGCATTGCATTTTGCACTTTGCATTGTACTTGCACTAGATAGATTTGCTTTGGAGTACTAGTTAGGACTTCATATAGGGAAATTTGCATTCATCATTTGAAGAAGAGTTGTGCATTTCACGTAGTAGCATACTCTGTTTTCATGGACACAATGCATTTGCATTGATTGTTAGGTGTGCACTTTACTTCCTGTTGCGTCATAACACCACTAGTTGCACGACCATATCCTATTTTTGAGTAATAAAGCCAACTAAAATCAACGCTAAATAAAATGAATTACACTCTTTTCTTTTCTAGGGTGCACCAACAAGCTTAGGTTTTAGGATCTTGGAATAGTTCATTGTAAGTCAATTCTCCAAGATCACTAAACAACAACATCTAGGTGTCTGTCCAGGTGAGTGTGTGAAATCCATGGTATAACCAGTGTTCTCGGGATCCTCCTCTGAAAAGGGAGTTAAGCACGAGGCAGTGTGAGCGGTTATTGATTGGGATGACTCCTAGTCATAAATGAGTAGCACCGGAGATATTTCCAGGATTGTATTCATATCTGGGGGCTCTTTCGAGAGTTTTGGGCTTTGCTACCCTGCCCATACAGTCAATCCCTCCTACGACTGTCCACCTGAGCATTGAGTATATTGAGGTAACCTTAGTGGCCTTACCTAGGATATCAAGGGGGTACTTGTAGAGGTTATTCTTCATGTGTCCCAGCCAGTTTGGGGTTGGACAGCACAGTCTCTTTACGTGTTGAAGCTGAGGGCCACAATAATTGGTTATGTACCTCCGCTTGTTATGTATGGGAGTCTCAAACCTCTCCTAGGCGAGACATACCTGCTTCATTTGGGAGCTCACTTATCCAGCCCTTATTTGCTTTCATTTGGCTCTAGATTTTATTAGTGATTTCTCTGTGCATGATAGTTGGCCTAGGGTCTATGTAAATAGAGAGTCTTTGCTATTTTTCGAGTCATTGTGGATTTGAGTGCGATTCTGCACCGTTCTCATCGTTTAGCATGAATTTTTCCTTCTACTTCTCCTCCTCCTTTGGGAAAGATACCTAGACAGTCCAAGTGGACTATGTCACACATTGATTCACACACCATGGGGGATTCTTCAGAAGGTATTCCTGAACCACCTCCTCCCATTCATGTAGACGATGGGGAATTTACACCAACTTATGATCCTTCACCCGACTTATCCGAGTTAGGTCCTTTGATTTCTGAGATAGGAGCCATACATGATAGACCTACTCGCTCTAGGGTTGATTCCCCATTGACGCGTTACCGGTATGGCATGCCGGAGGATGCCAAGACTCATTTTGAACCCGCCACTACTAGCTACGGTAGGTATGCTACGTCTGGTTTCCCTATACATGATTTGACATTTCATGTCAAATACGATTTTGAGCCTATCACTATGCCTAGGGGCACTCTCATTCCCTACCATGCAGAGAGGTTTGGGAGCACTAGTTACATTGCACCTTCTGTCCCAGTGGTGGAAGCTACATCACATCTCCCTCCTAGGTCTAGGGTTAGCGATTCGATTAGGATACCAGATATGAGACGAGTGATGATAGGTGGTAATACATATCTTATTACTCACATTCCTTCATCCTCGACCCCTAGTGGTTCAAATGTACATCCTCCACCTTATTCATGTGGTCCTTCGAGCCGATATATGACTACGAGTCAGGTCTGTACTACGGTTACTAGACTGGTTGTGTCTCAAGCCCACATACCGCCCGTACATCGGGAGGTTATGTTCATGCTTCTAGAGGTCATCTTGCTACTTCTGGGGCTTATATCCCTACTTCCGTAGCATATCTTCCTACCTACGGAGTGTCTCATGGGCCATCGCATGAGATGACCTATGGACCTTATCATGGGACACAGTATGGATAGGTTTCTTCACCTTATGGAGGTGGGTATCAACAACCTGCTTACTCTCCTAATTATGGATTTGTAGCTCCTACTAGCCAAGGTCCACCATACTATGGTACTTCCACGCCACCCTATACGGGTCAGATAGGAGGAGTACACTATGGCCAAGGCCATGGTGGTCATCAACCCTATATGAATCAAGGAGCAGTCCATTGACCTCATCATCCTAGGCTCCCTTTCCTCATGATTCTTAATCTTCCTAACTTATTGAGACTTACGAATGGTCCTGTGGCTCATGAACCGTCTTGGCCGGCTGTCCCTACAAAGCTTCCTTCGGACATATCTAAGTTCGAAGGAAAACCAAGAGAGGATCTGAGTGAACACGTTACTACGTTTCACCTATGGTGCTCTTTGAATTCGTTACATCAGGACTCAGTCCATTTGAGACTATTTCAATGCACCCTCACAGGGCCTGCTGCAAAATGGTATATAGAGTTACCTAGGGGCACTTTTACTTTGTTCGATGACCTTGCGATGACTTTTATTAATCACTTCTAGCTACCAATGCGCTATGATGTCAGTACTAAACTCTTGTCGACATTTCAGCAAGATAAATCCACCCATATTTCTGATCATATTCAAGAGTGGCGTAGACGAAAGAGATTAATTAAAGCTTTTATACCGCCGGAATTCCTTCTCGAGTGGTT
The DNA here is from genome assembly GCA_001517045.1 of Pseudotsuga menziesii. Lineage (NCBI taxonomy): Eukaryota > Viridiplantae > Streptophyta > Pinopsida > Pinales > Pinaceae > Pseudotsuga > Pseudotsuga menziesii. The sequence goes on along the minus strand of LPNX010569781.1, from coordinate 24,900 downwards.
CCTCAAGTCATTATTGTCGTATATGGCAAAGGATGTTTCCACATCCGGAGTGCAGAATGAGGAACAAGTGATCTTTAGGGCGCAGGAACTGGACTTGATTTATGCTCAGTATGGTTTGTTGTATGAGATTATTCCCAATGCTCCTCGTTCCAGTTTCAATCCCAAAGTCAAACCTGGACCGCATGCCGATGGCATTGTGGGTTGTGCAAGTGTGAAACCTATGGATTCGGTTGCAAAACAAGCTAGTAAATTGTCAATCAACCAATCTGCTTCAGGACAAGCTACGACTTCATCTCAACCTGCCCAAACGGCTAACGTACATTTTTTGCAATCATCGGACCAAAAGGGTAACCAACAGCCCGGACGGAATAGAAAGAAGGGTAAAAAAAATAATAATCGAAAGGGTGGGAATAAGAATGAGAATGCTAACAATAATGAGAAGAATGGTAGAAATGCTGGGGGGGACAAGCAAGTGAAATGTAAGGTTAAATTCCCTTGCAAGATTTGTAAGGAAGATCAACTCACTTACTTGTGCCCTTGGATTGATGAAGCTTCGAGATTGTTAGCACAAGGACCAGCTGTGCTAACGAACCCTTTACCGCATAACCAGAATATGAACTCGAAGTCCCATGACCAGTCTAGTGATGATGATCCACTAGAGGGTAGTGGTTGTGGGTGCATTAACATGGTCTGTGCTACCAAGGTTGTGACTCATGCGAAAGACTATAGTTCGTCACAACCCAGCCCAGCCAAAGAACCTGATCCACCAGGAAATCCTTTCCGCATTGAGAAACCTGCTGATAAACCTGAGGCTGCACCTCTCATTCCTAAGGGAGTCCTTAAGCATTCAGGGAATAATCCAAATGCCCTAGCCACCCAGAATTATTCAGTTGTCGAGGATTTGGGCCATACTCCTTGTGCGATGTCTGCATTGGAAGTGCTTCAGAGTTGTCTTTCGCAAAGGAAGGCGTTGCTTTCTGCTCTTGGTGTGATCGATGATGATTCTTCCTCTATGATCAAATTTGAAACCACGGGACATTAGCCTTGCTTGCCCTACTATGTGTCTCTTTTGGTGCACATAGAATGTCTTGGTATGACCGTCAAACGTACTGTGATTGACGAGGGTGTTGCTGCTTCTGTGATGTCTTTGGCCTGCTGGAAGGGTCTCAGTTCTCCTGAGCTGTCTAAATCAGCGACTATGTTAAACGCTTTCGATGGGAGATCTTTTAGGCCGCACGACATCCTTCCTTCCCTTAAATTCCATTCGGGGGGGAAGACCATTGCGATAGAGGTTGAGGTGGTTGATGCGCCCCTTGACTATAATCTCCTGCTGGGTAGGAATTGGATGTATAGTATGCAAGTTGTTGCTTCTTCCTTGTTCTGCGTTGTATGCTTTCCACATAATGGGAAGATTGTAACGATTAATCAAATTACATTCAAGAATCCATCTATTACTACATCTTCAGGAGCTTTGATCCCGATCGTTGAGCACTCTCATTCGGCAACTGGGAGTGTGGGTGTAGGCATGTATCCATCCCTCATGGGAAGCTTTAGTTGTCCTGCACCGATCCTCATGATAGGATCTTGTTTCGATGAGGCTTCGACATCTATGATCTCGGTGTCTTTTCACACGACCCATATGGAAGATCCTTGGATTCTTCCTTCACCGAGTACTTCGAGTGAGCCTGTCAAGACGAGCATGTCATTGCCTACAGCCATGATAGCTTATCAAGCTAATCTCCAGAGTGTTGCAGAGCCTCGTTCTTCCTCTTCACAGATGGAGGAGGAAGACCCCTATGTGTTTCTGGCATGGGCAGTACAGTATTCTCATGCCCATGGCTACCTTGATATGGTTTTCCCTTCAGATGAAGCAATTATCGAGGCTATGTCGGGAGTTGAGCCACCATGGGAGGAACTTCATCATAGATGGTACTTTCTTCCAGAGCTTGACCATTTGGAGCATGAGGATTATAGGGAGATTCTTAGTCAGAAAGTTGGTAGTCCTATGGTTCCATTAAGCTCTCCTGGTCTGATGGCTAATGGAAACATGGCGAACATATCGTCAACGATTCCTATCAACATTTCTCACAATCCTGGCACAATAGAGAATGTCTACATTGGGGCGGATTGTTCCCATGCTGAGATTCTGGAATATACCGAGCTATTCAAGGAATTCTGTGATATTTTTGCTTGGTCTTATGATGAGATGCTAGGTACTGACCCTCAAATTGTCTAACATGAGATTAAGACTTACCCCAACGCTAAGCCTGTTCGACAACGTTTACACGTTGTGAATCCTAGGAAAGCACCCGCCATTAAGGCAGAGATAGAGAAGCTATTGAAAGCTAGTTTCATCTATATCGTTCCCTAAATGGAGCGGGTTTCAAACCCCATTCCGATAGATAAGAAGCAGGAAGCGATCCGTATATGCACTGATTTCCACGATTTGAATCGTGCCTATCCTAAGGATAACTTCCCCACACCATTTATAGATCAGATTTTGGATGAGTGTGCGGGTAGCGAGGTGTTCTCCTTCATGGACAGTTTTCTGGGTATAATCAGATACAGATTAAACCTGAGGACCAACACAAGACTGCATTTATTTGTCCTTGGGGAACGTTTGCATATCGAAAAATGCCTTTCGGCCTTAAAAATGCCGGAGGTACATTTCAGCGAGCGATGATCTTGATCTTCCACAATCTCAAGTCTATTATTGAAGTATTTTTGGATGACCTCGTTGCTCATTCTCGTATGAGAATGCGTCATCCCTATCACTTGAGATTGGTATTCGAAATATGCTAGCACTATTCAGTTAGATTAAATCCTCATAAGTCCATCTTTTGCGTGAACTCAAGTCGTTTGTTAGGATTCATCGTTTCAAAGGAGGGTATAAGAGTCGACCCTTTGAAGGTTGAGGCAATACTTCAGTTGTCTCCCCCGAAGAATATTCATCATCTTCAGTGTTTTCAAGGCATGGCAAACTTCTTATGAAGATTTGTTGTCAACTTTGCCAATTTGACTAGAGGCTTTATGCGTCTCTTGAAGAAGGAAACTCCCTTAGAATGGGATGAGCGAGCCCAGGAGTCCTTCGATGCACTCAAGCGAGCCCTAGCATCGGCCCCGGTGATTAGTCCTCTGGATTACAGTTGTGATTTCTTATTATATGTGGTCGTGTATTTAGAGACGATTGGTATGGTTTTGGTTCAAGAGGATGAGGAGCTCCAAGATCATGTCATATATTATCTAAGCCGAAACCTTATTGATGCAGAGATTCATTATTCTCATGTCGAGAAGCTTGCTTTAGCTACCATACATGTGGTTCAGCATTTGAGACATTATATTCTCCTTCGCCAGACCTTGGTTGTGGCCCATGTCAATCCGTTTCCGTTCTTCCTCACACGAAGGATGATTGGGGGAAAGTATAATAAATGGATTGTCATTCTACAAGAATTTGATCTCGTGTTTGTTTCGGCAAAATCGAAGAAGTCTTTAGTCTTTGCAGAGCTCATATCGGACTTTCTGAGTGAGACCAAGGATTTGGTATGTGAAGATACATTTTTTGATGAACACATCTTCTTAATCTCTATGCTAGACCCATGGCACGGGGATATCATAGTATATCTGCAAACACAGAGGACCCTTACTCACCTCTCATGAGATGAACGATGACGATTACGTCATGTCTCTAAGAACTACCTTATAGTGGACAATACTTTGTACCTCCATGGGGTAGATTCCATTTTACGACATTGTTTAACTCATGACGAGGCTAAGGTTGTGTTGAATGATTGCCACAGAGGGGCTTGTGGTGGTCATTTATCTGGGCTTTCTACAACTCAAAATATTTTGAGAGCAGGTTATTTCTGGCCGTCGATCTTTAAATATTGTGTTGATGCGGTCAAGAGGTGCCACCCTTTCCAAGTGTTTGCACATAATATGCGCTCAAAACATGCCTCGTTACATCCCATTATCACCGCTCGTCCCTTCACTAAGTGGGGGCTTGATTTTATGGATTGCAACCCAGCTTCGGCTGGGGGGCACCATCACATTATAGTGGTTGTTGATTACTTCACGAAATGGGTTGAGGCTATGCCTATAGTAAAATCCGACGGTGAGACAGTCGCTCACTTTGTATTCAACCAAATCATTACTCGATTCGGGATTCTAAAAGAGCTTGTCACTGACCATGGCTCACACTTTCAAAACCGTATGATGGAAGAGTTAGCATCCAAGTTAGGGTATACGCAAGAGCACTCCTCTTCTTACTACCCCCAAGCGAATGGAAAAGTAGAGGCAGTGAATAAATCACTCAAATCCATTCTCCAATGAACCATCGCACAAAGAAAGACTAATTGGCACATTATGTTATATCCTTCTTTGTGGGCATATCAAACCGCGGTTAAGACTGCCACTGGTTTTTCTCCATATCAGCTTGTGCATGGAGTGGAGTCGATATTACCGGTTGAATGTGAAATTCCTTTGTTGAAGCTAGCTTTGGAAATCTTACCAGACACTTCACCTTTGGAGGAGTGTTTGGTTCACCTTGAGCAACTTGATGAATAGTGTCGAGATGCCTTGGTGGCTCTAGAGGTTAATAAGTGTCGCGTTAAGGTCTAGTACGATAGATTTGTCTGTCCAAGAGTGTTTAGTGAAGGAGACTTGGTCCTCTTGTGGGATCAATCGAAAGAACCCTTGGGGGCATGGAATTTTAACCCTATGTGGCGTGGTCCTTACGTGGTCAAGCGTGTGTTAGAGAAGGGTGCCTATGAGTTAGTCGATTACGAAGGAACATCTTTGGCGGAGCCTAGAAATGGGCTCTATCTTAAAAAATAATATGCATGATCTTTAGCCAAGGCTGCTTGTTGTATATTATTGTATAGCTTTGCATAGTTAGGTCTTTTCCTTATTGTGATCAGGTTTGTGATTAGTTTCCGTTACTTTTGGCAGATGTCAAGGGAATCTTCCACCTACATAGGATTCACGGATGGTGCAAGCCGTCACACTCAACACTTAGCGTCTGCTGCTTGGGTGATTCATACTCCTATGGGTCAGGTACTGTCTTCAGGAGGTGTATGTCTATGGCCATCTTCCAACAATGTTGTTTAATATAGCGCCGTTAGTGAGCTTCTACGGGATGCCATTCTACATGGTGTTCTATCTCTTGAGGTACATCTTGATTCGGAGTTAGTAGTGTCATAGCTCAATGGTTTGTACCATGTTAGAGATTCGATGTTATTGAGAAGGTTCTTACGCATGAGATTGTTAGAACGACAATTTGACAGTATTACATATATACACATTCCAAGAAATAATAATCAAGTTGCTGACTCATAAGCTAACTACGTGTTAGATTAGCATTTGTTTCATTCATAATAAATTAATCACAAACACAATTGTTACACATAATAAATAAACCGATCACCATAAAACTTTTTATATATCAAAAATGTGATAATACATAGTGTCATGATACAAAAGTGGGGCTTTTTAAGCCTCCATCATATAATACATGGTAGTACAAAATGAATACACTCCCAGGTGTCTAATCCTGTGGAGGAGGAAGAGGGTTGTGATCATGGAACGTCACTACGACTCTAGCTAGCCGTCGAAATAAACGCACCCATGCGCGTGGTACACCCACCACCTGCTACTGCATGGCCTCAGGCAAGTCCTCGACTTGCGCCATGGGAACTCTATGAGTCTCACAAAGTTGGTATGAATGCTCTGGAGTGTTCGCTCCGCATCCACACCCATGATGTCATCTCCTCTTCCCCTCCATCTATGACGAGGGAATCCCTCTGGCCGCCATGGTCCCACATCTACACACAAATGGTAGATGTCACTATGTGTTGTCATGCAAAAACATGTTTTTTTCTTCCATATAATCAAGAAAATAAAAATAAAAAAATAAATAACTCAAGAAATTTTAAAAAGAGTGAGGTTCGAGATTCGTTACCTATATCGCCATATGCCGATCCTGGTGGCAATGGCATGTGCGGATCCCCCCAAAAATCTATCCCTCCATAGGGATAGTCATCAATGGCAACAATCTGTCGTCGCCACCATGGAAAGAAGTTAGCTGGATATGGATTGGCCACCCTACCACCTCCCAGTCCACGCATCGCATCTACCCAACACTGTTGGGCCAGATTTCGAACCCCATGGAGAGGAACATCCACTCTAGGGCTCAATCCTGGAACATGCTCAAAGAAAAATGTGCTCAGTATACTGCTGAACCCAAAGTTTCGTACCCTGCCTACCTTACACTCACTGAGATGGTGTTTCATGTTGCTCAGTAGTGTCATACTCCAGTCATATACTGTGGGTCTCATGCACTCCACTGCATAGAACATCAGAGGCCACGAGGCCTGGTGGAGTGATGCTAAGCCTGCTATCCTTCCTAGTGTCAGTAATATGGCCTTTAGGCCCAGCACCTGTATAGCCTTGGTAGGGACTTGACTCCCCACCTTCTCAGTGTATGGAAAATAGTACACGGCTATGTACTCATTGATAGTCAGGCCACCCCCTGGCCCACCTCGGGAACGAAGGTTCACCACCTCCCCTTGTCTAGAAAGACCAGTGACAAATTATATGTCCTCCATTTCTATAGTGAGGGACATCCCATCAATATGGAAGGACTCTGAGTCCGGATCCCAATAGTCTACCAGCATCTGTACCAGTCCTGGTTTGGCCCTCAAACCACCAAGACACCAAAACTTGTAGATTTTGCATGCACAAAGAGCTTGTTCAGCCATAAGGTCAACCCTTACTGCTTCCTCTACTTCACCATGCTCACGCTCTCTCCATTCTAGCACCATCCTGCAAAATAAATTGCAAAATTATCCATTAGTTTACTTGAAAACCTTATGTACGGCCTCATACGCGACTGTTTTGAAAACAGCCACGTATGTACGCAGCTTTTAGGCCATTTTCCGCGTATAGCCAGCCTTATACACGGAAAAAACCTTGATATCTGCGTGGGCTGCAACGCATACTTTGGGATGGCTTTAAAACTTCATTTAACCATGAAAATCTATAAAAAATATATCAAAATGCAAGAGGAGAGCACGAGTAAATACCTGGAAGAAACGCTTGTGAATTCTACCGGCTGGATCTCCTAGAATTTGCAGTTGAAAGTCAGATCTCAAATGGGTAAAAGTTTCAAATGATTTATATTTTTTACTATTTATAGAAATTTTTTCAAATATTTGAAAATTTTTACCCCCTTTCCTATAGTTTCAACATTTTCTAACCATTTTTTACCATTTTTGACATAATTTGTGATGTAGAAGACCTTTTTCAGTGTTGTTTCAGCCATTGGATTGACCCATTCGTGATGATCTCAGGTATCATGACTAAACTGGCATATAGGTTAGGTTTCACCACAATTTGCATTTTGCATGACCTTATGACCATATCACCATCTCCTTAGGTATGAACCCACTCTATTATGTCAGGGAACCTTCTTGCTGCTCTAGAAGTGGCATGATGTGAGTGGTAGAGCTTCAACTTACATAGGTACCCTAGTAAGCACCTTATTTGCATTTGGTGCCCATGCCGACGTTTTCTCCTTTAGGGTGTGGGAGTTCGTTGTATACTACTGCCATGACATTTCGTAAGAGCCTCATACTCCTCTTGATCTTATGCTGGCCTATTTCCCTCAAGACTCCCTCATGTCAAGTTGTGAATGCATTATCATGAGCTTTTCCTGCCTTATTGAGCTTTATGCCAGCTCCCCTGACATTGTGTTTCAGCCATATAGCCTAAGCTTGTCTCATGTCTAGCCATGCAGAGCTATTTTTTATATCCTTCACAGCTTGATTCCCTTTTTATCGGGAGGGGATTTTCCCCCAAGTGTCAATATCCTACACATATATCCTTGCATTGAGCATAGGTATGTTCCACTGCTTGGAACTAGTTTGTTTGCCCTTATGACACTCGTCTCCTCCTAGTTTGTAACTTTAAAGCTAGTTTATTCTTTTTTCAAGCTTTTCAAATAACTGAAAAACTCCAAAAAAATCAAAAAACAAAAAAGCCGGACAAGGAAAGATGTTATCTTTGGCAGCTGTTGAGTCATGTCGCCTTCGAACAGAGCAATGTATATCACATCCATTAGTTGGGTTATAGTTTGACTTTAGGAGCTGTACTCGTTTATCTGAGTTTATCTCCACCGACTGGTTAAGCTTCCAGTCCCTATGGAGCCTTTGTTGATGCCTCCTATGTCACAAAGATGTCCCAGTTTGTATATCGAGTCTATGCTGCCTTCATTCAGCCACCATACATCATTATGCTCTTGTTCGAAGGAAGTTGAAACCTGAGTCGGCCATTCCTCAGTTATCTTGACTTTGCATGTCGGCCATTCCCAGTATAGTTACTGGTTCGTGCACCTATGATCGAGTCCTTCCACATTATACAGCTTTGCTAACTACCTTGTGTTGGATGATGGGGGATTCCTTAATGCCCTCCTTCCAGTGGATTTCATCCCATCGACTTCAGATCATTTATTCTGGGATTGGAATCTAGAGTCATTTTGAGTGCCTTGAGACTTGCAGTCATCAGTGGCAGGTTCTCTTGCCATCGACAGTTTCTTGGGAATACATCAATGTCCCCTGATCGATGGATCCTCTCAAGTGTTCAACCTCAACACATTTATTCACACTTGTTAGTTTGCACTCTAGTACCTTGATTCCCATTTTCATCATTGGTGGGTGATCTCGCGTCTGTTAACGGTATACATTAATGACCGGTAATCAGACGATGGACTACTATGTTCGACCTCGACACCTCTATTCGCATAGTAGGACATGTACTCGTAGCGGTTTGTGTAGAAGACTTTCCAGATTGGTGGCATCTCTTATATGCTACCTACTTGATCGTGCCAATGTTCATGAGATTTCAGCTCTCGTGACTTGATTCCAGTGTATGTCAGACATTTCCAACCACTATGGAGATCTTGATCTATTATATATCTTCAGCCATTTTGGAGATCATGGTCCTTTGTATATCTTCATCATGGAGATTCTGATCTATGTATATTGTACGTGGCGATGACCACATATGTGATATCATGTCTCATGCCTATTCATGGCCATTGTACTCTTATGTATCTGGGACTGCTATATGTATTTTCAGTTATATGCAGAGTTGTATTATTGTACTATGATGATTGGGTGGCTGGTGTTCCATTTGGGATCCTTCATCACTCCATTTCTGGGATGGACTTATAATGTATTTCAGCCATCGTATAACCCCTATGATCTCATACATTAGGGGGCATCTGTTATAGCAGATTTCACCACTCTAGGTGAGTCACACTTTGTATGGCCTTCCCCTGTCCCGCTGCAGACTCCTTAGCCCCTATGGACCATTTTTGTCCTTTGATGTTTCCTTGATCATCCCTAAAAACACATGAAAAATGATATACGCGACTTTTAACCTTATAAGCACGTACATACACGGATTTGACCACTAAAACCACGTACATCGGGATGTGTAAATAATCCAAATCCTTTTGGAGTTTTCCTTGACATGGATCTGACTCATTTGACTCCTGGCCTTCCATATGCGTTGAGATCACTTAGATTCAACCTTTCATTTCCCCTTTGAAAAGCTATATAAGGAACCCCTTGGTACATTGAAGGCATAAGAGAGAATTGAGAGCAATGAAACTATAGTCCATTGTTGCCGGAACTTATGCTTGAGTCTGCATCCCTTTGTCCCTTGGAGCACTTTTGTGTTCTTCCCAAGCTTGCCTTTTGCTTGTGAGCTTGCTATCGAGAGATGGAGGATTGAAGTGGTGGAGGCCCAAGTGGGGGATTCAGTTTCTCTGGTTCGCAGACGTGCCGTCAGAGGTTGTATCTTGTAATCTCTTATTCATATTAATATAAATATCTTTTCCTGTCCAATGATGTGTATTTGAATGAATATGTTATCCATGGGATTATGTCAAATTCTTTTACATTATTGATTATATATGCTAGAATAGATCTAACACCATGATATATAGAATGCTTGTATTGTTTACTTGTTGTTGAGGAAGTAATATAGCAATTCAAGCTGAAGATTGGAAAGCTCAACGGGGATCTGCTTCAACCGTCCGGAATAAGGTACGAGGTCTGATCCTTTAGTGTTAGACATTTTATTTCTATTGCATATTGGGAAAGATTGATTTCTGTAGTCAAGCTATTTGTTGTGGTACCCCAAGCCATAGGAATTTCTCTCCGTAACAGTCATGTATGACACATGGGTTGCTTTAGGGCAAGTTGCTTGTAAAACGCGTGTACGCGATTGTGTAAGTCACCTACCTGCGTGTACAACCCGACCCCCTTAAGACTAGATTAAAACATCCAAATTTGCATAAAATAGAAAATGTAAATGGTTAAAATGGAAGAGAATGAAGAGCTAGCTTACCTAGCACTTGCGGAATCGAAAATATTCCATTGGTTTTTCCACACCGAGCAATTGAAGTCAGAGGTAAAAATTGCCTATATTGGGTAAAAATATGAAATGGTATTTTTTATTTCTATTTTTAGACTATATATAGAAATAATTTCAAATTGTGGGTTTTTTAACCTATAGTTTTTAAATTCTATTACAATCAAACTAATGCCATGTCATGTTTTCCTAATGCAACAAGTCCAAGGTAACTTAAAATTGTTATTCACTCATATAGGATAGGATTTTGGTCATTTGTATGAATTTTTGCATCTATACCTAATCCGTTTTAACCCTAGAATCACTACTTTAACCACAGACTATGGTGTTTAACCATTATTACCTTGTCTATACCATTGTTCTTCTATGGAGAGGGCCTTCCTTCCATGAGTGCCCTAGTTTATAACATATAGTTGTCTTTTAGTACTCATGCCGCATTTGTCATAGGTTCAGGGGATCCTTCTTAGCTATTTTTCATGCCAAATTGAGCCTCATTTTGGTCTATTTTTACAAGCTATCCCCTTTATAAGGCTCCCCGTCCTTATAGAGTTTCTTTAGGCCCAGGTCTAACTCCTCAAAATAGACTTGACCGCCGAGTAAACTTGTCCATTCATGCTCATTAAGAATATGTGAATGGGCATCCACATTGGTGGTAGGTTATCACTTTCTCAGACCATGTGGAATAACACGAGAAAAGAACGCTCTCTTTTCTACAGAATTGAGAAGAGTATTCTCAGGTGTAGGTTTATCGCATTTCCAGACCTGAGGGACTAAATTTACGGAAAAGGACCACCCAGTATGAGCTTAGTTTTCTTTTTTTCGTGCTCTGGACCTAAACATGAAAAATATTCTGAGTCTACTTTATGTCTTTGTCATGCTCATTAAACACTAAAGAACAAAGCATCAATTTTGCTATTGTAAGCCCCATTTCTTGTAACCAAATAGAAATTTCTGAGTGATCTTGCTTTCCTTCACACTCGTAAAACTCAAGCTATAAGCTGGTTTTGAAGGAGCACTAGGTAGGTTGTAATTTAACCTTTGTAGGACCTCCTTGACTAAGTACGAAAAATGTGTTCCTTATTTCTTTAGAAGCTAAGAGAGTTCTTATGTGGTATGTTTTATACTTTTTTGGCCTCAGGAGACTAAATTGGATGAAAAAGCACCCCCTTGAAGTCTTCTTCATAGTTTTCAGACTCTCTAAACATGAAAACACCAACGAACATGTACTAGTTCGGGCTCGTAAAATCCACAAATCAGTGACATTATTAAGCATTATTCTCCCCCCTCTTCAAGCTTGTCAAAAATGAAGAGGGACTCAAGTTGACTTTGCTGGACTCGTTAAAATTTAATAGGAAAGATAAGGAAGAAGTATTCCTTTTGGGTTACAGATGGTGGCAACATATCCTCATTGAACATAGAACTCTCTAAACTTTCCGATGCTCATGTCTTAGTGTACACTTTCAGCTCAGCTATTACTTTGAGCTTCTTAATCCTCTATTTGTCCTTTATACATGGGGAATCTGATCATGTCTCCTACATGAAAGATAAGTTTAGTTTTCTTATATGCAAAGTTAAAAGCTACCTTTGGTCATCTCTATGTCATGATCAATGTTCAAGGACTTATCCTTACATCTAATTATTATCCGGATTCCATCATTATCCTATCTGAGTATCATTTGTGTCTACCTTCCCGTATCCAGTTCCTAGTCCCTCTTGTGATCCGTTGGAGGATCTATTTCCTTCCTCATCACAGTATGGTTTCTCATCAGCACTTCCTGAAGATGAAGACCGAGAGTTTTGACGATGGTACCTTAGGTTTCACTATCATAATTGGTGAACTCCTTTGCTTCAGTTTGTCAGTTTCATCTATTGATTGGAAAACTGTTGAGTTCTTTCCACGTTCGAATTCAACACATTTATTCACATGGTAAGGATTGTATTAGGTCCCTTGGATTTCGATGAAGACCTTAGGTTCACATTTATAACCTAAGCTGCACAAGACTATGTTATGATCGGTTACACAGCTTCCAGATTTTGAAGACTCATCATTGTATATTGTGGCTTCGATCCACCTTTGTAATATATGTGGTCTTGTACCCGTATCATATGATGTAATCAAATATTGTAAAGGAGCTAGTGCTCCAGTGTATTGAACATGGAATCCTCAGATATGATTTTGTATATGACATTGATATGTATTTGTTTCAGGTACTTCATATGCTTCCTTGGACTTCTGAGATCTCCAAGATAAACATTGTAATGTATTTCAGCCATCGCTTCCCTCTGACCTCACACCTTAGGCGGCATCTGTTATCAACCAAAATGGCACTTCTCTGTCCAAGTGCTGACATTTCATTATGTCAGTACACAAAGGGTTAATTAGGGTTGAAGTGGAAAAAACACTATAGATGTCCATGACCTTTGATGCATGATCTCCAAACCAGCCTGATATATTTTTATTTTAAATTTTGGGTTGCACACGCAACTATGTGCATTGCAACCTGCATGTACATTGCATACATGAGTTCCCTTTGAGCAACAAGCATGTCATACCTGCATTTCCTATATAAAAACTCATGTGTACCTTAATTCCACATTAAAAAATATAAATAGTGATTAGATGATATTAGTTGGGCCTGAATCCATAACTATCTCAATTGTCTCAACCATCCTAACTTTCGAAACCACTCTATTTCCCAATGTATAAATAGAGGCCTTGGGATGGAGCTAATCAATCAATTTTTGAAGAGAAAATGTATGCTAGTGGTATATATTCAGAGTCTTGGAGCAGTAGAACTTAGAATCCTTGGTTGCAGAGGAGTCCTTGTGTCAAAATCTGGGTTGTATTCTTACCTATTCACTATTTGTTAATAAAGAAAATTATTCTTCCAATCTTGTATTGTGCTTATGTCATGTATATTGGTTTAACGAATATGTTCAATTATGTTATTAATATGATTTTCATAGAACCTTTGATTTATATATGTATGAGATATTGCTTGAATAATTGGCTCTTTGCAGGTGAAGAGAAGCAGCCCTCGAAGCTTTGGAGAAGGTTGAAGCGAGAGAAGACCAAGCATGGATCAACCATCATAAACTGGGTAAGTCAAACTCTCTTCTTATTCTCATTTCAATTTCTATAAAATTTGATTGTCTGCAAGTATAATAGTAAGTTGGTAACCCCAAACCCTAGGTTACAAGGGTGTATTGTCCTGTACAACACAACCTCGTTAAATCCTTCATTGGATAACCCTGACGCCAACTCAATGGCTGGGGTGGATATTTGGTTACCCACATTCAGTGGAAATGGAGCAGAGGATCTAGAGCAACATTGGTTCATATGTGAATCTTTTTGGATGGTTCACTTAGTTCAGAATGTGAACCTAAAGAAAGGACATATGATCACGACTCTAAGGGTTCATGTGCTGGACAGGTTTATGAAGTACTGTATAGTACCATTAGGAGCACTGTAGAAGACCCTTGAGGAGATAGCACCACAATGATCTATGAGTTCAGAAAACCTAAATCTGAGTCATAGTGCATCACTAACATCAAGGAGATAAAGCAAGCACTGGCAGAGACAGTATAGGACTTTGACCATCAATTTAAAAATTTGATGGCCAAAGTAAGTTTCCAAATGTTGGATGTTCAGCGTAAGGAGTGGTTTATTGCTCCATTGTTTCCACACATCTGAGGGCCATTGATGCAACCAAAATTTTGAGTCACGGAAGGAAGCGCTATAATTTGCGATGAAGATAGAATCCTTGCCAATTGGTGATGGTCCCGCAGGAATGGTACATATTCAGTTGTAGTTGGCTAATCTAACCATATAGCTTCAGGACATCAAGAAGGGTAAGGAAGCCCATGAAGACTTATGGTGCACAAAATCCAGAATCGATGGACACGCTAAGGATAACTATCCAACCCTCATGAATTGTGTCTCATTCGGTGTGCCAAACCCATTAAATGGCCATGGACTACCATGGTGTCACATATGCCATTCTACAAGACATCGCAACGAGGACTTCCTATACCTGCAAGATATTGTGAGTACCCCAGTGAACCTGTTTTGTAAATTTTGCAAGTCAGTAGGGCATGAAGAGAAGGATTTAAGAGCATATCACCTCTTGAAGAAAAATACAACAGACACATACTTGATAAAGAATGATGGGTAGACTTAGGCTGATCCTGTGCAAGCATCATATCAGCCTATGCAATTCCCACTTAATCAGTATCAAAACTAGTATCAGCCTCAGTATGCACCACATTAACCATACACGCAACATTATCATTATCAGTCGCAATACCAACAGAATCATTATCCCCCACAACAATCAAAACTTTAGGTAAGGGGTGGTGGGAACTTCAGAGGAAGAGGAGGTGGAGGAGGATTTGGTAGAGGAAGAGGTTAGGTTACATGCTACAACTGTGGATAGCTAGGTCATTATGCTAGATATTTCTTGGAGCCTGCAAAGGCGTGCTCATATTGTAAGGGACATGACCATAATGTGGAGCAATGTATGTAGTTTATTGCGAAGTGGCAGGCCAGGACCATCGCAGGTCCTAATCCTAAGCATAATCCAAATCCAAACCCAAATGCTAACTTAAATGTCTAGATGATTGATGCTAATCCAAGAGAATCGAACATTGCAGTCATAACATGAGGAGGTGCTGTGACCAGAGCTGATCTTGAAACAACGCAAGAAGAACTTTCACCACAGGTACGACCTATGACGTAGAAGAAGGTGGCATTCGACATCCAAAAACAAAATAAAGTATTCATGGACGTGCGACCAAAGTTTGTGGATCTAGAAGAGTCGTCGACTTCAAAAGAAGTCAGGGAGATTCCTGAACAATTCCAACACATATTCTAGAAGAAGGTCCCACAAAAGGTTAGTAAGCTCAAGTCCTTTATGTCAAGTTCCTTAGCGCTAATTCAAGATAAAGATTCTATTGAAGAACAACAAGCACTCATACAAAAGACACCAGTAGAACCACAACCTGAAAACAAAGTTAACCAGGTTGAAAATAAATTCAAAACTAGCCGCCAGTTAAGAATGATTGCGTAGATAGGAGATTATGTCATGGACTATATCATTTTAGACCTAGGGTCTAATGTCAATATCTTGACATGAAAAACTTGGGAAAGTATGGGGAAGCCGTGCTTGGACTGGTCTCTTATCCAGCTGTGAATTTCCAATTAGATAAAGGTACTCCCAATTGGTGGAATGAGTCAAGTCCCTATCAACATACGAGGGTTACACACATTTTCAGACTTTGAATTCATTAACATTGTTAATGAAACAAATCAGTATCCCACACTTCTGGGCATATATTAGGCCATAGACAATCAGACCATCATCAACTTCAAGAAAATGATACTCTCATTCAAGGATAATGAAATGAGGGTAGTGTCGCCCATTAATCCATTGGAAGGACAAAGATATGTTGAGCGTGTCTATAACGATGGACATGATGGCTATCTCGAACAGATCTACAATGTCACTACCATGCAAGAAGATTACATCAATCCAACAACAGATGGAAATTTGAGCTGGAAGAGCGACAGTTCCTGCACATCCGACTTAGGGGAATCTTTAGAGAACTGTAAAAACCAGTTACATGAGGTATCTATGAGGATATGCGTGACGATTACCAGGTTTGTGCGATGGGTGGAGACTAAGGAAAGAGAGCTACCCACCTATGAGGGATTACCTAACCTTGCAGTATTTCTCACTGATTTTTAAGGTCTCATCACAAAATCATAGCGCTTTTCTACGTTGGATCATGTACTCAAGGCTATGCCTACAAGATGGTGGGGTACACACAAGCAGTTCATAACACACTAGCCGCAATGCAGAAGGTTGATGGAAGTCTGATTCGGTGAAGAAGTTGTTACTATAAGTCATAGGTACATAGGGTTGTCGAGCCCTACAGAGCACATAAATCAGTGTCGCACAGTATTTACAGTATACTCGCGACAAGAATGGATCCATCATTTCATTCACAATTGGAAATGAAACCTAGAACCTGGTATGCGTATATGGAGTTGTGATAAGGTACTCAAGACTAGGAAGAGATAGCCAAGCAGTTTGCACATACATTTGAATTCACTGATGAGCACCCTACAGTGAATGTTGCGCTTTAGACGATAAAAGATAAGATATTTGTTGAGATCCCTGTCGAATAGGCTAACTCTCACCAGAGAAGTGCGATCATCTAACAGTGGATGGATTATTACAAACTAACTAGAGATCTAGACTATGACCTGACTAACATAAAAATACCGGAGTTAGAGGGTACACATGCAGTAGAGGGAAGTGACATTTCTAGTGCCCAGTTCCTAAAACCGTTGAAAATCAAGAAAGTAAACATTGGGTTTCCAAAGAACATGAAGTTTGCTGATATATTGGATTATTGGGATGAAGATACTATAGCAAAGATCACAGACTTGCTGCATGAATATCAGGATTTGTTCCCTACCAATTTTTTAGAGATGAAGATGATATTAGGAGATTTAGGGGAAATGAAAATACTCATGCGACTAGGTGCTAATTCGAGTAGACAGTGACCATACATAATAAACCCTAGATATAATGAAAAGGAAAATATAGAATTGGATCACATGCTCGATGAAGGAATCATCAAACCTGTTGAGGAATCAGAGTGGATCATCCCTATAGTGATCCAGGATAAGAAGACAACAGGTGAAATTAGGATCTGTGTCGATTTGAAGAGGTTGAATGATGCATGCTTGCACGACCCATTCCCAACACCATTCATAGATGAAGTACTTGAAAATGTAGGTCAACAAGAGATGTATTCATTCACTGATGGCTTTTTTGTCTATCATCAAGTCAGAATCGTGCAGGAGGATTGCCACAAAATGACCTTCGTCACATAATGGGGATGCTATCAGTATACGGTAATGCTCTTTAGACTCAAGAATGCACTTGCTATTTTTTCCATAATAGTAGTTTCTTCTTTTAAAGATTTTATACATAATTTTCTTGAGGTCTACTTTGATGAATGGACTATATTTGGTCTAGTAAGAGACCATATTGAGAGTCTGCGCATGATGCTAGGACATTGTCACCAATATCAGATTGCGCTTAATTCTATGAAATGTATTTAAGTGCACCATTTGGTATATTATTGGGTCACATCGTATGTCATGATGGGATTTTGGTTGACCTAGCAAAAATTGTGATTATTCTCAACCTACCACCTCCTACATCAGTTACGCAACTCAGATTAGTGCTAGGACATACAGGCTACTATCGGAAGTTGATAAGAGGATATGCAGCAATCATTGCACCTATGGAGAAATTTTTGAAGAAAGTCGCAAAGTTCCAGTGGACAACAGAGTGATAGGAAAGCTTGGATAAATTAAAGACTGTAATGGCCATTGCGCCAATACTTGCATTCCCGAAATGGAAAAAGGAGTTCCATGTGCATGTCGACGCATCATCTGTTGCACTTGGCATAGTCCTGACACAACCAGGAGAGGGTGGTTGCAAGCAGGAAACTAAGTTGTACACAGTCGACCCCGTGTGATCTTGTAAATATTATATATAGGAGGAACCCAACCTGTATAAGGGTTGGCTTCAGTCGTTCATTCATTAGATTTTTTTGTTCAAGAGTTATGCAATTCTTAGTAAATTTAGAGAAAGAGTTAGAGAAAGAATACTCAGGGGAGAGTCTGGTAGAAGTAGAAGGATGTTGAGCTGTGGATCTTGCAGCTGTGTGCATAGACTACTAGTAGTAGAAGAAATCTGCAACTGAGTGCGCAGATAGTAAGTAGAAGAGCCGATTCAAGATGTGTGTAGATCACTAGGAGTATATAGGAGAATAAAATAGAGAGCATGAGAGAAATAAGATTGAGGCAAATAGACATATCTAAAGAACAATTTGCATATCGCAGGTTGCAAGATGTTATAAACCATTCTCATGGCATATGAAGAGCACCTTGGTGGTTTTTCCCGGATGGGTTTCCATGTTATTTACTATGTTATGTGGGTGAATGTGTTTAATGATGAATGTTGATGTGAATGTTTGCTTACTATGCATTATTACAGTTATTGTTGAATGAATATCGCAGTAGGAACAATTAGTGGATGCATGAAGGATTAAAGCACTGTTAGAATGTTATGTATGGATTTATGATTCAGTTGTTAAGTTAAGGAATGAGTTGCACGATGTTTGTTGAGCACAAGGAATTAGATGTGTCACACTATTGTGCTAGTTGTAGAGTCACAATGGTAAAGTTGTGTTGCGCTCCAGTCGCGACTTATCATTGTGATTTTGTCGCACAGTAGCAAACTCCATCCAGTTGCCTTTGTCAAGCACCTTGGATGCATTCCAAGGGACTATAATTCCTCACCAAATGCAGAAACATGGTTCTGTAAGTTACCCATAAAGATGGCTCAGGTGAGACTTTGCCTGCTTCGCGGGAATCGCCGACAGAGCTTGCTCTGTCGGGCCGATGTCTTTTGGTGTCTTGTTAGTATTATGTTGTTGTTAAACTATGGCTCTAGACAAGATGAGAAAAGAGGCCAACATGTAGATTTGCAAGTTACCAAAGGTGAAGGAGGAATTGTAGCTTAGTTGCATCTTCTTCCTCGACACTACTATTTCTTCAATCTAATGCTTTTTGTACTATAGGAACCTCCTCTTCTTCACGACGTTAAATTTGAGCTTGAGGGTTTCTCTTCCATCTTTTAAAATTTAAAAATTTCTCTCCTTGTTACTTTTCTACATGTATAACAAGATTTGATTTCTTTAAAGGTTTATCAAACATTTTAGCTTTTGATGTGTTTATTAGTTATATATAAAAGTTCTCGTAAATCGTCATTTTAAGTTTAGAGCTAACATTTTCTCTTTAGTACTTGAACTTATAAAACTCTACAATATTTTGAAAGTACTTATCCTTTGTATTTATATGTATTTTTTGGCTAATCCACTAACTTGGAATATTATTAGTTTTCTATTTTTTGCCTTTTTTCTCGTAGAGAAGTGGAAGAATTGGTGGATTTTGAAGATTTGAGTCACTCAAAAGAGCCATTCTCAAGCCTCTTTTATTCTTTCTTTCTTCCAAAGCACTGTAAACCTTTTGATCCTATTTTGAAAAGGATCAAAGGAATTATTTATTAAAAAATGTAATTTGTAACCAACACTAATACAAAGCACATGGGATTTAAATATCCCATGCCCCTCTTCCCCCATTGGAGGAAGCCTATACCATCCTTTGTGTGATTTTCTTTTGCTTTATTTTCCTTTTTTCTTTACTTAGAGTAGTTTTCATTTTCTTCTAATAAATTATCATTCAAGTATGTTTATTTCTTTCTTTCGTTTAGTCGTTTGAAAATAAATACTAACCTAGTATGCTCTACTGAAGTACCTGAAATATCTTGTTCGAGTACGTAAAAAGATATTCATAGTTTAGTAATTAGTCGCACATTTTTATTTTACAATCAAATTGAAACAAACATTTATCTCCTTTTGTGCATGCTCTTGTCCGTCACAGGTTCTCATGAGCTTTGGAATAACCAAAAATAGAAGTGTTGCATTCAATAATTTTTCACACTTAATTAAAAGAACTCACCTTTAATAAAATCAATTCCCCCTTTAATACATGGAAATATAACATCACGATGTTTTCTTTTTGTGGGAAAAATTTTGCAAAGAAAATAGGAACAGCTAAAAAGTGACTGCAAGGCCCCATCAAGCTACACCATCGATTGGTGTAGTGTTGGACACACCCGTACGACTCTGATGTATCCCACATTCTCTTGTGTAGAAACAAATTGGGAAAAATATGGACATACTCCTCATACCGTTTGGTATATCGAGAGTTCCTTTCCCTCTAATCTACTCATTAATAATTCTAAAATTGACCAATTACAATTGCAAAACATTTTCCTTTATAGAAATAATTTTCTTTGACTCCATGATACTGGTCTACGAAATTTGTGATTATTTTCTTAAGCTAATCCATCATTCATTATATGTCGTGAATGCTTATTTCATTATATTTTTTTATCTAAATTGTATTTTGCAATACTTGTTTAATAAATCACTTTAACTCCTAAAAATCAATCCCATAAATAACTAAGAAACATAAAATATCCTTAGTAGCTCTTTTGTATGGACTACCCCCCTTGGCTTCGTTAGGAGTTAGCCTAAACATAGGAGTCAAGATTAGGTGAGAGAACTTGATCGATACTTTCCCCCAAAGACATGTCTAGTGGCTTGAATATGTCTTCCACGTTAATCCCAAGGTGTGCTTCTGGCAGAAACATAACGACTTAGCTTGCATGATAGAAATGTTCCTCATTATCACAAGGTGTGCATAATTTGTTTACAAACTCCATATGTCTTTCTTTACATGAACGCAAATATGTGGTGGTCAGTTATAAATTGGATTCTTCTTCAACTATTGTTTTGTTTATTTTCTATGTTAAATTTTTTCAAGGTTCTATGTGTTTTTTTCTAGATTTATTTAGTGAATTTTGTGAAAATTTATATATTTATTTAGTTTAATATTTGTATATAGAATAAATAAATTGACGAATATAATCAATATTTCATTGCATTGATCTTATGTATGTGTTGACTTGTTGCAGTAGAATTTTTTTATATTTAATTCTTATTATTTCTAATCAACTGTCATATGGTCTATGCTGGTGATTCTTCCTTTGAAATTATTTGGTGATTATATTTAATTATTTATCTAAGTTTAATCTTACCTCTACTCTAATTATGTATAATAACTTTGTTTGATGTGAAAGATCAAATAATTATACTTGCAACAAACTTTTTGAGTTATATCATAAGATAATGAAAACAACCCTAATCAAATTTATATTTTGGTTTCTATTTTATAATCTTAGGTTATCTACTAAATATTAGAAATACAAACTTTTGGGGTGATTTGTTGCTTCCATTTTTAGAAATTCATTATTCAAACCCAAATGAAGGAGGCATAGGAGATACATGGTTGGCATTAGTAAAGTACTCGAAACTTAACTAAAATTTACTTATTTATTTATATATGTTTCTTAAAGAGATAACATGTGAAGTTGTAACCTTCGGTGGCCCTATGATCTATGTAGGAATGTTCTTGACATGCTCTTTCATTAGTTCAAGGAAATTTCACAATACCCTACACACTGATATGTTTCCTTGTGTGAGTATCCTAGAGTTCATTACTCCACGAAAGGGTTATGCTCATTCCTTAGAGATATCTTCAAGCCTTTGGGAAACCTCATGTATGTTCCATGAACTTGAAAGCTTATTTCAATATGACGATAAAAAAATGTTTTTTCTTAAAGTCAACTTGTACAAAGATGTTAAATTTCATCTACGTAGATGATACAAGTTTTAAGTAACTAATTAGATATATCAATATGCCCACTACCTATTTTATCTATCAACCACTACACCATGGCATTTGATATTGCATGTTCCACCTCAATTCATCCCTAGCAAAACGAAGCTCTTCAATCCCTCAAACCCAAACATTTTACACGGTTACCAACGATAATGAATATAGATGAGTTAATGTAGTTTGAAAGAATTTGTAGTCTAGTAAGGTTGCACATACATTAGTATGTATCTAGAAAATCACATAATACAAACATAACTCAAATTTGGAATTTCAAACATAACTCATATTTGGAATTTCAAACAAATTGATGCAACATGACATTCTTGTCAATTCGTATATCCCATTTCACAAAGGCGCTATTTCAATTTGCTATCCCAATTCACAAAGAAGATATTTGTTTGACTTATCAATCAATGATCCCATCAAATCTTCACTTGCACCGTTAAACAATAAATCCAATCACAATAGTTTAAATTGTTACACCAATATTGCTAAGTAAAATGATTCTGTCTGTCTTGTCTATTCCTAAGTAGAAGCATTGGTTTATTATATTGAGTGCATTAACTCAGGTACAACTAAAATTAGGTGTGTAATCAATAGACCTTTAAGATGTATGCCTCCCATCAGTTAAAAATCAGTTATTAGACCTTTAAGATGTATGCCTCCCATCAAAACTCCTGGACTTGTTGATCAACCTGTTGTATACTCATTTCCTGCCATCAAAATATAGAAATCTTTTCTTGAAGAAATCAAAACAGGGAGTTGACGAGATAAATCATTACAGATTATAGAAGAGCGAGTTTACTTGAATTTTCTTCGCTTTTTTTGGCGATTTCTTTGGAATTGCTTTTTTTCCCCTTGTTCTTCTTCTTTCTCCTCTCGCAGATGACTCCAGCGCACCAATAGATCAGTGAAAAGGTCCCCACTCTTTGTGGTATTTTCCTGGCAAAGAAAATATATTTTTCTCCTGGAATCCATGCCTTTTTCAGTCTGGTATTAAAGCAATCCCTTGTTCTTGTAATAGGATTCTTGTTTTTCTCTCAAACTCTTATTTGTGTATCATTTTCAACTCGATTTGCATGCTCTTACCTACTGTTTACCTAATTTAGTCGAATAGATTGATTGAAAGCTAGTTACTCATGGCTTGAAAATTTAAGTTGCTTAGTGTACTTATCGATTGATTGATTGAAAGCTAGTTAAATCAAACCAAAAAAAATAAACTTCAATATTCTCACATTTAAATACATGCAGTGTGAAAATGCATTTTTCTTTGGAATTTGGAATTAGAAATCAACCTAGGTGTTCTGAGATTTGAAATTAAAAATAAACCCAAACCCAGGTTTCCTTAGTTCTGATATGAGTATACAAGGAAGAACATGAATTTAAAAGTAATCTTTATTCATGAGAATTGGAGTTAAGAAATATTTAGATTTTACATGACTCAGTTCATTGAATTCAAACTTTAATGCGTTGGAACCCTTCACATGAAATGTTCCATGGAAATTTTATTTTATTTATTATGAAATTGGAAATCAGTCATATTATTCTATAATTAAAATAAATGAATAATGAACTAATGGAAATTCATATAAAAATGATTCCAATATCTGATTTTCAGATCAAACTAATTATATATAAAAACAAGTGAAATAGCAGCAAAGCTGTTTATACCTGCCTCTTAAAATTTACAATAGGAACATATGCAAAACTGTATAATGGTTTGTTGCAGAAAAAAATAACAAAACAAATATCTAATTCCATATTAATATAGAACAAATGTTGACATAATAATTTATGAAAAATTGTTGCTACTAGTAATATAATGAAAGTATAAATAAAATAAAATTTAATAATGTAAAAGTAAAACTCTAATAAATATTTAATGTTTCTAGTGATATCTTTATATACTCTTAAATATACCATCTACTAAATAGTAAATTGCCACATATACTTTAATTTTATTAATCTATATCTATTAGATAGTAAATAACCATATATACTTTAATTCCATTATCATATGAAAGTCTTATTTCAACAAACCAACAAATATAGGCATAAAATATTTTTTACATTATATCAAATAATTTGCTATAGAAAATAAGCAACATAGTTGCTTAATACCTTCCTATTAACTAAAAAAATGTAAAGTAAATTAGTGCCTAATTTTTTTAAATATTTTAGTATATTAATTATATTCAGTTTAAAAACTAAAATAACTATCCCATATGAAAAATATTATTCCAAAAGTTTATATAGTTAATAGTTGAGAGAAATCAAAGACAATATAGTTAGTACTTTTTATATATAAATAGTGTAAAATAAATTAACATCTATTTCTTCAAAATATTTTAATATATTAGTTATGTTTCATTTAGAAACTAAAATAATGATCAAATATATAATTTTAAAAAATAGAATTCCTTAATTTCTTAGTTGTTATTAAATACTTAAATATGTATAAAATATGTTATTACATGTTAAAAAATAAAATATGATTTTTTTGTTTGCTAATTGGGAAAATAATAGTTTGTAGTTAATTATAGTTAATACAACAAATAATTGAGAAATCAAGTCTTAAGAAAGCAACTTCATAAACTACAAAGTTAAGTGACAATCTATTTTAGAATGCTTTCTCCTAATTATTCATCAATTAAAGATATATTGCATGGGATTGGAATCTGCAATATAAAGTGACTCACCAAGCAAGGACTCAATACAAAGAAAAAAGTTTGATTATTATTTATTTATATATTTTAATTATACTTATTTAATTTCATTATAATTAATAAAGATATTGCTAATAATTATGTGGTACTTGCTATATAAATTAGTTTTCTTTAACATAAAAAGTTTTTTATTAAAATATGTGTAACACTTCATTTCATCGTAAAACAAGGGAAATAAACAACTAATTGTTGTTAATAAGATTATATTAATAATTGAAATACCATTTAATATTAATTTTTTATTTTTAATTTTTAATTGTTAATATTCAACAAATATAATTAATTAAAATCAAAGAATAATATTGTTTATTATATATTTTAACCAACATAACATTAGTTATAAAAAAAATG
>LPNX010569749.1:15457-37415 GCA_001517045.1 Pseudotsuga menziesii | reverse complement strand
CTCTTATGCCTAGCTCAACAAGTAAGTGTACTATGTGAGTCTCTACTTCATTTAGGCTTATGCAGTTTGTCAATAAGTTCAAGGGCAGGAAGGATGTGTTTAGATTTTTTTCCTTAGGTAGAAATATAAAGGGGTATAAAAAATGTAAATGAAAAAATGGATACATGCAATATATAGGGAAAATAGGGGTTTTTTAAAATCGGCAAGGCATATTGGGAGGGGTTTAAAAAAAATGATTTTGGGAGGTATTTTCCAATATTTTTTGAAAATAGGGGTATTGTTTCATATGCCACGAACGAACGTGCTATGGCATAGTTTCACTAAGTGAAGACCCCGTGAGTATACCGTCCCCGAACACAGTGCAGAACACGCTGGAAAATTTGATAGCTGGAAGCGAGAGCAGGGTTCCGGTTTCTCTGCCAAATGAAGGGAGCAGGGTTCCAGTTTCTCTGCCAGATGAAGAGCTGATAGGTGTGTCCACAGCACGGCCATTGAACCTGGCCTTAGGAGGAGGCCAGTACTCATTATTCCAACGTCAACCTCACAGCACAGCTCTAGCAACCGTTTTCATCGAACTTCCCCAGGCAGAACCACAAGGAACCCCAAACAGGGAAATCAATCCTTCAATGTCACAGGGAGCACGCACAGGAGACGCCGCCGAACAATTGAACTCCAAAAAACGAAATATTCAATGTTTAAATCCCTTTAGAAGAGATTTCAACGTAAATTGTGGAGTCTGGTGCACCATGGAAGAAGCACGGGAGATGGACGGATTAACCCTAATCGAGAAAATCACAGGAAGAAATCCCACCCTGGGGAAAATGAAGGAATGGGCCAGGAAAAATTGGACAGGGCTTCAAGGTGAAGGCCCGGTTATTACTCATTATTCCAACGTCAACCTCACAGCACAGCTGTAGCAACCATTTTCATCGAACTTCCCCAGGCATAACCACAAGGAACCCCAAACAGGGAAATCAATCCTTCAGTGTCACAGGGAGCACGCACAGGAGACGCCGCCGAACAATTGAAATCCAAAAAACGAAATATTCAATGTTTAAATCCCTCTAGAAGAGATTTTAACGTAAATTGTGGAGTCTGGTGCACCATGGAAGAAGCACGGGAGATGGACGGATTAACCCTAATCGAGAAAATCACAGGAAGAAATCCCACCCTGGGGAAAATGAAGGAATGGGCCAGGAAAAATTGGACAGGGCTTCAAGGTGAAGGCCCGGTTATTAATTCCCTTGCAAATGGATGGTCTAGCTTCCTGTTCAAATGCAGAGAGGATGCAAACCAAATACGCAACAGAGTCTAGACATATGGGAAAACCCCGTTTTAGCTTAGAGCAGTGGACCCCCTTGTTCGATGCGGAAACAAAGCAACTGGACACAATACTAGTCTTGGTTCGCCTTCCAAGACTACCATTGGAATTCTGGAACCTGGCCTGCCTTAGTGAAATCGGGAATGAGCAGGGGACTTTCATTGAAGCGGACCTCTCGTTTCAGCAGATGAACATCAAAAAGGTAGCCAAGATCCTAGTCTCTTTGAACATCAGAACCAGTGTTCCTGAAGCCTTTAATTTTGTATGGCAAAACAAGCAAAAAAGACAGTTGTTGGACTATGAAGGGCTCCCGTTTCGATGCCGCAAATGTCATGAAACAAGACATTTGGCAAGAGATTGCCCAAACTTTGTTCCCTCAACAATTGGAAGAAGGAAGCGGAAACAAAGCAACTAGACACAATACTAGTCTGGATTCGCTTGCCAAGACTACCATTGGAATTCTGGAACCCGGCCCGCCTTAGTGAAATCGGGAATGAGTTAGGGACTTTCATCGAAGCGGTCGTTTCAGCAGACAGACATCAAAAAGGTAGCCAGGATCCTAGTCTCTTTGAACATCAGAACCAGTGTTCCTCAAGCCTTTAATTTTGTATGGCAAAACAAGCAAAAAAGACAATTGTTGGACTATGAAGGGCTCCCGTTTCGATGCCGCAAATGTCATGAAACAAGACATTTGGCAAGAGATTGCACAAACTTTGTTCCCTCAACAACTAGAAGAAGGAAGTGGGTTAGGCAAACAGAGGCCCCGAGCTCCAAAGAAACTTATCCGAACACAGCTTCAGACAAAAATCCTCTCAGTTCGAACGGCATAGAACAACCATTGGATCAACCGGAAAGAGCGGGAGCAGTAGCAGCAGAAGGGCCTCCTCAACAGACAAAACAGCGTCGGATCACGTCTCCCACACTGGGTATGAACACTTCTTCCCTTAGCAATCAATTGAACGATTTATCTTTGAATGAGGAAAAATCTTTGCCTACCCCTATCACAAACAGTCCCCCTCCTCCCCCGCATTCAAAAGTACCTCCAATTCAAACCAGGCAGCCTCCCCCTTCCACCATAAAAAATGGCTCGCCCACTTAGTCCTCCTCTATCCGTTTCCACCTTCGTTCAAGGGACGTTCCAATCCCTCAAAAAAAATCCCTACAAAAGGACTAGGGGTAAATGTTAGAATCACATCCAAAGGGAAAGAAAGAGGAAGACCATCTCACCTCTCTACGTCCTAGAGCATGGCGCTCAGGGATCAGGCAAGTGGCAGACAAACAACCATTTTCAAGGCGCTTAGAGCAGTGCAAACCCCAGATGGGGCACCCAAATGAAATTTGTCTCCCTTAACTGTAAGGGTCTGGTAAGCACCCGGAAAAAGCTTGCCCTAAAAAGGATGATGGAGGACCAGAAGTCATCCTTCCACAAAAAACAATTGGTCCAGAGTTGGAAGTCGAAACTAGTTTAACATCACTTCTTCCGCAATACTCTTTCATAGCGCAAAGTGCCATCGGCCACTCTGGAGGTCTAGTAATTGGATGGAAGAAAACAAGCATTCGGTGCACAAACTCAGGAGGTGCATGCTTATATCTAAATCAAAGTCATTTTTTTCAAATTTCTTTGGGCCTAGGAACTAGAACCAACAGCTATGCAGAACTCATGACATTGAAATTACTTCTCTGTTTTGCCAATGAAAGAAATTGCAGACAGTTACAAGTATATGGCGACTCAATGGTGGTTATAAACTGGATGAATAAGATACATAAATGTAGAACTGCTTCTCTAGATGCATTATTTGAAGACACAACTCATTCTCTCTCATTCTTTTAATCAATCTCTTTCACTCATGTTTATAGGGAGCGAAATAAGGAGGCAGACAGGCTCTCAAAGAAGGGTCTGACATTGTAATGGGGTGAGTGAAAAATTTTGGAAACACAGGACTCCAAAGCCACGAAATATTCACACAGGTCTTCTATAAATCCATCACTCTAAAACTTTTTGTAAATTTGAAATATATTTTTGAAAGCATAGCACAAAATCAGTCTTTTATGACTGGATGCTTCACTGAATTGTTTACTGATTTTTTTTTTGGCCATTGACTAAATTAATGTTTTAATGAATGGCTTTTTCAACAATTGAATGATTGAATGGTTTAATGAATGTTTTGAAGAATGATTTAATGAAAGCATTTTTCAACTATTGAGTGAAATAATTTGCATTGAAGATGCATTGTTATTTGCTTTGTGAAATAGTGAAATAAATTGTTATTTGTCAGTATAGGCATTGGGTTTGGAGAGTTGAAAGTGATGTGAGGGGGAGAGGGGCCATAAGAGCTTCCACCTTCACGTGCTTGGTCCTGTTTAGTAGAGAATATTAAATTATTCTCGAAACAGAGAGGAGCTTAATGAATGGTAAGGAAAAATACATTAAAAAACATCTATTTCTATATTTTTATTGTGTAATTTTCACTATTGCTATTTGACTCCTCCATTGGAACTTGTTACATATAGCATTGAAAAACATTTACATAGTTAAGAGGCAAGAAATAGAGTTTTGATTAAATCGATGGCCTTATGTATTATACATAGTATTTTTGGTTATCCATGTTTTATCAGGTGATATATTCTTAACAATTAATTTACTTGAATAGTTGAATAGTATTGTAATAGAATTGTATTTATTTAGATTTTTTTGTTATTTTCATAAACAAACATAAATATATTTGATAGATCCTAACATGAAACTATTGCAACATGACAAAAAATGAAGTATGTTGAATAATATTTTGAAAGGTAAAGCATAAGAAAACAGTGTTAAGATCCAGAAATCAAGGTATAAATGTGTTTTCTTTTGTTTGATTGAGTTGTGTATTGAGTATTTATGCATGTGCACACACATACATTTAGTTGATGATGATGATTACCATACATAGAGGTGAAAAACAATCACTAAAGGCAAGAATATAAACTATGTAAACGTTCTACAAGTTAGGTAGAGGTCTTTTGACATCCTTGACATTTCTACATTGTTAGGTTCATCATTAAACCAAAAAGTTTGAAGTTGTTCCAAAACAAGAAAATTCTGCTTTGAAAAATCTATCTGTTGAAACAACTTGACAAGTGTTTATGAAGTGCACAGAGGCACTCGAAACACATTCCTGGTGAGAAAGAAGGTCATAGGGCTTTAGTATTTCACATTCTGCACCTCTCCACATATTTGGATTTTTTTCTCTAGTTTCTCTTGAAACATAAATGCTTTCCAAAATGGCTTCAAACACATTTTTCAATTTTCAACCACCCTTACCAAATTGCATCCTTGGCTACAAATATTTTTCCAGATCAATGTTGCAATTTTCATCTTGGAATATATCACTGACGGCCCAGATATATCATTATCAACAGGTGCATCAAGTATGCATAATTAGGCATCATCATAAAGCAAGGCACTCATCATCATGTACAAGTGTGCATATATGTCTGCCCTCATCATTATATCTTGTATCATTATCGAAGCATCATCTACATAGCATGCATGAATATGGAATTATCATACAACTTCACACTTCATAAATACACCACTGAGTATACCGCTTCATCTTTCAAACATCTCATACTCAAGCTGTGTGTCAAGCTATCAGAGGATTGTTAGTAACCTCAGATGTCGAAAGGAGTCACTAGTTTATCATCACAAATTGCAGAATTATCATCAACAAGGTCTATCACCATCCAGCTCTTAGTCAGACTGTATATACTTGGTATGCTTCCTGTGGTGCTAAAATAAACTCATCCTCAGAGATTTGTAGATACTTCCTTGTCACTAGTCACTATCAAATGTTGTCATTGGTTAGATCAAAGAAGTCTGCTCATACACTGCTCATGCCACAATACCAAGGAGTCTGCTGATATACTGCTTGTGTCAAAACATCTACTCATACACTACACAGTCTCACTTAATCATCACTCTTTATGTCGTATCAAGTCAATGCACAGTCATAAAGACTGACACCTTCTGAACCCAAAAAGGTGCAGGACTAAACCTTGGAGAGTCCTTCAACCCATAAGTTTTGATCAAAGTTCTCATGAACAAAAAAGCTACAGCTATCAAAATAGTCACAATTCAAATGTTGCTTCAGACTTAAGGTAAAGTCATACTTACTTGAACATGGACTGCTTGATGAATTTACACAGTGCTTAGTAACTCCCACTTCTCCAACTGTCTATGTATAACACCCTTTACTGTTGCTGCTCCTCAATCCCGAATCTCCTCAGTAGCTGCCTCAGTGATGCCCGAAATTCAGAGCTAAAATATTCACTCTCTTCCACCGAAATTTTAAGAGTAGTGAAACACCCAAAAAAGACTTGTCATCAGTGTGGAGTTAAGGTCACAAGCAACTGTTGGTAAGTCAAATGGTTGTTGCTGTAATAAAATTCAGACCGTTGGATGGTTGAAGATCAACAGTCATTATCCCACAAAAATCACAGTGCCTCAGCTAGGGAAAAAAAAAAACAATCCTTCAAAATTATGATTTCATCCCCAAGAGAAAGCAACTTGGCTCCACCAAAATTATTCTCCGTAGCCCAGCAATTTTTTCATGAAAAACTGTCCAAAAATGAATATTTTGACCAAGAAAATTTTCAGTCTTTCCATAGGGCCGAATTTGCCTCAGTGACATACCCAAAATTCCTCAGTCTGTTTGCCTCAGTCCACAAAAAATGACCTCAGTCCACAAAAAATGACCTCAGAGCAGATCCGAAATTGCATTCAAATTAAAACTTGTGATCACTTATTTATACCTTTTCTTCTCCAGAAGCCTGGGGGCCGACTTCTGCACATGGTTAAATGCTTATTCATTTTGCGTTGTTAAATTGCCATGGTTTGTTGGATTATGGACTCTAATCTAATCCACAGAGTCCTACATTTCCTTATTTTCCTATGTTGAATTTTGTCATGTTTGATCCATTTTGATAAGCAAAGTCCTAACATTTTTTCCATGAGTCACTTCATGTACAGGTGAGATCCACTCATTAACTTTTAAATCAATATTTTCCAACAAGACCATCCCCATCATCTATTGTTCCCCTAGATCCTTCACACATTTATGAAGAATGGGAAGCTCGCGATCAAACTGGAACTTGTAGAAATATTATTTCAACAGTCTCTATGCCTCTATGCCACAGTCCTTGTAATGCATATGACTCAATAGCATATTGTAGCTAAGATGGAAGGAACTATTCAAAGGATCAACATTCCTTTAACCACTAGTTTTGTTATCGATGTCTCCATTTATTGGATTGGTGAGGTATTCTTCATAGGACAAACTTCATTACTTTCCATAGATGATGATAGCATGGTCAAGTGGTGGGATGTCATAATCCAGGTATTGGAGTAATTATGTTTTGTTGATTTTCTTTTGAAATAATTTCTAAATTTTCAACACTATAGAGCATATTGCCCACTAGTATGCACAAGTCAATTGATTCTTTTTTTGTGTTTATACATGAAGAGTTACTAAATATAGAAGAGTCATTATTTGATTTAGTTTTACTTTCTTTACAATTTTTACAAATGATGATTTTTCATTAGCATAAAAAGAAACCATTATATAAGATTTGTTTGGTATATACCTCGCTAGTTTATTTAAGTCTTTCTTTTTCAAAAAATTGAGAAAATTGAGCCTTAAATATTTTGATACACACTTTATATGAAATGTATGCAATGTAGTCATGGAATGCTCTTGGACCATTAGCTTGGACTTCATCCCTTTGAGGTTGCTAAACATTAGTTGTGACTATGTAAAAACTATCCTAGTGGGTTGTGACTGTGTATCCTCGTGGGTTGTGACTATGTAAGACCTATCCTAATGGCTTATGACTGTGTAAGAACTATCCTAGTGGGTTATGAATGTGTATCCTAGTGGTATGTGATTGTGTAAGACCTATCCTAGTAATATGTGACCGTGTAAGAACTATCCTAGTGGCTTGTAACTGTGTATCCTAGCGAGCTATGATATCCTAGTGGGTTGTGACTATCTTGATCTCTCATAGTTGGGATATGGACTATGATGTTTTCCCTCGACCTTAATATGAATTGTGGTAACCTCTTATAAGTAGGTCAAGGATGATTTTACTTTACCTCTCTGAAAGTGACTTGTTTGCATCCCATCTTAAGCTGAGTTGTGGATGTGTTAAGCCCTAAATGAAAAGGGTCTTCACACTTGGTGACTGAGAGATATTAAATGCATCTAAAATAATTGAACTAAATACATTTAGTGTGTCCCTCGCTAGTGTCATTTTAGCTCTCAAATTCCACATATCCTAATTGGATGTGTCTTTGACTACAACAAATATCACTTGTTGAAAACAAAATAGAATAGGAATTGAACACATGAGCTACCTTTGGCCAATGGGTTGTTGTACCATTAAGCTTCACCCCTTTAAATACTAGGAATCCATAATGGTTTGTTTACAAGGTGTGGATTTCTATCTTAACAATTCAGCTTCAAATAACACCCTCGCTCAGGTCTCCTTTCCATCACCAACCACTTGCATGTGTTACCTCGTTGAAAATTGGACATGCTAGGAATCAAAGCTCCGATCCACCATTGGTTGATAAATTGCTTTACCATTGAGGTTATTTCTCTTTTTGTCATGGGAATCCATGTTGGTTGCATATAAAGGTGTGGATTGCTATCTCCAACCCTATTGTCCTAAAAAATGTCTTGAGATATCATGGTAGTAATATTTGGGAGAAATGGAGAAATGCAGAATCTGAAATAGGGTTAAATGTGAATCATATAAAAAATAAAAAGAGAAAAAAGGGGGATAAGCCCATCGCAGACCCGACCACTGAACACCTATCCTACACCCTGCCAACTTCAAATGTGAGATCAGATTCCACGAGGGATATGGGGACATAAATGACCCCTATTGCAAGCCAAGAGCCTTCAAGAACAAGAACCCCTCTCAAAGCTACAACACCTTCAACTAGGAGCCCTGTTAATTCACGACCATCTACTCTAGGAATATGTGTAGCACCAGTGGAGGCAGTAAAAAATTCTCAACTAGGTCTGAAAAACCATCATGAATTATCAGAGAAGCAAGTTCATGAGCACTAGAAGGGAAATTATGGCTCTAGGTGCACAATTTGGGAAAGTCAAATATCATGAGATTGGCTAGTAAAAAAGTTTAAGAGCAAGATGCTTCTAAATCACTCAAGACTAATGATATGGAACATGCTATATTGAATGTCCTAGAGGCTCGGGTTGCAGCATGGGAGGAGGCAGAGTAGGCTAAATACATGGCCATGTGATTCTCTTGTAAGCCTGAGAAAGTAATCAAAAAATAAAAGCAGAAGCTGAAATGAAGAGAATAGAGGTATACTCTCCATGACTCCTAACTTTCATATATCAGCTTATGAAAACCTTAGTTCTTTCGCAGTTATAATCGAACATTGTGAATGGTGGAAGATTTCATCCAATATGTAAGAATGGTCTTAGTACTAAATCTAGACAGGCTCGAATGGTCTTAGTACTAAATCTAGACAGGCTCAATCGATGGCTTCCTTTGCAACATGATAGTAGGGTAAGAGAATACTACCAATAAATGACCATAATCTAAAAAATATCAATAACCTGACTAGCTGATTTTCCTTACTTACAGTCTCGTCAATTGTGTACATACCTGGACTTGTTAGCTTACTTTGTGTTTTTTTTACGTTCAATTCGTGGTTGATTTCCATCAAATTGAATTATAGTTGTTTTGCGTAAAGCTAAGGTTTCATTTGAAGGTTTTGTATTTTTCACTTTTACTTTTCTCTTTATTCGGCATAATCAATTAGTCTTAGAATCTTGGAATAGAGATAAGATTATGAGATGAGAGTAATTTAAAGTCACAGCCTAGCAAGATAAACCAAAACAAACAATAGGCCTATAGCCTGTCAGTGTCATCAACATTGAGGCCAAAATAAATTTTTACTCTTTGCCATTATCTTGTAAATGTGAGGTTCAAAGCTTCTTGTTCTCTACTTCCTATTCACCAAAAGGGATGAATGAATGGCTCCGTTTTAATTGGTTTCAAGCTTGGCTAGATGAATTCGCAATGCCTTCCACTGGATGGATGCTCAACCAAGGAATGGTCTTATATCCTTGCAATGCTTCTCAAATAAACAAAACTGTTTACACCAATTCAAAACCAATAGCCCAAGATTGTTTCTCAATTGAGTTCCAACTCTGTTTATTGCATTATAATAGTTATAACTTTGCCCATTCAAAAAACCAGCGGCTAATAAGATGCATGGCATTCTGCAATTCAAAAATAGGCCAACAGTTAAACATTACACAAGCATTATATATGGCTGGAGCTAATTGCAAAGACTTGATCACTCAAGTAGTTGATAAAGTTAGATGCACAGTCCAGTCCGCCATTACTGCTGCTGCTTACGGTCACAAGGTATTTACGGTCAACATTTTCATTTATGTCGTCAGAGGGAGATCAGATGTCTATTTTCCAGGTCTATATATTGTTCTCTTTCTTGGTATTAGATTTTTATTGAATGATCTTCGGCACTGTAAATATATCATGTTGAAAGTGAAACAACTTGATGTTGTGCAAAGATTGCTGCAATTTTACAAGTCGCTTCAAGTTGTGGAAGACACCTGGGTAGAATCATTTGATCGTAAGCTTGGTGCCTTTGTTGAACATGATGCAGGTCTCAATGAACCAGAACATTCTTCAGTATCTGGAACATTCTTCAGTATCTAGCACTTCTATTAGGGAGTAGTCTAACGGGTCGACGATTTCACCCGACGTTAGACTACTCTGTCTACCCACCGTCACCGTCTTCGGCACATCAGCCCAGCACGTCAGTCAAGAAGTGGGTCCATTCCAAATCAGCTCTTGAAGACGATCGACTTCCTCTGCTTCTCGTCGTCTTGTCGCCGCAGCCAACGCGCCCAGCAATTACTCCACGCCGCGGGTTGGTCCATAACAACACAAATCCAAGTCCTGGTCCTAGTCTTGCCATGGCCTCAACATTCCAAAATCATTTTCCCTTTTAAAGCAGGGGGAACCGATAGAGTATTTACACCTCCAAGCCAAAAATAACAACCAAGATATTTCAAGAGGTTAAAACCCAATGAGCAGGAAGAGTATTTTGTAGAGCTTAACAAAAAAAGCAGAAAGTTGAAGCTAGAAAAGAAGTGGGAAGAGGGGAAAGAATTTTGAGACCTGGAGGAATGGTTGTTCTAGTGGAGATCTGAGCAAAGGAAATAGCAAAAGGAAGAAGGCCTCTGCATATTCTGGCTTCACCCATGAAGGATTTTGAGATGGCAAATCTCATCACATGGTCAAGGCACTTGGCTCAAACATGCAATATTTTGGACCATCTCGTTTTCCAAACAATTATTCATGTATCCTTTGTGAGCACATGGCTTGTATTATAGCAGCAGTGTATAGACAAAATCTTAGAGACACGAACTTAAAGACACAGGTATTCACCTCAGTAACATACAGAGTATGGCTAGTAGATGCAGGACAATTTATGTATTGTTTGGAATGGAATCCATGATAATAAGAGATTGAATATTCTCTGAAACTGTTCACATTCGTACTCTTGGACAGACAATTTAAATGCAGTGACTGCATTAATCTGTGAGATTCATTTTCCGAATCCTTTTTCCTTAACAAAAACAAACAATGTGTTCATTAAGGAATGGTCTATGAGATTCTACCCTTTGATTGGATTCATGTATATCATCGAGAATGTGGCTTTTACCTCATTTATTAACTTCATGCATAGTTGGTTCAAAGGTGATAGAATGAGAAGAAGCCTAAGAAGAACTAGATTTAGTAAAGTGTGCATGCCTCTTTCCTTTAGGGTTGAGCGATGGATTTAATGAATCTTTAGGTTAACTAGTTGGTTGTAGGGGATGGGCTTGAGAGGATACCAAAGTTATTTATTAAGCATGTTGCTGAAGTGGTTGAGGAGGAGGTAACAGAAAGGACAAGGTATTCTATCCATGGATACTAGATGGATGATTGGGCTCTATCTGGTTTGAGCCTCAATATGCACAGACACATGAGGGGGAACATGAACTCCAAGAATGCTAGGTTGAGAATGAGTTTGAGGTCCAATATAGGGTCTATGAGCTAGACATGGCCTTGGCCATCCAAATCTGGTAATCCTCTTAGAATAAGCTAATTAAACTCATTTGAATCGACATCAAAATGCTTTGAGAACCTCGATATTTTGTTTGTTTCTCCCTGTCATGGATGTTAGTGATATATACCCCACTTATATATATGCCCTACTTCCTCTATTTCCACCTCTACTGAAGAAACTCATCTATATTGATAGAAAGTAAGATCAATATAAGAACTCGACAATGAAAAAGATATCAAATAAATATGCAATTAAAATTTTCTTTTTATGGATTTGAATCATGACAGTCATTCATACATGCAATCAAGTTACAAGGAATCATGGGATTAGAATATCATATTATTCTTGAAACAATCATCCTTCATCGAATGAGAACATTGATATCTGTTAACGTTCTTGTTGAACATGGGAAAAAAGGTATCACTTGGAATGTGAGGGGAAATGAGTGAATTATCTGGTGCTACGGAGTGTGGCTAGTGAGGAATGGTACATTCTCAAAAAATACATTTTTATTCATCAACCCAATTAATATTCAATCATCCCAGGCAATGAAAATCAATCACCATCAACTTTCAATCATAAATTTGAAATTCTTACACAATCATAAGAAATCCAATTTACATTTTATTCAATGACAATGTATGATCCCATATACTCTCAAAATTAATTTTAAACATACAACTTGTGTCATGATAGTTTTATTTGCAAAGCATAAGATCATTCAGTTTGTTTGGCATCATCTATTCATTGATCTTATCATCTAAAAAATATAGCAGCAAGGTGACTAAACTTTAATTCCAACTCTTCAAAACAAAACCAACCAGATTGCATTTCAAATGAACAACAATCCATGAAGTGATACTAAAAACATGAAACCGTGTCATTGTTCCTGTGGATATATAATATATAACTGATATCATTTATGCCCTAAAAATAAGTACTGATCATATAAATTATATAAATTAGTTATTTTCAACGGTGCTAAGATTGCAATTGCGTCTATTTCCGAAAAGACTTTCTATTGAATTCAAACTCTCATCCAATAATGATTGATAGAAACAATTTCTAAGCCCAGCATTTAACATTGAGGGCTATAGGAGTATCAATAGTTTTACAAATGGCCTAATAATTCTTCAAGTTCATTATAAAACTCTACAGAGTTTTCCATTATAAATAATTCATCTTATAATTCTAATTTGTAGACAATGGATATATGACATGGATAATGTCTAGTATGGATTCAAAACTCCTACATAATGCTTGATTTATTTCAAAAATTGTAGACTAGAATCAAA
This sequence comes from Pseudotsuga menziesii, assembly GCA_001517045.1. Lineage (NCBI taxonomy): Eukaryota > Viridiplantae > Streptophyta > Pinopsida > Pinales > Pinaceae > Pseudotsuga > Pseudotsuga menziesii. The sequence goes on along the minus strand of LPNX010569749.1, from coordinate 24,640 downwards.
GATGCATAATACAAATATTTCCTTAAATATGTAGCATAAAAACATTTCATGGCAACTGATTTAGCACCAGTTCATCCCAAGGAGTATCAACAATTTCACGAGTGGCATGCAAATATTGGGCTTTGTATTGTAAATGAGTCAAAACAAACCTCCATTGAATATAAAAATAAACCGTGGAGATTATGGAAGAGTCATTAAGGACATAATTGAGTCAGATCATTCTTCAACCTAAGTTCAAATCAAAATATTTGATTAAATTTGTTATTTTGATCCATAGGTTGCTCACTATTTTCCTTTATCCAAATTGAATTCGAACCCAAAACCTCCTTATCTCATCATAATTTGATTTACTTAGCAATGAATGATAATATGGATAACTAGCTACAAACCTAGGGATTTTTAGAATGGTTTCAACACTTAGTTGGTGGTTTAAGTGGATGCTCACAAAACCCTTGCAAAAGCATCATTGCAATGCATGTTCATGGGTGGCACCATCTCGTTTTCCAAACAGTAATTCATGTGTACCTTTGTGAGCAAATGGGTTGTATTATAGCAGCAGTGTATAGACAAAATCTTAGAGACACATACTTAAAGAAGGTCTTTTTTAAGATACAGAGTATGGCCAGTAGATGCAGGGCAATTTGTGTATTGTTTGGAATGGAATATTCAATCTCTGGATATTATCATGGATTCCATTCCAAAAAATACATAAATTGTCCTGCATCTACTGGCCATACTCTGTATGTTACCGAGGTGAATACCTGCTGGCCATACTCTGTATGTTACCGAGGTGAATACCTGCGTCTTTAAGTATGTGTCTCTAAGATTTTGTCTATACACTGCTGCTATAATACAAGCCATTTGCTCACAAAAGATACATGAATTACTGTTTGGAAAACGAGATGGTCCAAAATATTGCCTGTCTGAGCCAAGTGCCTTGACCATGTGATGAGAATATTCAATCTCTGGATATTATCATGGATTCCATTCCAAACAATACATAAATTGTCCTGCATCTACTGGCCATACTCTGTATGTTACCGAGGTGAATACCTGCGTCTTTAAGTATGTGTCTCTAAGATTTTGTCTATACACTGCTGCTATAATACAAGCCATTTGCTCACAAAGGATACATGAATTACTGTTTGGAAAACGAGATGGTCCAAAATATTGCCTGTCTGAGCCAAGTGCCTTGACCATGTGATGAGATTTGCCATCTCAAAATCCTTCATGGGTGAAGCCAGAATATGCAGAGGCCTTCTTCCTTCTGCTATTTCCTTTGCTCAGATCTCCACTAAAACAACCATCCCTCCAGGTCTCAAATTTCTTTCCCCTCTTCCACTTCTTTTCCAGCTTCAACTTCCTGCTTTTTTTGTTAAGCTCTGCAAAATACACTTCCTGCTCATTGGGTTTTAACCTCTTGAAATATCTTGGTTGTTATTTTTGGCTTGGAGGTGTAAATACCCTATCGGTTCTCCCTGCTTTAAAAGGGAAAATGATTCTGGAATGTTGAGGCCATGGCAAGACCAGGACCAGGACTTAGAATCGTGTTGTTATGGACCAACCCGCGGCATGGAGTAATTGCTGGGCGCGTTGGCTGCGGCGACAAGACGGCAAGAAGCAGAGGACGTCGATTGCGTTCAGGAGCTGATTCAGGATTGACCCACTTCTTGACTGACGTGCTGGGCTGATGTGCCAGAGACGGTGGCGGTGGGTAGACGGAGTAGTCTAACGCCGGGCGAAATCGTCGACCCGTTAGACTACTCCCTTCTATTAGTGCTCCGGAGAGAACTGATTGTAAGAAGAATAGAAGTCAAGGCCACAAGAGAAAGCCATCTGGGGACGCATCTAAACTAGAACTATGTAGGCCACTGGTCCCAAATCCACATACCTTTGTTCTTTTGACACATAATGTAAAAGGTTATTATTAAGTTTTGTTTAAGACTCGCATTTTCGACTAGGTAGAAAAACTTTATTAAGCAAAACTTTATTAAGCAAAATTTCTGGATTTTGATGCACAGGTCAAATGATTTTTGAGATGCTGGATGATATAAGTAGAAGGAAAAGGAGCATACATGAGATGAAAGAGGATTATGGATGCAAGACCACGGCACAAACTATGAGATGAAAGAGGATGATGGATGCCAGACCACGGCAAACTAGATTTCAGATTCTTCAGAATCCTCACAGCCTTTGGAAAGTGAGGATTCTTGGAGTGATTTAAACCTAGAAAGCAAGGTTTCTAACCAAGCTTCACTTGCCCCTTCATCAGTTTTGCCAGAGAGTACCCAAACTTCAGTGAAGCCCAGGATTTTTATGAATGCTTTTGCTCCACCTTTACTTTGGTTTCCAAGATATCTGGTTACTAGTAGCTCACATCCAATTAGTTCTGTCAATATTGGCACCCAAGGTCTTGACCCTAAACATTCTTTGACAACTAATCTTGACAAATGCAGAGAGAACCCAGCAATCCTAAAAAGAGTACCCAAGGTCCTATTAATAGTGTTAATGTGTCTACCTGTGAAAATCCCGACTCTAAATAGGTAACCTCTATAGAGTTTTTAAGGGTAAAGTGGAAGGGGCTGACCAAACAGGCAAATCATCACGAGCTTGCAGAAAATTGGTTGGTGGTGGTGGCAAGAATGGTACCCAAGGCTTGGATGAAGCCCTTGCAGAAATGGCTAAAAGGTTGAGTGTGTTCCTTTCTTTTGCAATTTGATTCCCTTGTTTCAGGAATAAAGTACTTTCATATATTTATTTCTCTGCACGGTATGGAGAAATACTCCCTGATCCAAGAAACAATCACAACTGACCTACAGGTAATGTGCTAATGTTGGCTTGATATCTGGTTTCAATTTCCAATACAGGTCATCTTATTTTCAACAGATAGAAGAAGATGCACGGCGCTTTACGACCCAGATTATGGAGATGAAGCACGCTATTGAATGCTTCAAAACAAGAAATATGGATGAATTGTTAAAGTTTCACCATAATGTTGAAACTTCACCTTGAGGACTTGTCAGATGAAACCCAGGTATTTCAGATTGAATGTATAGATAGAATTGGTTTGAACAACAAAATAACATTTCAGACTCTAAATGACAATTTATGCTTTCGAGACTTTCTAAACTTGTCCTCCTGTAGTTCGTGCTGCAGCAACACTTCACTCTAAATTAAGTTCCATAGCAGATCATCTTAATACCTTTCAGGTTGTTCTTCCATTGTCTCAGCAACTTGGTAAGGTTATATGCTACTTTGACAAGGTAAATGATGCAAATTTATTTTATGTTCTCTGTAAATCTTCTTATATCTTGTTAGTCTGAGCAGTTGGTTTCATGAAATCAAATTCCCAGGTTCTTAAGGAACAATGTATTTGAGGTCAATGCACTCCAGCTAAATATAAATATAACTTCAGCAGATCCCTAAGTTTGCATCTTTGCACTACAAATCTGCTAAGTTTTTTTTGTATAAGTTAATGTTATGGCTTTGTTTTAAATTTAAAGTTTGTGAAATAGCAATGATATGGTTTACATTATCATTTAAATGAGAAAAACTATATGGACAGTGAACTCAAATTTCAATAACTCGATAGATATTTTAAATACAGTTTGTATCAAAATTAGAATGAAAAAATAAAAGCAATAAGAAAAGCCATAATTCATAGACGTTTTGGATATGGCTTGCATTAAAATTTAAAAAAACTAATATATGAAAGGTCAATTCAAAATTCAATACCTGCTATAGATATTTTGGCTAGCAATCAATTTGATTACTATAGCAAAACTTAGGCATCTGTCAGTGTAACTATGACAAAAGCTTCATTCGGACACTCGTCCATAGCTTTACATACAAATCATCATTCAGATGCCTACCTGTGACAAATACTCATTGGACAATGTGACAGCTAAAAGCAAAAATAATCCAACAATTTTAACCTAAAATAGTGCACAGAAGAGGACATGCACAGGAATGACATCCAAAAGACTATCAAAGATGAAGATGGCAGAGATTTATGAGAGGTTAATGAAAAAACTTCATAAATCCATGTTTAACTAACAATGTAGAAACCTTGCAAACTAACAAAAGTGCTCGAGTTTAAAAACTCGGAACATTAAAGAAATCTATCAAGGAATCACTGAATCTTAATTTTTGACAGAAAATGGCACAACCAAATTCCGCTGCAGAATACAATCGTGGATGAAATCTAAAGACCTTGACAAAAACTTCAAATGAGATAATCTAATTTATTTCAGTTATAAAGTAGAAAGCTGTGGAACAAGCTGGCATGTTTGGTGTCTAAATCTAAAAGCTTAAATGCTGTGTAACAACATAGTATCTTTACAGAAAGTTAAGACTTATGACCTGAAGCAAAGGACATCATCAGCTGCTCAAGAAAGACAATCAGGTAAAATTATCAACAATGAATAAAATGAGTATGTATCAAGACTAACCAGGATTTATCAACAATTATAAACATATGAGAACTCGGCGATCAGGCCATTGTTTCGATTTAAAAGAAGATAATGTCCATCTTTCCAAGTGTTTGAACAGTTCGTGGCTCAATAGTATAGCAGCCCAACTAGACCACCAATGCAGGACAGACATGAAATATAGAATAAAATAGTAAAATACCAAAAGGTACAATTAAAGAGGCGGAACATAATAAATACATCAACACGAAACGAAAAAACAAAAACCAGGGTTTATAGTTTACAAAAAAAAATAGAAACCGGGGTTTGTAGTTTACAAAATACAGAAACCAAGGTTTGTAGTTTACAAGAAAAAACAAAAACAAGGGCTTGTAGTTTACAAAAAAAACAGAAACCGGGGTTTGTAATTTACAACAAGAAAAAACAGAAACCAGGGCTTATAGTTTACAAAAAAAAGAAACCAGGGTCTGTAGTTTACAAAAAATACAGAAGCCAGGGTTTTGTAGTTTCCCAAAACACACAAAAAAGGGTTTGTAGTTTACCAAATAACACAAACCTTGGTTTGTGTATACAAAAACAACAGAAACCAGGTTAAAAAAACACAAACCAGGGCTTGTAGTCGACAAAAAACACAGAAAAACTAGGGTTTGTAGTTTACAAAAATGATTTCATTGTAAGAACAGCTTCTTCAATAAGTCATCTGAGATTCTGAAGACGATCAATTTATATTAAATAAACAGTCGACTAAAATATAAACTCTAAAAACTAGTACGAAAGCACAATAGCTCAGCACAACCCTTTCAAACAACAAAGACATCTGAGAAGTACGCCTAAAAATACATAGAAAAGAGGAGACAAACATGTATTTTGATGTGAATGTTATGGCCAGTCCCAAGGGGCCATGGCAGCGACGCTGCAAATTACCCAGGGCAATAGAATATAACAGTCATTTGCTCGGAGGCTTCTTCCTACTCTACCACTACTTTACTCCGCTGCCTTCTCAGAGGAAGAACAGTAACAGTAAATGAGTAGCAGATAGAATAAGAAATGCCATCAACAAGCAGAAATTACTGTGTGACGTTCACGAAGGAATCTACGACATCAAACAAAGAAATGTTTACAGCCGCCCCCATGCCGTGAGGACAAGGAGCTCTAGCAAGAAGCATCCCATCCCCGTCACATAATGATCTACATACACAAACACATACCCTGAAATGTTGGTTTGAATCAATATCCGTTTGCACACGAAAACCTAGACCAACTGCATCGCCATGGCCTTGTTTTGAGGCTGATCGCAGGCGTCGCTACCGTAGCACCATTGAAATTCCCTGGTCTTTCTCCTTTCTTCCATCCTCTCTTCTTATAAAGGACGGAACGGTAGGGTTCCGTTTTCGTTTGATACGTGTAGGGTTTCTGTCTTATAGTCCCATAATAATTAAATATAAATTTAAGTGGACTTTCATGCATATATATATATTTTAAAAATTATATAAAAGAAATAATCGAAATCAAAACTCAAGGTTGTAAGTTTTACTTATAAATACGGAACGCCCGTGGTCACATGGACTGGGTTCGTGGTCATGTGGCCCGTTTGGTAGACGCTCGTCTAGTCCTCAGTTCCGTATTTATAAGTAAAACTTACAACCTTGAGTTTTGATTTCTATTATTTTTTTTTTATAATTTTTAATATATATATATGCATGAAAGTCCACTTAAATTTATATTTAATTATTATGGGAATTAGGGTTAGGTTGGTGTCTCTTCACCTGGTTATTAGTTAGTTTTAGTTTCGTGTTAAATGTTATTGGAAGTACATGAGCCTATTATATATGGGAGTTAGGGTTAGGCTGGTGTCTCTTCCACCTAGTTATTAGTTAGTTTTAGTTTCGTGTTAAATGTTATTGGAAGTACATGAGCCTTAGAGTCTTAGAGATAACACTAGCCATTGCTCTAAAAAGTGTAATAACATGTGGATAGGTTGGTTTTTTTTAAACTATGGGAACAGCAACTTTTTAAGAGTATATTCAACCGTTTGTAAGCCAGATATACCAATAACTTGTGACTTAGTAGAAATCGAGACTTCTCGAAGCCCACCGAGGTAAGCCTCTATCCCAAGGGTCGCTTACCCTTCGAGCCTTGTCACAACAGGCCAATGAACAACCCTACCCCCCGCCAGTTTTGAACCTGTGAACTCCAAGGAAATAACACATGTTCTTAACCATTAGGCCCACTCAATGCTCTTATATGTGGATAGGTTTTTGTTGGAGGGTGAAATGGTTGAAAAAAGGAAAATAAAAATAAATTGGTGTTTTGAGAAAAAGACCCCATAAAAGCCATGAACTAAAGTTTTTCCATAATGTAGACCTGGTCTTCTACATTTGAGTACCATCACAAATGGGCTACCACTTTTGCATGGAAGGCCAAGAAATGGTCACTTTAAAAAGCCCTTTCAAGTTATCACAAATAGGCTCTTGAATAATAAACATATATGAAGTTAGCAATGAACTAAACACATTTAGCATTGTCATAACACTTACATCACCCAAAAGCAAGAGTGATTCGATAAAATGATTATTCTTTCTGACTTGTTAGTCGTTAAGGAATTGTAACATGCAATCAACAAATTGATTCACTACTTTTGAATGTGTTGCATATTTTCCCAACAATTTATAAAGAAATTAGCTCATGCTTCTGAGGTCCTGTAAAATTCCATGCAGGAATTGTAACATGCAATCAACAAATTGATTCACTACTTTTGAATGTGTTGCACGTTTGCCCAACAATTTATAAAGAAATTAGCTTATGCTTCTGAGGTCCTGTAAATTAGCTCATGCTTCTTGATCTTCATGATTTATGCTCCAAATTTAGAAGATTCTCAACGAAACTGAGAATTGCTAAAACCATGGCTTTTGAAACACTTTTAATAGACAGGATTGACATAATGTTGGGGACAAGCACTTTCTCTCTCTTGAGAAATGAAGCAAGCTTTAAATGGTTGCTCATTTCTACAAAACAAGTAAAACAATGAGTTAGGTGTTTCGTTGCTCTCACATTCTTGGATAGATTTCTCAACCGATAGTTTTATTGTTGTAAAAAACATATTCCAAGAATTTGTATCATAATCAATTGAATCGTACTTACTCAACACAATGGAAATAACCTTAAGACACAACAATCTCAAGTCTTTCATTCCACCGATAAATAATGGTAGGATCATATCTGATTTATAATGGCACTTCTAATGTGAACCCCACTCGCACCCAACATGGATGATGTCAATCCTCGGATGCGGGTGACTATTTGCCACCTAGACAACAAGGAGTGACCGTCGAGACACACAGTTGTCCCCCGACGTCACTCCTTTAACGTCATCTCATCCTGTCCTTAATTGTCGCAGGTTAGCTCCCACTTCGAATGGCGTGGGCTCCAAGTTCATGATGGGAAGTGATCCTCCTGTCGTCATCCAGTACCTCACATCACCTTGCAAAGTTAAGGCACTCTTAATGGCACCTCTAGATCCGTGTCCCTTCGTTAAGGGCAACATGTTCACTGTTCTTCACCTCATTTGTTCGCACCTGCTCAACTCTGTGAAGGTTGATTATCCTAAGAAGTCCGAGGTGATGAAGAATCATCACATCCTTCAGTCTCCCACTCTCATCCTCTATGTCGACGCTCAGAAGCCTCATTACTTTGCGTTGTCGGTCAAGCGAATAATGTCCCCCAGATTGCGAGCCACGCTTAGACGGGGTCGAGGCAGCCGTGCCAATGCTAATGCGCAAGCCAAAATATTATAGGCTCAAGCTAACACAGAAGGCTATGATTTGGAAATTCTTGACTCTCTTTGTCAATTGTTCGACGATTAGGAAGATGATCTCACAAGTTCTCATTTTGCGACTGATAGGTATAACTCCCGATTCATACATTACATATCCAAAAGCATTTATTTATACATTTCATAGGACGGTTGTTTTTCACCTTCCGCCCAACCTTTTCGGCTTCCTACATAACTATTCAGTTTTATTTAATTACAATATATAATCCTGACGGATTATATTCTAACAATCCCCCTCTTAATCCGAAGGGGTGTTCGTAAGTCCGAGCATGTTTCTGAATCTTTCAAACTTTTCTCGTCCAAGTGCTTTGGTGAAGATGTCTGCAATTTGATCATTTGTGGAACAATGTCGAAGATGGACTGTCTTGGCCTCTACATGATGTCGAATCAAATGATACTTTGTGTTGATGTGTTTGGTTCGATCATGGAATCTAGGATTCTTAGCCAGCTTGATTGCAGAAGTATTGTCGATCAATAATGGAGTGGAGTTCTCTTGTTTTTCTTGCAAATCTTCAAGTATCTTCCTGAGCCATACTATTTCTTTCGTTGCTTCAGCTGCAGCCACATATTCTGCTTCTGTTGTTGAATCTGCTGGAACTGACTATTTGCGTGATCTCCATGAGACAGCTGCTGATCCAAGACTCATAGTGTATCCAGAAGTTGATACCCCTGTCTCCTTATCGCCATCAAATTCTAAGTCTGAGTACCCAATAAGTTTGAAGTCATCCACTTTAGAGTACTTGAGTCCAATGTCTTGAGTCCCCTTCAAGTATCTTAGAACTCTTTTTGCAGCTGACCAGTGTCCTTCACAAGGTTTATGCATGAACCTTGAAAGTATGCCAACAACATAAGAAATATATGGTCTAGTTGTTGTAAGGTAGATAAGACTTCCTACAAGTTGTCGATACTTGGTCGCATCTT
>LPNX010569749.1:0-13463 GCA_001517045.1 Pseudotsuga menziesii | reverse complement strand
AATGGTGCCCATTCCCTTTGGTTTAAGACTTGACTTATCTGCAAAGTAAACTATGCCATCTATTGTTTCATTAAGTTCTTCAAAACAATCTTTTCTAAAGGTCATGTGTGATGTTGTACCAGTATCAAGCAGCGAACAATCTTTGTAAGATGAAAGTGAAGTCATTTCATTAATTCCAAGATTACAATGTGCAACAATACAATGAGTAGAATCAGAAAATTTACTAGCATCTTGGTTTTTATTGTCATCTTTCTTCTGGTTATGTCTGTCTTTGATGGAGTCCCACGAAACCCAACACTGATATGATGTGTGTCCAGTCTTTCCACAACGCTTACACTGCAAATCTGATCTTTTTCTGAAGTTGTTTCTGCCCCCTCTGCCTCTGAAGTTTCTTCTTTCTCTGCCTCTCTCTTTTCCAGAGAGAGTGGCACCAACTACAAATGCTATAGATTGCATCTTTTGCAACTGTTAGTGTAATTTACAATAATGACAAAGAGAAATAGAAAAAAACAATAACCTTGCAGGTCTACAGTCTCTGCCAAGGTGAATACAATGCAAGTTTAGAGCATACACAGGCTTCTTCAATACAAAATATATTAGTCACTAGCAATATATGATATATCAGTCACAACACAATATATCAGTCACAACGCAATATATCAGTCTTAGTATCAGAATTTTTGAATATTGAGATCGGTCTTCAAGTAGTTCTTCAACAGGCTGTAGCAACACAGGCTCACTTGATTTCTCAATACGTAGGCAGCTCCACAGGTTCAGTCTCATATATCCAAAATGCACCTTGCAGCATTTTAGGAAGTAGACAGCAGCATGTATACACTAGCAACATAAAAAAGTTTTCAGACTCCACGCAGTATATATACTCAACGGATATATACCACAATCACATGCCGCTGCATATATTTATTTCTCCACACTGATCATAACTCATACTCAACAATCTCTCATACTCAACAATCTCAGGCGAATACAGCAGCAATATTACCTCTTTTACTGCATATGGAAAACATTCACAAACTTTCCAATTAAACTTCCACGCAAATAGCTAGGGTAGAGATTAGGGTTTGTGTATTCCCAAAACGCATCAGCTTCAACACATGCAGGTAGCTTAACCAACGCAGGCAGCTAGCTCAACGCAGCTATCTCCAACGCAGGCTATCACCAATGCAGCTATCTCTCAACGCAGCTATCTCCAACGCAGGCTATCTCCAATGCAGCTATCTCCAATGCAGGATGCAGTCCATGCTCAGTATATATGCATTAGCAATATCAGTCTTCAACGCAATATCAGTCTTCAATGCAATAATATTCTCGAGAAGTGTAGCTGCATCTTTAATTTGCACCATGTCATAAGGAATGGAATTGCTTCATAAAGGTCAAGCACGTCACGTAACAAATACTATTTTCCCAACGCATCAAATACATAGGCACATAAAATGCACAACGACCATGGATCATACATCAAGAAAGGGCTCATACAACAACCGCATTGTTCACGGTTCATACACAGGAAAATATTTGTAGAATTTTCCAATCAAAACTCCACGCACATAATTGGGGTAAAATTTAGGTTTCATGCAGTCACTAATGGTCACAATTATCCATAGCAAAAATATGTAAGTTCTTACCTTCAGAGAGTTCAATAATGGCATGAATCTTCAGCAAATTGTCATTAGAATAAGCTTACTCTTCCATAGATTCTCATCTTTGAATATTGAGATCTCTTCTTGGGTGGTCGCAACACCCAATCATACACAGAATATCTCAAAACAAATCTCACACATGAAACCAAGGCTCAAATATTATTCATCAACTCGGCTTCACAGACATCATGTAGATTCTTCCAATATTCGAGCAGAAAACACAAGGATTCTGCAATGAACAACCTATGACTGCAGGTCATAGAAATTAGGGATAGTTAAACCAACCATCTGAGAAATATTTGAATTTTCTTTCTGGAAAAGAATAGTTGAGAGTGTGTAGCGAATTAAGCGAGTAATTATTAAAGTGCATGATCCAAAGGATTTCTCATGTCTCAAATTAAAATGCAGACTAGTCGGAGAAGCGTCCAGAGGAAGACTGGAAACCCACAGGAAACCCGAAAACAATTTGGCAGAGGGAAGAATGGATGGTATGGCAGGAATAATGCCAGGAATGAAATGCAACCAAGATAATAACGCATACAATGCATGCGACTGGCAGACTGACGGAGCAGGCAGTCTGGCAATGGACTAGCAAGCAAAATGCCAGGACTGAAATGCAACAGGCAGGAGTTATGGCAAACAGCCAAGCTCTGATACCACTGATAGGTATAACTCTCGATTCATACATTACATAGCCAAAAGCATTTATTTATACATTTCATAGGACGGTTGTGTTTCACCTTCCGCCCAGCCTTTTCGACTTCCTACATAACTATTCAGTTTTATTTATTTACAATATATAATCTCGATGGATTATATTCTAACAGCGACAAATCGAACGGTTGACTGCAGGCGCAACTACTGGGTTGTCAAAAACCTTTTGGACAGACTTCTCCTTCATCCCACCGGCCCTCAGATTGACCCCCCAACTCCTTCCGTGAATCATTCAACAACTCCTATGGATATTGAATAGTTGCCTCCCTTGCCCCTGAGGACCATGCCTAGCACAAAGCACGACAAAGCTGCCATCGACATTGCGACCAGAAAAACCGAGTTGCTTCCAGTCAAGCGGAGCCCCTCCAGCAGTGAGGAGGACACCAGCAGTGAAGAGGCTACCAACAACGATGGCGAAAGTCCCCGTAAACACGGTGGTCAAGCTCTTGTCAACCCACTTGCTTTCTCAGTGACGGGTCAACCAAATTCTCAGTTTGGTTTCGGCTTCGGGGTTCCAATAGAGGATGAGCCACCATCAAAGCCTTAATCCAAGTTTCATGGCTTATGTGTTCTCTCTTTTTTATTGGGCCTCTTGGGGATTAGACTCCCCCAATAATTATAGTAGTTATTTTTCAGTTTTCATGTTCAAACACTTTCAATTTTGGTGTTACCATGATTTGTTTTCCCTTTCACAAAGAGGATCATTTGGTCTATGATAGCCTGAATTCCCCTTAGGGGCATGCCTTAACTCCTTCGTTGCCACATTTTGCTTGCGGAATTGCTACTCTGAGCTATATTTGTTACTGTACCACTATTTTATTTAAATAGATTAGACTCTAAATTCACAAAAATAAAACATAGATGATGCCAATATATTTTCAAAAACATTGTAGCAAGTCATTTTCAAAATTAAATAAAGAGGCACCATAATAATATTTTTTATTACTCTTTTTACAATTTAAATTATATTCTCTTTATGAGATTTTTTACACTTCCAAACATTAATGATTTCTAATTACATTGAATTATAGGGGTTTCAAAAGAAAGATATCGTAGTTTACAAACCCCCCTAACACAAGTTAACTATTTTTCCATTGTCATCATACTTAATTACCATATGACTTTTTAATAGAGAGATCTATTTACCATTGTCATCATACTTAATTACCATAAGACTTTTTAATATAGAGATAAAAAGTTGTTTAATTTTGTGGATAGCATATTCAAAGACCAAACAAAATAGGCATACCTCCAATCTTTCAAGTTGTAGATACATTTCTTTCTCTTCCCAGCATCTAACAATCACACTATAATTCATGTTCTTATCCATGTGCTTCTTGGTGTATGCACTATATATTATGCATCATTGATCACTCATAAATAGTGTGGTTTGTAGTAAGATATTTTTTTGACTCATTTTTGTCCAAATTCAAATTCTTATTAAATATTTAAAATGAATTGTTGGAATTAGAAATATTGATCGAGATTGCAAAATCAAATGAAATAAGCATACTTTAGAGGCTAAATCCATTTATGAATTTAAAATGTAATTTAAGAAATGAAAATTTGCAATTTAACTAAAATTATATAAGCTATTCCATGTGACTTTTCATAAATAAAAAATAACGCAAATAATAATTTTCCATTTATAAAATCATCATATCCAAGTTTTTCATGCAAACAGATGCAATAAGAGGAATGCTTATTTGTTTCACAAATGAAGGAAAAAACACAAAGATCCTTGAAGCAATGGGAAATGATAATGATATATCTTAGTTTTGTTATAGTCACTCTGTCTGAGAAGCACAACCATTGGATTATAGAATTATACAGTTCTCCTTTTGCTAAAAAGATTTGATAACACTAGTACAAAATGAGAGATAAGTGACCAAAAAAATGACAAAAATCCACATATAAATGACCACTTTTGATTTGGCGATCATTAATGTCTAATTTTCGGTCTCTTATCGCGTGACCAAAAATGTGGTCATATTTAGTTTGGTCATTTATAGTTTGTCTTATGGTCATTAATTTTGTCGTATATTTTGTCATTCACCTGGTCATATATTTGGTCATTAATTGTTACAATCAATGACCAAATATACGACCAGATTAATGACTACAAGACAAGCTATAAATGACCAAACTAAATGTGACCACATGATAAGAGACTAAAAATTAGCCACCAAAACTTTTATTTGGTCATTTGTTCGGTCGCTTATCTCCCATTTGTTGGTCACTTATCTCTCTTTTTTGGTCAATAATTTAATCTTTGTTGGTCATTTTATATTCAAATATCCACTAATTTATGTAGATAGGGTATGGAGGAATCAAATCACCAATCTTCTTCATGTAAGACAAGTGCTCTTCCATTGAGCTAATACCCTTAAAGTCTCTACTTTTTAACCAGTAATTAGACATCAAAACTCAATATGAATGTAACCAGTTTAAACCTAAAATGATTCTATTTTTAGGTAGTTACAAAAGAAAAAAAAGAAAAACATAAACATAACAATAAAGTAATGATCAATGCTTTTGACATATAAAAGACATAATTGAGGATCATACCTTCAATGCCTAATAAAGAATAGCCTTCTTTGTTGAGGATCATGTCGCTTCCATGTCTCCACCACCCTAACATAGATAAAAAATAATATAAGAAACATTTTTAAATGAAGGTGGTTAAAACTTAAGACATCAATGGAGAATTCCACATATCATATTCCTTCTTAACAATGAACAATCATTAATCATACCCAAAGAAATACAACCATGTTATTTTGACCAAAAAAAATACAACTTTTATTGCATGCAAGATTCTCAATTTCTTTTTTCTTTTTTTTTAACACACCCACTAACAATGTTTTGAAGAGAGTTCTAGTGTAGCAAGTCACTCTATTATGATGCAAATATCAGTCTATCAGTGATTCCTTATAGGAACTTGGAACCTGAACTTGATGAAAGCAAACTTTGGTGATTGTGTAATCAAAAGGATTACCAACCATTAAAAAGGGGTGTCATAAGCAATTACATGCCATAAAAAATTACTTCAATATGAATAGTTTAACAACCTTGCCTCTAAAATTTTACTACAACAATCATAGAATGTAGAATTAAATGCTAAGACAAATATATATGAGAGAAAAGACTCGTAAAACAACCTTAATTGCTTGCTACCAAACTTTTGGTGCATCATACCCAGGACATATATGCTAGACATTGAAAAGTCTTCAAATAAAAGGACATTGTCAAAAGCCATGATTGGCTTTGCTCTTCATCAACAAGCAAACTCTCAAGATCATATTTTCTGTAAGAAAATGTAATGCACTCCAATGTTGTTATGGCCATCTTGTCAATGATTTTCTTATTCTCATCTAACACACTATCAAGATCATATGTTCTGTAAGAAAATGTAATGCACTGCAATGTTGTAAAGGCCATCTTGTCAATGATTTTCTTATTCTTATCTACCGGCGATAAAGAATGCAAGATGCCATAAACTCATGTTGACTAGGAAATTAATCAAAGTTGAACAAGCATAATGGTATTGATTTTTTCACTGCACAAATTCATGTTTAGGAGACACATGAAACCTTATAAGGAGTCATTTCTTGCACAAATCTAAAACTATCAATCCAGGCTTTGCAGGGACCTAGTATTATCTCTGCAACTCCTTTCCAGTGAATTTGTACTTCACTGTCCTGCAATTTTTCATTTGAATACAACAAAAATGCTAATAACAAATTGTAAAAGATAGTTGATAGCTTCTTCAATAAAGAAAAAGGATAGTTTATTGAACACAGAAACAAGATGTGGACATGCCTGAATACACACATTACCATTTTTAGAGCTACACCTTCATGTTTTTTTTTTAGTTGAAAGTAAAAACATATAAGACAATGGATTTCAATATTTCATCTTCAAAATTCCTTCCAAGCTACTACAACACAACATTGGTCACAATTGAATTAATGGTTCTTTTTAATTGAAAAAAAAACATAAACATAGCAATAAAGTAATTATCAATGCTTTTGACATAGAAAAGACATAATTGAGGATCATAACTTCAATGCCCAAGAAAGAATAGCCTTCTTTGTTGGCTATCATGTCACTTCCATGTCTCCACCACCCTAACATAGATACAAAAATAATATAAGAAACATTTTTAAATGAAGGTGGTTAAAACTTAAGACGTCAATGGAGAATTCCACATATGATATTCCTTCTTAACAATGAACTAACCTCTCGTTGTAGAATGACGCTTACTGGTGGGAAACTAGAATGGGAATGCGAATGGGAAGAAGGTGGACTCTGCTCCTTCGCCAAAGTTTGTAAAGAAACTAGATGCCATTACTGAGATCGAAATTCCGCCAGAAAAACCCATTCACTTGGCCGTATCCCTTGCAGATCGAGCTCTTATTGGGCAGTTTACGGGCCTTTGGCCATCTCCATGCACCACGGAAGCCTGGATTAAGAATAACTGGCGACCTCTGATCACTCAAGGAGTCGCGAGCTATGCGATCGGAAGAGGATATTTTCTTTTTTATTTTGTTTCAAAAGTTGATAGGGATTTGATTTTTAGAAGCGAACCCTATTTTATGGGCCCCCATGGATTGTATCTGAATCACTGGACTCCTGATTTTGACCCTGCTCTGGATGTCCCTAAACTAGTCCCAGTCTGGGTGCGTTTACCTAACCTCCCTATGCATTGCTGGGGTGAAGAATCTCTCTGATCTATAGGAAATGGCCTGGGAAAATATATTGACAAAGTTGATCCAAAGGGTCAATATTCTTTTGCTCGAATCTGTGTGGAAGTAGATCTAGAGGCAGGTCTTCCTGAAGCAGTAAAACTCATAGTCAAAGGGTGGCAACATTACCAGCAACTTGACTATGAACAGCTGCCCTTCAAGTGTAGACACTGCCATGGATATGGTCACTTCCAAAGGAACTGTCCAAAAATCCAGGAACCAGAGACGGAGAAGGGCCCTGAAGAAGGTTGGTAGTAAGCCAAGAAGCAAAAAGCAAACCCTAGAAGAAAAGGCCCTAAGGGAAATACTCAGGCTCCCACTCCGAAGGATCCCTCCTCCGCAGCCCCGGAAACCTCCAAATCCCAGGAAAGCAATCCTAAACCTAGATCTGGAAATAGCTTCACTGTCCTTGAAGAACAGGAACCACCTGTCAAACCAACCAAAGAAGGGGAAATATCTCCCACGACCTCCTCCTCTCAGGCTAGAAGAGCCGAAGTCAGAACAGTAGGAAACCCGAATGTTGAAATAGAAGCAGCTAACCCAACTCAGGAAGATCTGCAGCAAGATTCTGCTATTGATGGGGGCACGGAGGAAGAGGGAACTGATGAGGAGGACCCTGATCCTTCGAAACCTGCCAAAAAGGACCGCCGAGGAAGGAAAATGGATAGGGAAAGAAGGGAAGCTGCCACCTATCGAGATCGGTTAGGTGGAGTTCAGACTACCCTGGAAAAACATCTTAATCAAAGAAATACCAGACAACAAGGTAATTCCTCGAAAGGGGTAGCCACCATGTCAAAAGGTAAGTAATGCAGATTGCCTACTGGAATTGTAGGGGGTTAGGAAGCAAATCGAAAGTGTTATCAATGAAAGATCTAATCAGAATTTCAAGACCCTACATCCTCCTTGTCCAGGAGACAAAAATGGAAGAGCAGGCCTTCCTCCAGGCAGCTCCTTCATTCTGGTATAATGCGCAATGCATAGCGGTTAGTTCTAGAGGAGCGTTAGGAGGCATTGCAACGATTTGGGATCCTTCTAAGGTTGAAATTATAAGTTTCGCTACTTCTCCTCACTGGATTTTCACTGAAATTATTTTTAAAGATACAAATATTCGTTTAAGTCTCTTTAATGTTTATGTCCCTATTGCTCTTTCTGAGAAGCAATTTTGTTGGACTAATCTGAATGATCATATGATCACATCACAACTGGATAACTTTGTTATTACGGGGGATCTGAATCTTATCCTCTCCTCTGAGGAAAAGCGAGGGGGTAATATTGTTAGAGATCCTGCTAGAGAATGGGTGGAAGACATCATCTCTGATTGGGACCTGGAGGATATCAAACCAATCAGGGGGGAGTTTACTTGGACAAATAAAAGGTTAGGACCAGGTCACATTGCAGCAAGGCTGGATAGATTCCTGGTTCAGCAGTCTCTTCACGTTCAAGGGTTTGACCCGACCTCGGCCATTCTATCTTTCAGTGCTTCGGATCATAAGCCGATTGTTCTCTCGTTGGTCAAAGATCAGAATTTGGGTCCCATTCCTTTCAGGTTTAATCCTGCCTGGATTCCAATGGAAGGGTTTCAGGACATTGTGGCAGCAGCTTGGAAAACAAATGTCAGAGGGTCTGCTTTCTATGTGTGGGAAGAGAAGCTGTGGATTGTGAAAAAGGCCCTAAAAGATTGGGCGAAACTCCACAAATCTCCTAAGAAGTAAAGGATGGAAGCAAAGAAGGCACTGGAGGATCATCATTTCAGTAATGAAGGGAGCCTTAATCAAGCTTCTCTGGATATAGAAGTCTCTCTCCGTAATAAGCTCCATGAATCCTGTAGGCTTGAAGAAAATTATTGGAAAATAAAATCAAGAAATCCATGGCTCCAAGAAGGGGATAAAAATAAAAAGTTTTTTCATAAACAAGCAGAGGTTAGAAAGCATTTTAAGACTGTTTCAAAGATTGATCATTTGGGGAATTAGCTTTCTGCTTTTGATGAAATTAAAAAAGCAGCTCATGATCATTTCCAGGAAATTTACACAGAAAACTCCCCTGGGATGGACTTCAGCCATTCTGATATTTTGGACAACATTCCACCCCTTGTCTCAGGTCAATCTAATCACCTGCTCCTTCGACCAATCACCCTTGAAGAAGTTAAATTTGTTGTTGATAGCATTAGTCCTGATAAGGCCCCTGGGCCGGATGGGTTCACTACTCGTTTTCTTACTTCTTGTTGACATCTCATTCAATATGATCTGTTTCGGTTGGTTAAGAAATCCCAGTCTTGTTTCAAGTTAGGAGGAGGAACCGATTCTT
This sequence comes from Pseudotsuga menziesii, assembly GCA_001517045.1. Classification (NCBI taxonomy): domain Eukaryota; kingdom Viridiplantae; phylum Streptophyta; class Pinopsida; order Pinales; family Pinaceae; genus Pseudotsuga; species Pseudotsuga menziesii. The sequence goes on along the minus strand of LPNX010569749.1, from coordinate 4,036 downwards.
CTTTCCTTGCCCTCATCCCTAAAGAAAAAGGTGCCACCTCCTTCTCCCAATTCCATCCTATCTCCCTTTGTAATATTGGATATAAGGTTATCACCAAAGTCTTAGCCATTAGATTGAAAGCTGTCCTTCTTCTTATTATTCCTGAGAATCAAGGAGGGTTTATTAAGGGCAGGCAAATCTCTGACAACATCATCTTATTCCAAGAAGCCATCCACTCAAGCATGGAAAGAAAAGAAAAAGGTATGGTTATTAAACTAGACTTAACTAATGCCTTTGATAGAGTTCGCCATGATTTTTTGTTTCAGGTCATGACCAGGTTTGGATTTGCTCCTAGCTTGCTCTCTTGGGTCAAAGCCTGTATTAGTACTCTTTGGATTGCACCTATGGTGAATGGGAGAGTAACAGATTTCTTCCAAGCTTCTCGAGGTCTCTGCTAAGGGTGCCCTCTCTCCCCCCTGCTTTATGCTATTCAAGCGACCTCCCTTAGCTTTCACCTAGAGCACTATCGAGTTCAAGAAGATCTGCTTGGGATAAGGATTGTGTGTGGGGTCAAAGAATTAAATCACACTCAATTTGCAGATGATGCCCTTCTTCTGAGCGGAGTGAGCTCCTCCTCAACAAGGAAGTTCAAAGAGGTGCTGGATAATTATCAGGATGTTTCTGGGAGCCAAATCAATTACTCCAAAGTCAAATATATAGCTGGAATTGTTCCCCAATTGAGCTGCAATCTTTATCCCGTATCTTGAAGATAGAAGGGAAGCATCATTGGACAGAATTCAAATATCTAGGAGTGCCAATTTTCAAGATCAAACCTAAAGTCTCCAGTTGGGATCCGCTGATTGAAAAATTGAATTCGAAAATCAAGGCATGGGGGGCCTCCTGGCTAAATTTGGCAAGGAAAACGGTTCTTATCAAATCAATCCTAGCAAGCATGCTTGTCTTTCAATGCTCTCTGCTATTGGCACCTCTAACCGTTCTAAGGAAGATTGAAGCCCTTCTCCGGAGATTCCTTTGGAAAGGAGGGAAACAAAATGAAAACAGGCTACCTCTGGTCAAATGGGAGAAAGTTACTGCTCCTTACCTAGAAGGGGGATTGCATTTGCGAGATCTTAGAGCTCAAAATCTAGCCCTTGGTGCTAAGCTTCTTTGGAATATGGTATCAAGGAATTCCTCCTGGATTAAATAGGTCTTATGGAAAAAATACTTCTCAGGAACAAGGATCAGGTGGTTGGACTAGGGACCGAAGGCGGCCAAAGGTTCCTCCCTGTTCGCATTATGCTCTAAAGCTCACTCCTTTTTCTCCGAGGACCTTACTTGGATCCCAGGCAATGGGAAGAGAATTAGAATATGGGAGGATTACATCTTAGGCAATCCCCCAATTGGTAATATGGAAGGATTGGATGGTATTTAGAGGTTCCTAACAGATCTCAGGATATCAAAACTTATGGATATATCAAAGTGGCACCTAGAAGGACGACATATTTGGTTAGGATGGGACATCCCGAATTTCCCTCCTAACCTTGAAGAAGAAAAATCTCTCCTCCTCCTCTGCTTGAATGGGAAGTCATCGGTTGCCAAGCATCTTAAAGATGTAAGGGGATGGGGCTCAAATTCTGGGCATTACTTTGTCGCTGAAGGTTACAGAAGCATCAAAGCAATTCCAAATGTTCCTAGGAATCCTGCAGTCTGGAAGTACATCTGGTCAACTAAATCGCTCCCTAAAGTTGATCATTTCGCTTGGATTCTTGCACATAACAGTGTCCTCACTGCTGATGTCCTATGGAGGAAAGGGTGGGAAGGTCCGTCTCGTTGCCCCCTCCATTTTGCTGCGAAAGAGTCGTCCCCTCATTTGTTTATCTCTTGTCCTTTTGCTTCAGAAGTCTGGAATTTAGCGACCCTTCCCTAGCACACTCCCCTGCATTTTGATGATGTTCCCTCCCTCTTTTGCCAATGGTCTTTTTCTTCCCTAGTCAGGACTCATGCGAAGGACCCACTGGCCATTGCTTGGTTGACTCTTCCTAAATTTATCTGTTGGAAACTTTGGCTCGAACGCAAAAATCAGATTTTCAGAGGAACCTGCTCCTCTCCTATCCAGGTGGTGGTAAAAATTAAAGCTTTGCTCAGGGATTTCATTCGAACTCGCTCTCCTCTTTGTCTCCATTCTCCATTGTCTCTGGAAGAAGACGTTTGGTTTCAAAGCCTGAATCCTGGTACTTTCGCGGGCCTCCCTCATAGACCACCCACTTTGCAAAAATGGGAAATCAGAAAAGATAGGGCTGCTTTCGAACTCTGGTGCAAAGAGTTAGGAAGAAATCTCTTGTTTTTTTATGGAGCTTCAAAAGGTAACCCAGGGGAGGCAGGAGGGGGAGGGGCGCTCCTCGGCCCTGATGGAGATTTGAACTTCACATACTCTTGGAATTTGGGAATTGATTCTAATAATATGGCGGAAGCATTGGCCCTTTGGCAAGGCTTAAACCAAGCTCTTCTCCATGGTATTCAAGTTCTTACGATTGTGGGGACTCCAGGTTGATTATCCATTTCATCAACTCTCAGATGTTTCCTTCCTCTAATCGCCTTCGTTAAGTACTTTGAAGAATCTCTTTTCTCATTCCCTTTTTCCGATCTATAGATTTCTTTCATGTCTTGAGAATGAAGAACAGACAAGCGGACAAAGCAACAAATGAAGCAATACCCCTGGGCAAGGGGGTCCTTAAACTAAATGATGTGCTTAGTTTGTTTCCTATCCCTTGAATTCTTGGGCTTGGACTCGAGGATGGTTTGGCTGGTAATCTGGAGAATGGGCCCCAGTCCAAGTGTCATTTGCTTCTGCTGTCTGATGGTGGCCTATCCCATTGGTGGCGTGGCATATCACGGCATGCTCTTTTATACCGCGTCCTTCATCTTGCTCAATGAAATTTTTCTGCTCGCTCATCCTGCTCTATCTAAGATGATGTCTTCTCTGCCTTTGCTGATGATGGAGCGTACCATCCTCTGCACTACGGAGCAGGTGGATTTACGGAGCAAGATTTTTCAAAATCTAATGGGCTCACTTAAGGTTTTATTATGTAATCATAGCATCTCATTTGGGTGTGTGGACCTTCCCCTCTCTATCTAGACTAGAATGGGTTTCTCGGTTGACAAAGCTTATTGGTTTGTTGGAAACACGCTCTGTTATGATGACCTTCAGAACCCTGATCTTCAAGAGGTTTCTTCTTTTGGCATAGCGCTCTGTTATTATTGCATAGTACGGGTCCGGTAAATGGCGCTCCTCGAAATCTGATGAAACATCCTTCGACATGCTCCAATTTCTGGGTAATGATGTTTCTTTTATATCATGTGAATGCTATCTGGCATGTTAGTTGTATTCTTCTTCGACCCATTTCAGGAATTAGGGCTCTCGTCGTTCTGAAGGTGGCGGCTCATTCTTCCGGGTGGCGAAGCTCTTCATTTTTCTATGTGGTCTATTTGGACTACAGCCTGTTAATCCTGGGTGGTATGGCAGACTCTGATGACTCTGCATCCTCCTCTCCAAACCCATTTGTGGAATTGGAAGCAGAGGTAAGGGTATTGAGGCGCCGGGTTAGACGTCAAGAAAATATTCTGCAACCAATTGATGAGCTGGGGGGGTGACGCCTCAAATGAATTGATGAGGATATGGGTCGTATCCGCTCAGACTTCATGGCAACTCTGCGGGTTCTGGAAGAGAAGGTCACGGTCTCTCTGGAAAATTTGGATCTCAGGCTGCAGAGTATGGAGGGCACTTTGTCAAAGCTTCGGGATGCTGGGAACTCAGGCCATGGCATGAGCCAACTGGCTACCAAATCGTCTTCCGGGGCAATGGCCAAGCATCATTAATTTCAGTCTAGTTTCTGTCTTTTCTCTGTTCAATCTTTTTGTTGAAAACTTAAAAGTCCTGGTTTTGCTAGTCACAGGCATCTGTATTTAAAGTTTGGAAGACTGTATGGCTTACTATATTTTCTGGAGATGTAAACTCTTTGGTGGCCTTGTCACCGTTTTATTAATATAAAACCTACCT
>LPNX010569716.1:488588-746468 GCA_001517045.1 Pseudotsuga menziesii | reverse complement strand
CCATATGTGGACAAAAGTGTGTGTAATGGCCATAGACCCCGCAAACAGAACAAGGGAAGTTGGTTCGCAGGTTGGGGTTTTTAGCCTGCTTGGGCGGGCGGTCGGGGTTTTGGTTGGTGGGGACTGCGTTGTTATTAGCAGGGGGATTGGGGTGTTGACCAGCTTGCTCGGCCTGCTGGTTGTTCCCACGATTTCGGCCCCTGCCGCGGTTTTGTTGGCCCTGGTTGCGTTGGTTATTCTGGTTTTGCGGCGGGTTTTCTTGGGCGTAAACCTGCCCTTGGGTAGTAGGTGAATTTTGAGTTTGCGCAGGTGCGGGAGCAGGCTGTGGTGGATAGTAGGGAGGTGGAGGCTGCACTGGTGCGGCTACTTGAGGGGATTGTGGATATTGCTGTGGAGCGGGTTGTGGGTTTGCCGCAGGGGCTGGCTGTGGCTAATAATAGTGAGGTTGGGATTGGGGCGGCGCAAGAACTGGTGCAGCCTGCTGGGGGTAGTATGGCTGAGGTGCGACCGGGGAAGGCATATTGCCGAAACACTGAGGTGGACATGAAGGTCTGTGGGTATGGGGCATGTGAGCATACGAGTTGGTTGCGCCGGACTTTGATGTAGCCCGTGAAAGGGCAGGTCCAGGAGTAGGACGGGTTATGGAAAAGGGCTGAGGCTGTGAAGAGAGACGGCCAATGATGCCATCAGCAGCGTGGGATGCCCCCGGTGCATCGTGATGTGGGGAATCACCTCGAGGGGCGTCCGGGATGATGGTGTAAAGATAACCCGACTGGGCGTAAATGAGATCAAACTGCTGGGCTTTGAGGATAGCTTCTTCCTCCGACTGGGGTCTTTCGGCTGCCACATCCTTGGCAATGAGCGGAAGGAGGGACTTAAGGAACCAATCTAGGAAGATCCGGTCATCTAGCTTGATTTTGCATAGGCTACGGCGTCGCCGCCATTCATGGATGTGGTCGGTGATGTGGGTAGCCGTGTTCTGTCTGCATGAGAGAAGGATCTCGACGCCTGCATCATAGCGAACAGGCAACTGGAAAAACTGGAGGAAGGTCAGGGCCAGGGACGTAAAGGTGGTGTGGGTTCCGTGAGGTTGCTCGATATACCGTTTGGCAGCTGAGCCAGTGAAAGTGCGCTGTAATAAACGGAGGCGGATGGAGTCATCTACTATGGAATTGGAGGAGCACCATAGATGGAAAGACATGATATGGTTCTGGGGGTCTTCACCTGCTTTACCCTCAAACTTAGGGATGTCGGAGGGGAGTTTGGTAGGCATGGGGGGCCACAGGGGGTTGTGCCGGATGGGGTCGTTGGTTAACCGGGCTAGGTCAGGTAGGTTGAGGCTAGCCATATAGGGAAAACTGGATGGAGGGTGTGCTACGGTAGTGGGTTGGACCACATTGGGGCCCATGCCCCCAGGCGGAGGGGTAATGTGAGGGATGTTACCCCCAAGTGGGGGAACTACGGTGGCGGGAGTTACTAATGGAGTAGGTATGGGTATTCCTGCCGTGGGAATAGGTACGGTGAGGGGGATGGTAGACGGGCCTCCTGTGGAGGGCATACCCACGATAGGTGTAGTAACTGGTATAGTGGCGGATGTACCACCGGTGGTCCCTATAGTGGAGGGGTTGGGATTCACGCCAACCATGGGGCTAGTGGGGGTAGTGTAGAGAGTGTTATCGGAGTCTGGTGACGGATTCCTATGCCGCTGACGAGTGGAGTCGAGTGACAAGGCTCGAGATCGACGGTTATGACGGGTGGTGTCAAGTGAACCGTGCTATGGGGGCTCGCCTCTGAGGCAACGAGAATGTCTCGGAGAGTCAATGGTGACAAGTGGTTTTCAAATATGTGGGTTGTGGTGTCGAAAAAACAACTCAAAAATCCTAATGCAACCGTGTGTGCAGAAGGAGAGCTCGAAAAAACAAGGCACTCAGGCCAAAAACCAACTCAAAACACCTACTGTAACTGCGTGCTACAACAGGCGGAGTGTCAACAAAGTGGTCAGAATACCAAGAAGCAGTCGGTTTCCTAAAAAAGAAAAATCGATGGACTCACTAGACCAAGAGGAGGTAAGGGAGCATGCAAACACCTAGCTAATAGTATTATGACTCAACTAAGTATATCCTCTGCAAGGTGATGAAATCCAAGTCAGACAATATAAGTAGGAAAGTCAAAAGGCTAAAGTATCCCCCTACCGGGAGGGACACCGGGTACGCAATCCTAGAAGAAAGGCAACTAAGATACCCCGTTCATGACACGTCCAGAGAGGTAAATCTGCCGCTTGGTCCTTTAACCGCAATATCCCCTATACAGGGGTATTCCGAGAACTGCGAAAGGTAGCCCTTCAGTTACTGAATGGATTGCGGTATTCCACTCAGACTTCCGGAACCAATCTCACGACTTCAACCCTCCTAAGGGAGAGGCCTCCTGATAAACCGATGGTGACCGTGTCAAAAAATACTAAGGGATTTTGGTTCCCTAATGGACAACAACTATGTCTCACGTAAAAATGACCGAGGGGTGTTATTGGAAGCCTATCCCCTCGACCCTACCTAACTACAAAATTCTTTTGTGTTCCTCAAATGAGGTTATTGTGTTGGTTGAGTTAAGGTAGATTTTAGGTCTCACTTGAATTTAGAGGACAGATTGTGTGCATGTGAGATGATGAATCTAAAACAGCTACTCAATAACAACAATAATGTATGAAAAACTGTAAGAAACTTTTACCATGCAAACTTTTTCTGAAATAAATAATGCTGGAAAGAAAAAAAAAAAAAAAAATTGTAAAACAAGAAACAGAAATGGCTGTAGGGCTGCAAATGGAACAGGTGGCTGTGCAAGTGCAGGAAAAACGGAGGCAAATCGGCTGGGTTTCGGCGTGGCAACAAATGCAAAAAACAGGTCGCGGACCGCGGGTTTAAAGGAAACAGGCGCGGTTTAGGTCGCGGGGTTTTTTTTTTGACAGCGGCGGTCGAAACCGCGGGTTTGGGCTGAACAGGCGCGGTCTCGGGCGCGGGTTTCTAGATGGCAGCGACGGTCGAAACCGCGGGTTAGGGCCAAACAGGCGCGGTCGAGGCCGCGGGTTCGGGGCGAACAGGCGCGGTCGAGGCCGCGGGTCGGTAGATGGCAGCGGCGGTCGAAACCGCGGGTTAGGGCCAAACAGGCGCGGTCGAGGCCGCGGGTTCGGGGCGAACAGGCGCGGTCGAGGCCGCGGGTCGGTAGATGGCAGCGGCGGTCGAAACCGCGGGTTCTAGGCGAACAGGCGCGGTCGCGGCCGCGGGTGCGGAAGAAAAAAGTGCGGTTTTCGGCGGCCGAAAACGACAGCCGAAGGTACAGTACGGAAAAAATAAAAAAAAATAAAAAATAAAATAAAATGAAAAGAACAGCGGAGTCACCAAAACTGTAGCTAGGGTTTTCACCCTAGCTTGTGCTGATGAGCACCTACTAAGGAATCTGGAATCCTTAGTAGCAGTTCAATAATGTAAACAAAAATAGACTGAAATAAAGAATAAGCTAAAGCAGTAAAAAGTAAATAACATGAAGCAAAACAGTAAAGAAATGTATAATGGTGATTTTTATTGATATTACCTCCAATGAGGAGGTTGGTGGAGTCCGTTGCGCTGGTCCGATGTCGGTGGCTTCGATCTCCAAGCTGCTTCTTCTCCTTCTCCGGTGGTGGAAATGGGCCAAAAAGAGTTCTCAATGGTGAAAGTAGCTTGATGGTAAGCTAGGGTTTCGAGAATAATTTCGGCAGAGGCAGGATGCTTATGACTGTGGATATCAAATGAGGGGTCTCCACCACTTATTTATAGTTTTTTTAGTGATGGAGTGTTGGCCCATGGTTTTTGAAACCATGTGGTTTAGGGCATCTTGTTTAGGGTTTTTGCTGTTTTAGGGTTTTCCTCCTTTTTCCTCATTATTTTTATTCTTTTTCTTCCCTTTTGGGGAGTTTTGCTATTTTTAGAGGAATTTTGGTTATTTTTGGAGGAAAAAGGGGTTTTTGGCCTTTTGGAGGCATTTTAGGCATTTTGGAGCCTTTTTAGATGGTTTTATGGCCTTTTGGAGGCTTTTTAGTGGGATTTTCAGGGAAATATGGTAGGCAAATGGACAAATGAGCCATGAAATGGGGTAGTTGAGGTAGTTAACCATTTTTGGGTGTTAACAGTGACCATGTTAATTGCGTTCGATGGGAGATCATTTAGGCCGCATGGGATCCTTCCTTCCCTTAAGGTCTGTTTGGGAGGGAAGACCATTGCGATAGAGGTCGAGGTGGTTGATGCGCCCCTTGACTACAATCTCTTGCTAGGTAGGAATTGGATGTATAGTATGCAAGCTGTAGCTTCTTCTCTATTTTGTGTTGTATGCTTTCCATTTAACGGGAATATAGTCATGATTGATCAAACATCATTCAATAATCCGTCAGTTACTGCATCTTCAGGAGCTTCAATCCCGATTGTTGAGCACTCTCAGCCGGCAACTAGGAGTGTGGGTGTAGGCATGTACCCATCCCTTATGGGAATCTTTAGTTGTCCTACACCGATCCTTATGATAGGGTCTAGTTTCGGTGAGGCTTCGGCATCTATGAGATCGGTGCCTTTTCACACGAGTCATATGGAAGATCCTTGGATTCTTCCTACACCGAGTACTTCGAGTGAGCCCATCGTGACGGATGTGCCATTTCCTGCAACTATGGTAGCTTATCAAGCTAATCTTGAGTGTGTTGCAGAGCCCAGTCCTTCCTATTTGTGGACGGAGGAGGACGACCCTTATGTGTTGCCAGCATGGGAAGTGAAGTCTTCTCACATGCACAACTACCTTGATAGTGTTTTCCCTTCAGATGAAGCGATTATTGAGGCCATGTCGGGAGTTGAGCCACCATGGGAGGAACTCTATCATAGATTTTACTTTCTTCCTGAGCTTGACCGCTTGGAGCATGAGGAATTTAGGGTGGTTCTTAGTGAGATAGTTGGTAGTCCTATGGTTCCATTAAGCTCTCCTGGTTCGATGGCTGATGGGAACATGGAAAACATATCTTCAATGATTCCTATCAATATCTCTCGTGATCTTGGCAGGATAGAGAATGTCTTTATAGGGGCAGAATGTTCCCATGCTGAGATTCAAGAATACACCAAGTTGTTTAAATAATTCTTTGATATCTTTACTTGGTCTTACGATGAAATGCCATGTATCAACCCTCGTATTGTCGAACACGAGATTAAGACTTATCCCAATGCTAAGCTTGTTTGACAATGCTTGCGTGCGGTGAATCCTAGGAAAGCACCCGCAATTAAGGCAGAGATAGAGAAATTGTTGAAAGAGGGTTTTATCTATCCCATTCCCTTGATGGAGTGGGTTTTAAACCCCGTTCTGGTGGATAAGAAGCAGGGAGTGATCCGCATATGTACTGATTTTCGTGATTTGAATCGGGCCTGTCCTAAGGACAATTTCCCCACACCATTTATTGATCAGATTTTGGATGAGTGTGCAGGTAGTGAGGTTTTTTCCTTTATGGACGGATTTTCTAGATATAATCAGATACAAATTAAACCTGAGGACCAACATAAGACTGTATTTATTTGTCCTTGGGGAACTTTCGCATATCAAAAAATGCCTTTCGGCCTCAAGAACATCGAAGCTACTTTTCAGCGGGCAATGACATTGATCTTCCACGATCTCAAGTCAATTATCGAGGTATTTTTGGATGACCTTGCTGCTCATTCTCGTATGAGAATGCATCATTCCTATCACTTGAGATTGGTATTTGAAATATGCCGCCATTATTTGGTTAGGTTAAATCCTCACAAGTGTATCTTTTGTGTGAAGTCAGGTTGCTTGTTAGGATTCATCGTTTCTAAAGAGGATATAAGAGTCGACCCTTTAAAGGTTGAGGCAATACTTCAGTTGTCTCCCCCGAAAAATATTCGTCATCTTCAATGTTTGCAAGGCATGGCAAACTTCTTACGGAGATTTGTTATCAATTTTGCCAATTTGAATAGAGGCTTCATGCGTATTTTGAAGAAGGACACCACCTTTTGTTGGGATGAGCGAGCCCAGGAGTCCTTTGATGCACTCAAGCGAGCCCTAGCATCGGCCCCTGTGATTCGTCCCCCGGACTATAGCCATGATTTTCTACTTTATGTGGCCACGTCCATGGAGACGATTGGTATGGTTTTGGTTCAAGAGGATGAGGAGCTCCCAAGAGCATGTCATATACTATATGAGCCGGAACCTTATTGACGCAGAGATTCATTATTCTCATGTTGAGAAGCTTGCTTTAGCTACCATACATATGGTTCAACGGTTGAGACATTATATTCTCATTCGCCAGACCTTGGTTGTAGCCCATGTCAATCCATTTCAATTCATCCTCACTTGAAGGATGATTGGGGGAAAATACAATAAATGGATTGTCATTCTACAAGAATTTGACCTTGATTTTGTTTCAGCAAAGTCAAAGAAATCGTTAAGTTTTGCAGAGCTTATATCAGATTTCCCAAGCGAGGCGGAGGAGTTGGTTTGTGAAGATACATTTGTCGATGAACACATCTTCTTAATCTCAACTTTAGACCCATGGTATAGGGATATCATTATATATTTACAAACATTGAAGGTCCCTACTCACCTCTCATGGGATGAACGACGACAATTACGTCACGTGTCTAAGAATTACCTCATAGTGGATAACACTTTGTACCACTATGGGATAGATTCCATTTTACGACATTGTTTAACTCATGAAGAGGCTGAGGTTGTGTTGAATGATTGCCACGGAGGGGCGTGTGGTGTTCATTTATCTGGGCTTTCTACAGCCCAAAAAATCTTAAGAGTGGGTTATTTCTGGCTGTCGATATTTAAGGATTGTCTAGATGTGGTCAAGAGGTGCCACCCTTGCCAGGTGTTTGCACATAATATGCGCTCGAAACCTGCCTCATTACATCCCATCATCACCACCGGTCCCTTCACTAAGTGGGGGCTTGATTTTATGGATTGCAACCCAACTTCAGCTGGGGGGCATCATCATATCATAATGGCTATTGATTACTTCACGAAATGGGCTGAGGCTATGCCTATAGTTAAATCCGACAGTGAGACAGTCGTGCACTTCGTATTCAACCAGATTATTACTCGGTTCAGAATTCTGAAAGAGCTTGTCATTGACCATGGCTCGCACTTTCAGAATCGTATGATGAAATATTTGGCATCAAAGTTAAGGTACAAACAAGAGCATTCCTCCTCTTACTACCCTCAAGCAAATGGACAGGTAGAAGAAGTGAATAAATCACTCAAATCCATTCTCCAATGAACCATTGCGCAGAAATTGGCACATCATGTTATATCCTGCTTTGTGGGCGTATAGAATCGTCGTTAAGACTGCCACGGGTTTTTCTCCATATCAACTTGTACATGGAGTGGAGTTGATATTGCCGGTTGAATGCGAGATTCCTTCTTTGAAGCTATATGTACAGCTCTTACCAGACACTTCACCCTTGGAGGAGCATTTGGTCCACCTTGAGCAACTTGATGAGTAGCGTCGAGATGCCTTGGTGGCTCTAGAAGTAAATAAACATCACGTAAAGGTCCAGTACGATAAGTCTGTCCATCCAAGGAGGTTTAGTGAGGGAGACTTGGTCCTTTTGTGGGATCAACCGAAAGAACCCTTGGGGGCAGGAAAGTTTAACCCCATGTGGCATGGGCCTTACATCATCAAACGTGTGTTAGAGAAGGGCACTTATGAGTTAGTGGATTATGAAGGAATGGCCTTGGCAGAGCCTAGGAATGGGCTCTACCTCAAAAAGTACTATGCATGATTTTTTAGCCAAGGCTAGTTATTGTATATTATTGTACAATTTTGCATAGTTAGGTATTTTTCTTATAGTGATCGGGTTTGTGATTAGTTTCTGTTTCTTTTGGTAGATGTCAATGGAATCTTCCACCTACATAGGAATCACGGATGGTGCGAGCCGTCACACTCAACACTCAGCCTCTACTGCTTGGGTGATTTATACTCCTATGGGTCAGGTACTACCTTCAGGAGGTGTATGTCTATGGCCATCTTCAAACAATGTTTCTGAATATAGTGTCGTTGTTGAGCTTCTACAGGATGCCTTTTCACATGGCGTTCTCTCTCTTGAGGTACGTCTTGATTCGGGGTTAGTAGTGTCACAGCTTAATGGTTTGTACCATGTTAGAGATCCAATGTTATTAAGAAGATTCTTACATGTGAGATTATTAGAACGGATCTTGAACCCCATGAAGAGGAACGTCAACTCTGGGGCTCAATCCTAGAACACGCTTGAAGAAAAATGTGCTCAGTATGTTGTTGAACCCGAAGTTCCGCACTTTGCCCATCTTACACTCACTGAGCTGATGTGTCATGTTGCTCAGTAGTGTAGTGCTCCAGTCATATACCATGGGTCTCATGCACTCCACTACATAGAACATCAGAGGCCGCAAGGCTTGGTGGAGTGAATCCAAGCCTGCTATCCTGCCCAATGTCAGTAGGATGGCCTTCAGGCCCAGCACCTGTATAGAGTTGGTTGGGATCTGACTTCCCACCTTCTCTGTGTCTAGATAGTAGTACATCGCAATGTACTCATTGATAGTCAGGCCAACTTTAGGCCCACCACGAGAATGAAGGTTCACTACTTCCCCCCATCGGGAAAGTCCAGTAATAAATTATATGTCCTCCACCTCTATGGTGAGGGACATCCCATCTATCTAGAAGGACTCTGAGTCTGGATCCCAATAATCCACCAACATCTGCAATAGTCTTGGTTTGTCCCGCAAGCCACCAAGACACCAAAACTTATAGAACCCACATGCACATAGCGCTTGTTGAGCCATTAGATCAGCCCTTACTACCTCCTCTACATCACCATGTTCACGCTCTCTCCATTCTAGGACCATCTTGCACAAAAAATTGCAAGTTTGCCCATTAGAATACTCAAAAAACCTCATGCACGGCCGTATACACGACTATTTTCCAAACAGCCATGTATGTACGTGACTGTGAGGGCATTTTCCGTGTATATCCAGCCCTCTACATGGAAAAACCCTCGATTTCCGCGTGGGCTGCAGCACCCTTTTTAGATTGGCCTAGAAACCTCAAATGACCATGGAATTTGATAAAAATTGCATCAAAATGGAAGAGAACGGCATGGGTAAGTACCTGGAAGAAACGGTAGTGGATTCCGCCAGCTGGATCTCTTGGAATTTGTTGTTGAAAATCTGAGCTCAATTGGCTAAAAATTTCAAATGTTTTACAATGTTTTCAATTTTTTACCATTTATAGAAATTTTTCAAATTTTTGAAAATTTTTACCCCCTTTCCTATAGTTTGGACCATTTCTAATCATTTTGGACCGTTTTTGACCTAATTCATGATGTAGGAGACCTTTTTGAGTGTTGTTTCAGCCATTGGATTGACCCGTTTGTGCCGATCTCAGGTATCATGTCTAAACTGGCATATAGGTTAGGTTTCATCACCATTTGCATTTTGCATGACCTTATGACCATTTCATCATAGCCTTAGGTACGAACCCACTATATTATGTCACGGAACCTTCTTGTTGTTTTAGAAGTGGCATGGTATGAGTGGTAGAGCTTGACCTTACATGGGTACCCTAGTTAGCACCTTATCTGCATTTGGTGCCCATGCTGACGTTTTGTCCTTTAGGGTGTGGGAGTCCATTGTATAGTACTGCCATGACATTTCGCAAGAGCCTCATACTCCTCTTGATCTTTTGCTGACCTATTTCCCTCAGGACTCCCGTATGTCAAGTTGTAATTGCATTATCATGAGCTCTGCCTGCCTTATTGAGCTTTATGTCAACTTCCCTGACATTGTGTTTCAAACATATAGCCTGAGCTTGTCTCATGTCTAGCCATGCAAAGCCATTTTATATATCCTTTGCAGCTTGATTCCCTTTTTACCGGGAGGGGATTTTCCCCCAAGTGTCAATATCCTACACATGTGTCCTTGCATTAAGCATAGGTATGTTCCACTGCTTGGAACTAGTTTGTTTTCCCCTATGACACTCGTCTCCTCCTAGTCTATAACTATAAAGTAGTTTTATTCTTTTTCAATCTTTTTAAATATTTGAAAAAGTCCAAAAAAAAAAATCAAAAAACCAAAAAGCCGGACAAGGAAAGATGTTATCTTTGGCAGATGTCGAGTCGTGTCACCTTCGAAGAGATAACTGTATACCACATCCGTTGGTTGGGTTTATAGTTTGACTTTAGGAGCTATACTTGTTATCTAAGTTTATCTCCACCAACTGGTTAAGCTTCCAATCCCCATGGAGCCTCTGTCGATGCCTCCTGTGTCGCAAAGATGTCCCAGTTTGTATATCGAGTCTATGCTGCATTTATTCAGTCATCAGTCGTTGTTATGATATTTTTCGACGAAAGTTGAAACCTGAGCCAGCCATTCCTTAGTTATCTTGACTTTGCATGTCGGCCATTCCCGGTATAGTTATTGGTTCATGCACCTTATGATCGAGTCCTTCCACATTATACAGCTTTGCTGAGTACCTCGTCTTGGATGATGGGGGATGCCTTAATGCCCTCCTTCCAGCAGATTTCATCCCATTGACTTCAGATCATTTATTCTAGGATTGGAATCTAGAGTCATTTTTGAGTGCCTTGAGACTTGCAGTCATCAGTGGTAGGTTCTCTTGCCATGGACAGTTCTTTGGGAATACATTAATGTCCCCTGATCGATGGATCCTCTCAAGTGTTCGACCTCATCACATTTATTCACACTTGTTAGTTTGCACTCTAGTACCTTGATTCCCATTTTCATTATCGGTGGGTGATCTCACGTCTGTTAATGGTATACATCAATGACTGATAATCAGACGATGGACTACTATGTTCGACCTTGACACCTCTATTCACATAGTAGGACATGTACTCATAGCGGTTTGTGTAGAGGACCTTCCAGATTGGTGAAATCTCTTATATGCTACCTCCTTGATCGTGCCAGTGTTCATGAGATTTCAGCTCTCGTGACTTGATTCTAGTATATTTCAGACATTTCCAACCATTATGGAGGTATTGATCCATTATATATCTTCAGCCATTATGGAGATCATGGTCCTTTGTATATCTTCATCATGGAGATGCTAATTTATGTATATTGTACGTGGCGATGACCACTTATGTGATATCTTGTATCATGCCTATTCATGGCCATTGTACTCTTATGTATCCGGGACTGCTATATGTATTTGCAGGATGTGCAGAGTTGTATCATTGTACTATGCTGATTGGGTTCCTGGTCTTCCATTTGGGATCCTTCATCACTCCACTTCTGGGATGGACTTATAATGTATTTTGGCCATCATCTGACCCCTCTGACCTCACACATTAGGGGGCATCTGTTATAGCTGATTTTACCACTCCAGGTGAATCACACTTGTATGGCCTTCCCATGTCCCTCTACAAACTCCTTAGACCCCTTGGACCATTTTTTGTCCTTTGATGTTTCCTTGACCATCCCTATAAACATGTGAAAAATGATACACACGACTTTTAAACCTATAATCGTGTATATACGCGGGTTTGACCCCTAAAACTGCGTACATCGGGATGTGTGCATAATCCAAATCTTTTTGGAGTTTTCCTTGACATGGATCTGACTCACTTGACTCCTGGCCTTCCTTATGACTTGAGATCGCTCAGATTCGACCTTTCATTACCGCTTTGAAAAGCTATATAAGGAACTCTATGGTACATTGAAGACATATGAGAGAATTGAGAGAAAAGAAACTATAGTCCATTGTTTCCGGAACTTGTGCTTGAGTCTGCATCCATTTGTCCCTTGGAGCACTTTTGTGTTCTTCCCAAGCTTGCCTTTTGCTTGTGAGCTTGCTATCGAGAGATGGAGGATTGAGGTGGTGGAGGCCCAAGTGGGAGATTCAGTTTCTCTGATTTGCAGACGTACCAATAGAGGTTGTATCCATTGTAATCTCTGATTTTATATTAATACAAATATATTTTCCTGTCCAATAATGTATGTTTGAATGAATATTTTATCCATGGGATGATTTCAAATGCTTATACATTGTTGATTATATATGCTAGAATAGATCTAACACCAATATATATAGTATGCTTATATTGTTTACTTGTTGTTGAGAAAGTAGTCTATCAATTCAAGCTGAAGTTGGAAATCTCAACAGGGATTTACTTCAACCGTCTGGAATAAGGTACGAGGTCTGATCCTTTAGTGTTAGAGATTTAATTTCTATTGCATATTGGAAAGGATTGATTTATGGATTCCAGCTGTCTATTGTGGTACCCCAAGCCATAGGAATTTCTCTCCGTAACATAGCTCTATTAGAAAGAAATTGTAATAATTCCCCTTGTATTGTAGACAATTCCTTCCGCATCTCCTCCTTGGATTCAAGAGAATATTGATATTCCAATGAAGCAGCTATCCAACACTGGTGTGCGACTAAAGAGTGTGTGTATTGTAGAAGGTGTAAAGCCTTTTGAATCTTATTTTCATCCATTTTCAAAGGCCAAGGAAATGAGTGGGGTTCTTGAGTAAAATCACCCCCTTCTTCTTTTCTGCAATTTTTTTGCTGTGACTTGCACTTCTCTTTATGAATATTTATGGTTGCTTCCCCACCTGCAAGACTAGATGGCTCATAGCTCTCCTCAATGGTGATAGTGGGATGTAAATGAAAATTATTGCTGCAAAAATCAGAACCTTCATCACACATTTTATTCACTTTATCCTCCTCTTGTACAGACACTATGGTGGCCTTCTCTTCCACCAAAAATTCTGCTTCACACCCAAGCGGTGTGGTATTACTTTCTTCTTCTGTATGTGGCTCCTAAGGTGAATCCAACTCTGATTTGTAATAATATTTTGGATCTAATACAAAAGATGTATCTTCAGCCATACATAAGACCACATATTGAGCAGTGATCTGGAGATCACCTACCAAGAATATTGAAGTGAATTCCTCTTCAACTTCTCCTCTTATGCAACCACCTTGTGGTGATTTACACTTCACCTCATGGACCTTTTCTTTTCCTTCATCACTTGAAGAAATAATTGAAGAAAATCCCTTCTCCATTATTGAGAATGGTTTTGGTCCCTCATCCTCCTCTTCATCTTTCCCATCCAAAATATTCAGACCAACATGCCCTTCTTCTTTTTCCTCATCAATACTTCCATTAGAAGCACTACATGTTTCTTCCTCTATAAGGTTCATGACCTTCTCCTTCGAAGGAGGTTTTGTCAGGGGATCTTGTTTTTCCAAGCAAGTTGATGAAACTTTACTCTCTGGAATAGTACTCATGTTACCACTTTTGGAAGATCTGCTAGAAGAACACCCAAACAATATCATAATGCTTGGACCAACAAATGTCTTTGCTGCATCTTCTCTTTTGGATTTTCTTTCTTCTTCATTACTCACATAGTTTGGAACAACTTGGTTCCTATGTGGATGATTTAATATCATAATGCTTGGACCAACAGATGTCTTTGCTGCATCTTCTCTTTTGGATTTTCTTTCTTCTTCCTTACTCACATAGTTCGGAACAACTTGGTTCCCCTATGGATGATTTAATTCCATTGAAAGAATGTGCATCCACATCCTTGGGATCAAATCCAAATCTGAAATAAAAATAATCTTTTAAAGGAATAAATTTACAAATATTTTCCCCCAATGCAAGATACTCTTTGTAGTGGTGAGGCAAGTTTTCACTAGCATCTATCATCTTTGCTAAATCCTTATTAGGATTAGCCATTGGTGGTTCAACCATTTTGTATTCATACTCCTCATTTTCACAAAAGTAAACATCATGGTCTCTTGTCATTTTCAATCCATCATTAACATAGATCACCTCTTATTCTTCAATCACTAGTAGCAACCTCATGGTTGCAATTTTGACTTACTGATCTGCAATGTTAGTCACCAGAGAGCCTTCTTTCCACAGGAGTGGAGGAAAGTGCTCTGATACCACTGTGATTTCCCAAGTCGAGTGTAGAAACCTAAACACTCTTCAATTCTGTCAATTATATTAAAATTTCTGAACTTGAATTAATTTACACAATGACTTCTCGGACTAGGCAAATAAGGGGTTTCTTTTGGGAAATTTTGCAGGACAAAAGGAGTGAGTAGTGGGCAGCAACCAAAGACAATCAGAAAAGGAATTACCTCTCCCCTATCACATTTATATCTGGTGCCATTTAGGGTTCAGAATCCTCTCCGTAGAAACCTACTACCACGCTTCCGGGCAACCAAACCGTGAAACTAAGAAGGGTAGTTCGGTCTATTTTAACCAGGGGCTTCTGGAAACTTGCAGAGGGTTGTTCCAGAATTAATATAGCATAAATAAATTTTTTATATAGTTTTTAGAGATGTTGGAAGGTTCTGAGAAGTTTTGGATGAATTTGGGGTTTTACAGCAGTTTTGGCCAAGGAAAACCCTACGCAAAGGAGGATCCAAAAAGGTGGTACGGCCTAAACAAAAAATGGTTATGGGGTTGGATATGGGAAGTTGAGCCTATTAGTGACCCATAGAAACTGACACACCAACATTCCCTTCTTCTTTTTCCTCATCAATACTTCCATTAGAAGCACTACTTTTTTCTTCCTCTATAAGGTTCATGACCTTCTCCTTCGAAGGAAGTTTTGTCAGTGGATCTTACTTCTCCAAGAAATATGATGAAACTTTACTCTCTAGAATAGTACTCATGTTACGAATTTTGGAATATCTGCTAGAAGAACACCCAAAAAATCTCATAATGCTTGGACGAAGAGATGTCTTTGTTGCATCTTCTCTTTTGGATTTTCTTTCTTCTTCATTACTCACATAGTTGGAACAACTTGGTTCCTCTATGGATGATTTGCTGCCATTGAAAGTGTAACGTCCCCGACCCTTCGAATGGCGAAGAGAATGCTACCAAACCATTAAACATCAAGGATAAAATCCCCATGAACATGAACATACCTAAAACCAAAATAACATGCTTTGAACTAGAACATGCACAGATACATAATCATTTACATACACAGCGGAAGAAAACATACGTTCATTCTAGCATTCAACATGTTCATCATCATTCATTAAACAATAAATATAAATGCAGGGATGAAATGGTCAAGAATACTTATCTTATAAAGAACTCGTCCTGCAACCAACTACGTCGCTGCAACGTTCCACCCAACCATAGGCCAGGGTGCTCCTTAATCTCTCAGCAACGTTGCCACCCCCGAGCTGGGCATGATTCCCTAAGGAATAAGGAACAAGCAAGCTTACACCTAGCCAAGGATACACAAAATAGCAGACCAGCCAATCCAACACAGTTGGGATTGTCAGGCCATCCACAAATCAGCCAAGCCAACACTGTGGCTTTATCAAGCCATTAAGGAGCTGGGAAAGGATAATTGCTAAGTTGGTGAGCTCATTGCAGAGCTAAGGACACCTAAACCAAAACTAGCATGGATTCTAGAACACCCACACACGCCCAACACAAGGAAATCAATCCCTTCTCTACTACACAGTCCCTCAGTCCCTGACCTCCCTTATAGTGCTATTCAGGGGTTGTGGAGAAGAAATCCAGCCCTCTAGCTCTGTCTGTGTGGTTCCTAAACACACCAGGTTTGTCAAGAAAACCAAGCCCTCATCCCCATTCCAAATACAGTTTGAATACCAACCACTTCCTGCATGTAGCAAAACAATCGATTCACAGCTTTGTGAGAAAACAAAAGAACACAAGGTGACAACCCAACAATGGTGAACGTAGCTCAAGTCAAGCAAAGCAATTCAGAGTTGTTCTTGGCCCTAGCGTGACCAAAAAAACTCAGTGGCAACCCCAAAAGGTATTTACACCCACAACAAACAAACAACGTGGGGAAAACAACAGCAACCACAAATTAGGGAAAGAAAAACAGCACCATCTCACAATGAAGCAACGGTAACATTACACAGTCCCAAAATGGAAGAGAAATTCTCATTCTCATTCCTAGACAAGGGAAAACATGTACGCAGACCACATATCCATAAGGAGAACATTCACACAAAGATCATGTCCTAAGGCTACCCCTCCAGTTCGCTGCATGAAGGAAAAAACCAGGAATAATCATGTGCGTGAAGACGGAGAGAGAGAGTCCCTTTGCATGAAGATGGGCCAAAACGATGGAGAGAGTGGGAGAGTCCAAGAATCCCTTGCCCATGTGAAGTGGTGGAGTCTGATGGTGGAGTGTGTGTGTGGGAAAACCAGCCACCCACCACTACCCAGCAATAACTGCCCCCAACTAACAGCAGAAATATTTAATGGGTGGTTGACACATCGATTTTCCCCATAGGTTCAAATTTTAACAATTATCCCCCCTTATTCTACACTGGTACCACCTCAGTGTTTCACAGGATTGAACAAAAATGGATTTGCCAATCACATGGCATCTTCCAGCTCCCACGTAGCCTCTTCAGGTCCATAATGCTCCCATTGCACCTTTACCTGCCCTATCGCCCGGTTCCGGAGCATTGTGGCCTTCCTGTCAAGGATGCGCATTGGCTCGGTTCGTAACTATACCTTGGGTTCCACCTTATTCACATCCCAATTTATCACATGGTTAGTATCATGTACATATCTCTTAAGTAAAGAAACATGAAAAAAATTATGAGCTCTAGTGCTTGCAGGAAATGCAAGTCTATATGCAACTAGCCCTATTCTTTCAAGCACTTCAAATGGCCCAAAATATCTTAGCTTGGCACAACTTCCAAGCTTCAAAGAAATCTTCCTTTCCCTCACTCTGAGGTAAATATGATCCCCAACACTGAACTCCCTATTCACCCTATGCTTATCTGCATAGCTTTTCTGTCTGTCCTGTGCTACTTTCAAATTATGCCTAATTTTTACAACCTCTTGCTCCATTTCCTTGAGCAATTATGGTCCAAGCACAACCATGTTCACTATATTATCCCAAGTCACTGGTGTCCTACACCTTATTCCATACAAAGCTTCATACGGACTCATCCCCAAGGATTCCTATTATCCATTGTTATAGGCAAACTCTACCAAGTGTAAGTAATCTTCCCACTTGGTTGGTTTGTCCATCACATACATGCAAAGCATATCTTCAAGCACCCAATTAACTCTCTCTATCTTCCCATCTGTCTGAGGATGGTATGTAGTGCTGAAGCTTAGCTCTGTACCCAAATATACAAACAACCCCTTCAAAAAATTGGAAGTGAACTTGACATCTTGGTCAGAGACTATTGCCTTAGCCAACCCATGCAATTTGAAAATCTCCTTCATGAATATCTTTGCAATGTCATCAGTCTTATGCGTAGACTTCACTGGTAGAAAATGTTCTACCTTAGTCAACTTGTCCACCATAACAATGATGGAATCATGTTGTCTCCAAGTCATCGGTAATCCTGTAATAAAATCCATGGAAATAACTTCCCATTTCCATTCTGGAACTGGCAAAGGCTGCAACAAACCTGCTGGGTGTTGATGCTCAACCTTTACCTGCTGACATTTCATTCACCTTGAAATGTATTCAGCCATATCCTTTTTCATTCCTGTCCAAAAGTACTATTTCCTGGCGTTAGCAATTGTCTTCTAGTATCCTGGGTGACCAGAATACGGAGTTTGATGGATTTCATCCATAACAACTCTCCCCAAATATGCTACCTTTGGAATATAAATTCTGACATTATAAGTAAGAAGTCCATCTTCTTCCAATTTATATCCCTCATACCTCTTCTCAATTCTTTGTTGCTGCAATTTATCTTTTACCAGCTCATACACTTCGTCTCTGGCAGTATGATTAACAATATGCTACCTCAAATCTAATTGGGAAATACTAAGGGATGCCACATGCATGTCCTACACCTTCCTACTAAGTGCATCAGCTACCTTTTTCTCTTTTCCCTCTATGTGTTTGAATTCAAAATCAAACTCACATAAAAAATCCAACCATCTTGCTTGCTTAGCATTCAGAGTAGGCTAATCAAATAGATACTTCAGACCACAATGGTCTATTCTGAGCTCAAATCTTCATCCCATCAAGTAATGCCTCCACATCTTGAGAGCATGTACTATGGCTGCAAGCTCTAGATCATGAGTGGCATAGTTCTTCTCATGCTCCTTTAGCTTTCTTGACTCATAACATATCACATGGTTTTCTTGCATAAGGAATCCTCCAAGCCCTTGTCCACATGCATCGGTACACACCGCAAAATCTTTTTCTGGATCTGCAAATTTCAATACTGGTGCACTGGTGAGAAGATTCTTCAACCGCTGGAAGCTTTCTTTACACCTTGATGTCCATTCAAACTTTATCCCCTTCTTTTGCAAAGAAGTGATGGTATGTGCAACCCTAGAGAATCCTTCCATGAATCTCCTGTAGTATCCTGCAAGTCCCATAAAAGATCTTACACCTGTCACATTTCTTGGAGTAGGCCAATCCATAATGGCTTCAATATTTTCAGGGTCCATAACTATACCCTCCTCAAAGATAATGTGACCTAAATACTGAATTCTGACTCTATAGAAGTCACATTTGCTCAGCTTTGCATACAACTGATGCTCCCTAAGCAATTGCAATGTCAATCTCAAATACTCTTCATTTTCTTCCTCATTCTTAGAATAAACAAGAATGTCATCAAGGAAAACAAGAAAAAACTTGTCCAAATACCTACTGAAGACACTGTTCATAAGGCACAAAAATGTAGCTGGTGCATTTGTGAGACCAAATGGTACCACTACAAACTCATAATGTCCATACCTTGTTCTGAAGGCTATCTTATGAATGTCTTCATCATTGATTCTCATCTGATGGTAACCAGACCTCAAGTCAATCTTGCAGAATACCTTTGCTCCTCTCATTTGATCAAAGAGGTCATCAATCCTAGGCAAAGGATATTTGTTCTTCACAGTAACCTTGTTCAACTGTCTGTAATCAATACACAACCTGAGTGTACCATCTTTCTTCTTTACAAAAAGAACTGGTGCTCCCCAAGGAGACACACTCGACCTGATATACTTCTTTTCCAACAACTCTTGCAGTTGCATCTTCAATTCTAGCATATCCGGTGTACTCATCCTGTAAGGTGTCTTGGAAACTGGTGCTACTCCTGGAACAAGTTCAATTGTGAAATCAATGTCCCTTTTTGGAGGAAGCCCTGGAATCTCATCAGGAAAAACATCCCTAAAATATTGTAACACCTAATAGACCTCCAACCTAGGAGTTTCATCTCTTGTTGGCTCCAAAATATGAGTTGCATACAACTGGAAACCTTTCCTACATAAATTCTTCAACTGCATTGCTGAAACCTACCTTACTGAAATAACCTTCGGAATACATTTCACAACTATCGGGTTTCTTTCTTCATCCATGCATTCAAAAGTCTTATTATAACAGTCAAGCTTCACCCTGTGAGCTTCTAACCAATCCATTCCAATGAGAACATCATATGAACCAAGTGGTAGAACATTCAGATCTACACAAGTGATCAATCCATTCATGACCAATGGACATTTCTCTACCACTTCACTAACTTTTCTCTTGGTTCCAATGGCCAGCTGAACTAACCAAGATTTTCTATGCTTTACATTCCTAAAACCACAAATCTCCACTACTCTAGGAGTAATGTAGCTATGAGTAGAACCAGGGTCAATCAAAATAGAAACAGATTTCTCAACAATCTTACCTGCAACTTCAACCACAGTTGACTGGTGATCTTCCTGAAGATCCTCCAGTGCTGCATAAATCCTAGGGACTACCCTTGCAACTTGACCCACTGTTTCTGCTTCTTGAATGTTGTAAGTTGGTCTTACACTTTCATTCCCGAGTGGACAATCTCTGCGCATGTGGGGTCCTTTACATCTCCAACATTGAAGTTGTCCTCTATTCTGTTGTGGATCTTCAGGATTTTCTCCTGTCACCCCAACTGGCTTACTCATAGCTTGGGATGGTTGCTTCTGTCGATTCCTGAAGTTAGAAGGTTTGAAACCTTTCTTTATTTGGTCAAACTTCTCATTATTATTTTCCTTCCATGCCTTATGGTAATCAGGTTTACCTTTGCTTTGCTCATAGCAATACTTAGCCTTCCTTATTGCTTCTTCAAGAGTTCGAGGTTCATAAAACTCAATTCTATCTTTGTAAGACTGACGCAATCCACTTAGAAAATGCTGGACCTTCACTTTTTCATCTTTGATGTACCGGACATACCTCAACATCTCCAAAAACTTATTTGCATACTCTTCCATGGTCTGTTGTCCCAATCTCAGCTCATGGAACTCCTTAATCTTGTCATCATAGTACCTGTCAGAGAGGTATTTCTGATTGAAATACTTCTTGAACTGTTTCCACTTAAGTCTTCTTTCATTGATCCTCTTTACTTGCTTGAAGTGCTCCCACCAAATGGATGCCATTACATTCATATTGAATATGGCAACTCTTGCCTTCATGTTTCCTGAATAATCCTAAACTTGAAAGTACTTCTTTATCCCAAGAAACCAAGCTTCAGCCTCTTGTCCAGTCTTTACCTCACCATCAAATGTAGGAGGTTTAGCCTTCTTAAATTCATGCTAAGAGATATCCCTATGGTGTCTCTTTATTTTTCTTTTACGAGAAGATGAGCTTGAATCCCCGCTAGATTCTTAAGAGTCAGATGATCCACTAGAAGTCCTTCTCCTTCTCCTAGTACTGGTCTTACTGCCTTCTGGTCTTGCTGTACCCCGTCCAGAGTCTATCTTTCTTTGTAAGTCTGTCAAACTCTGCAACATAGCAACATTCAACTGATGTTGTTCTTCCTAGGCTTTAATCAAGCTTCTCATGGTAGTTGCAACATTCGACGGTGTCTCTTGGAATCTCCTTCCATTAGACTCTATGTCATCATTTCCAACTCGGATATTTTCTCCCATGGCATCTCGTGCATGCTCGTAAGAATATCGAGCATCATATCCATCATGGGTTCTCATAACTGAACCACCACTTACTTACCAAAATGTACCACCTAGAATATTGCCCTTGAAGGTGACTATGATGCTGCAAACCTGTTAGTAGCACAATTGTTAGGTGCATACATTGAAATAAATCAAAACTACTTACCTTCTCTTGGAAAAATCATAAAATAACAAATTTGCTCAAACACAAAATTTTCTTCCTTCACAGCCCTGTAATCCGCTGACAATCTGCTGAAAAATCCACTGAAAAACAGCTAAAAAAAAATTTGCTGAGAAATCCCTCTGGAAAAACCCAAAATTTCTTTTTTCCAATCAGATCTCTTCCTACTAATTCTTCGACACCTCAGCGATCCAAATAACAATTTTCCTCCGGCGGTATTCAATGGCCCTAACAACTAACATTTTTCGGTGTATCGGATCCTCGGTCATCTAAGTTCCAGGACCATTTATCGGCGATGCCAAGGACTGTCGTAGATCGGTGATCGGAACTATTATCCACTACGACATCGGCGAGGATACTATCTCCCATAACACTGTATCAGCGGTCAGAACCACTGATCATTAGGTGGATAGTTCTCTAGGTGGCTGCAACGACGGGTAGCAAACCGTCTTTGGGTTCCAAGGACCATAACACTTGTCGGTGGTCTCATAAACTATTTTCCTTCAATATATCAACGATCAGATCCACTAATCCTCTCCGACGTATCGGCGTTGGAAACACTACGCATTGGGTGGATAGTTCTTTAGGACGCTACAACGGCAGGCTCACGAACAACTAAATTCTTCTGGTGTGTCGGTGATCCCATCTCCTACTTTCTTCCAGCATATCATCGGTGATTCTGTCAACTAAATTTCGACGACGATCTCACACTTCAAAAAATTTCAAAAATTTTCTTCCTCTTCCCGCCGCATCAGCTGGATCATCATCAAAATTTCATCGTTGTGTTGGCGGTCCAAACAACTAACATTTTTCGACGCATCGATGAGTTGATCCTCTATTTTTCTTCAATGTGTTGGCTACTCCATTGTCTAATTTTTCATCGACGGTGGTGACGTTTCGGCGATCCAAACAACTAATGTTCGACAATCACCGATGGTCTCCACACTTAAAAAAGTTTTTTTTTTGAAGAAAATTTTCTCTTTATCTTTTTCTTGCAATGCTCCGTCGGCTATTTCATTAACTATTTTCCACCGACACTGCGACTACTCCATCAACTAAATTTTGTCAACATTTGCCGCCGAATCGGCTCCTTAAACAACTAATTTTCTCTAACGGTGATGACATTTCGACAACTCCATCAACTAATCAACGGCGATCCAATCAACTAATCTTCACCGATCGTTGATAGTCGATATTGGATGTTCTTTTAGCTTAATTGAGCCATCATTTCGACGGTCTTCAGCTGATCTTCACCGAAACTGCGGCTCCCTCATTCACTATTCTCCACCAACGGTTGACGAACACTTAGAAAATTTTCCACAAATTTTCTTCCGACTGTCTTCCGTCGGGTGGGCTTCTGCCTAGCTCTCTTCTGTATCGAAAGAGATTCCCACTAAGTTTTCCAATGAGACGATAGTTCTGGAACTTAGAAAAATTTTGTGGAAGTTTTCTGTCATAAATTTTTGATCTCTGTTGGGCAGAAGTCAACCTACCTTTGCTAGCTATTCTTTCATGGCCCATTCAAGCCCATGCTGTAACCTAGCTCTGATACCATAATGTAATGTCCCCGACTCTCCAAACGGCGAAGAGGATGCTACCAAACCATTAAACACCCGGGCTAAAAGCCCCATGAACATGAACATACCTAAAACCAAAATATCATGCTTTTAACTAGAACATGCATAGATACATAATCATTTACATACATAGCGGAAGCAAACATATGTTCATTCTAGCATTCAACATGTTCATCATCATTCATTAAACAATAAATATAAATGCAGGGACGAAATGGTCAAGAATACTTATCTTATAAAGAACTCGTCTCGCAACTAGCTACATCACTACAACGTTCCACCCAACCATAGTCCAGCATGCTCCTTAATCTCTCAGCAACGATGCCACCCCCGAGCTGGGCATGATTCCCCAAGGAATAAGGAACAAGCAGGCTTACACCTAGCCAAGGATACACAAAATAGTAGACTAGCCAAGCCAACACAGTTGGGTTTGTTAGGCCATCCGCAAATCAGCCAAGCCAACACCATGGGTTTACCAATCCATCAAGGAGCTGGGAAAGGCTAATTGCTAAGGTAGTGAGCTCATTGTAGAGCTAAGGACACCTACACCAGAACTAGCATGTATTATAGAACACCCACACACACACAACACAAGGAAATCAGTCCCTTCTCTGCTACACAGTCCTGCAGGACCTGACCTGCCTTCTAGTGCTATTCAGGGGTTGTGGAGAAGAAATCCATCCCTCTAGCTCTGTATATGTGGTTCCCAAACACACCAAGTTTGTCAATCAAACCAATCCCTCATCCCCATTCTAAATACATTCCGAAGACCAACCACTTCATGCAAGTAGTAAAACAAGCGATTCACAGCTTTGTGAGAAAACAAAAGAACACAGGGTGACAACCCAACAATTGTGAACACAGCTCAGGTCAAGCAAAGTGATTTAGAGTTTTTCTTGGCCCTAGCATGGGAAAAACAACTCAAAAGAAACCCCAAAATGTATTTGCACCCACAATAAACAAAAAACATGGGGAAAACAACAGCAACCACAAATTAGGGAAAGAACAACAGCCCCATCTCACAATGAAGCGACAGGAACATTACACAGTCCCAAAATGGAAGAGAAAGTCCGATTCTCATTCTTGGACAAGGGAAAACATGTACGCAAACCACAAATCTGTAAGGAGAACATTCACACAGAGATTGTGTCCTGAGGCTGCCCCTCCAGTTCCTTGTGTGAAGGAAAAAACCAGGAAGAATCCTGTGAGTGAAGACGAAAAGAGAGATTCGCTCTGCATGAAGATGGGCCAAAACGATGGAGAGAGTGGGAGAGTCCAAGAATCCCTTTCCCATGTTAAGTGGTGGAGTCTGCTGGTGGAGTGTGCATGTGAGAAAACCTACCACCCACCACTACCCAGCAATCACTGCCCCCAACTAACAGCAAAAATATTTAATGGGTGGTTGACACATGGCTTTTCCCCATAGGTTCAAAGTTTAACAACCCCCCCCCCTTATCCTTGGGAAAATCATGCCCTTTTCAATCTGGTTGCATTGACATAGTTGGTTGGGATTCATTTAATTAAAAATGCATATTTACATGATACCAAAACTATTGTGTGTCATATATCACGATATACCATCGGCAACGATTCCAATTGACGAACATAACAAAACCAAATCGATGGTGGGGCTTTTGCCTTTAGCTCCACACCATGATTAATTACAATATATATATATCATGTATATTTAATGCATCGGGGTCAAAACCAGGGTGTTATAGAAATAATGTGCATCCACATCCTTGGTATCAAATCCAAATCTGAAATAAAAATAATCTTTGAAAGGAATAAATTCACAAATATTTTCCCCCAATGCAAGATAGGTGGGGTAATTTTTCACTGGCATCTATCATCTTTGCTAAATCCTTCTTAGGATTATCCATTGGTGGTTCAACCATTTTTTATTCATACTCCTCATTTTCACAAAATTAAACATCATGGTTTCTTGACATTTTCAATCCTTCATTAACATAGATCACCTCTTCTTCTTCAATCACTGGTAGCAACCTCATGGTTGCAATTTTGACTTACTGATATGCAATGTTAACCAACAGAGATATTTATTTCCACATGAGTGGAGAAAAATGCTTTGATACCACTATGATGTCCCAAGTCTGGTGTATATACCTGAACACTCTTCAATTCTGTAAATTATATTAAAATTTCTGAACTTGAATTAATTTACACAATGACTTCTCGGACTGGGCAAATAAGGGGTTTCTTTTGGGAAATTTTGCAGGAAAAAAGGAGTGAGCAGCAGGAAGAAACCAAATACAATCATACATTTAATTACCTCTCCCCTATCACATTTATATCTGGTGCCATTTAGGGTTCACAATCCGCTCCACGGAAACCTACTACCACGCTTCTGGGAAGCCACACCGTGAAACTAAGGGTAGTTAGGTCTATTTTAACCAGGTGCTTCTGGAAAATTGCAGAGGGTTGTTACAGAATTAATATAGCATAAATAAAGTTTTTATATGGTTTTCAGATATGTTGGAATGTTCTGAGAAGTTTTGGATCAATTTGGGGTTTTACGGCAGTTTTGGCCAAGGAAAACCCTGCGTAAAGGAGGATCCAAAAAGGTGATATGGACTAAACAAAAAATGGTTTTGGATTTGGATATGGTAAGGTGGGAATTTTATTGACCCATAGGAACTGACAGAGCTCATATTGAGTTAACATAAATGGTTTTACATCAGTTTTACCAAAACTAGTTATTAAAAGCTAGTAATCTAGCTAGGGTCTAAAAAAGTAGTTAAATCATCTCAAATGCATTTCTGTACAAAATGAGAAATATAATAGAAATAAATATCAGTTAATTTAATATGTAAAATTCCTTCAATCACTTCCCCAACCTGACATATTCCTTATAGCACTCATTTTTATTCAATTCCCCCCATACATTGCTAAAATAGGCCTTTTAGGAAAAATTGAAGACAAGAATATTTATGGGAAGAGATGTTTTGACCTGATACATGTAATTTTCATAATATTATGACCCTAAAGAACATAAATTACATCATGTACTGACCATTACAAGGATGCTCCAAAAACAAGGGGCAAGAGGCCCGGATCATGACTAGTAAGGGGCTATGAGCATAGGTGAAGCATGGGATTCACTGGAGCTCAACCTAAAATTTATGGATACTGAAAATAACTCTGATTATCATTCAATGTCTGCAATATAGTTCTCCACTCCTGCAATGGAAGAGAAGGGGACGGAAGGAGAGGGGAATGGAAGGTTGGAGCTCATCTTCCAATAGTCTGAGGCACAACACTCAGAAGTAATGCTCACATAAGCATTCAATAATAAAATACTCAACCAAACTGAAGCAATGGGTTTGAATTCATCTTTTATAGAATTATGGATGACCTTCTCAGTAAGTTGATGCGAATGGTGACCTATGAGAGCAAGTCAACCCCATGGGTGAGCTAACCCTAGCCACAAAAGCACCCCCTTTGGGAAATTAGGCAAGTAGGAACATGTCGAATTGTTTCCAAGTCCAAATCATCCTTCACAATTAGAAACTATGCCCTCCCTTAGTCAAATCTGCCTCTTTTGATTTATGACAGCTTTCTGCTTTTCATGGGTCATAAGGAAACTCTTTCTTTCCTTCAAAACTTTCCTGCTTTTCTCTTACAGCTTTTCTGAGCTCCATAAGAGGAAACTTCTCCCTCCCCTTTGAAAGACTTGCCTACTTTTACCCTAGTCTATTTTTTCTACTTTTAGGCAACTTCCCTTTATTCTCCTACTTGCTTTTGTCATGGACTTTCTTATTTTTACCAAGGCAAGTTGACTAGCTTTCCCCAATCCGCCCTCCTGACATGGTAGCCTTAATTCCACATCATTATTGTGCATAATAAATAAAATTTCTGAAATAAAATTAAATACATGCCTTAGAACAATTATTAGAAAAAAATTATCCTAGGAGGAATAATTAATAACAACTTGAGCCCCTAGGAACATAGCATGGTCAACACTTTTAATGCTCAATTTGAGGGGACATGACAGAGCAGTAGAACTTAGTGTCCTTAGAGAGAAGAGGACCTCTTGTATCAGATGTTAGTTATAATATTACATCACATGTTTATTAATAAAGAGACTCTTTCTTCAAATGTTGTGTCTTTGCACTCTTATGTATTGTGATTTATGAATTGTCTTGGCATTTCATTGCAAGCATATTATTTCATTGATCATCTATATAATATATAAGATATTGCAAGAAAGGTCTTGATCTTTGCAGGTGTTGGAGATTCCCTGGAATTTGTGGAAGCAATTTGAATTGAAGAAGAATGATAGGATCGACCGTCATAAATAAGGTATGCCTAATTTATTCTATATTTCTCTATCAAATTCTGAAATGGTTGATTGTTCGAAATTTTATTTAGTACATTGGTAAACTCATAGACCCTAGGTTATAAGGTTTTATTCTCTTGAACAACACCTGGGAACCGCCTTTTTTCCACTGAAAAAGAGAGGTGGCACCGCCTATTGTCCACTAAGTATACGCGGTGGACCGCTTCTTGTCCCTACTAAAGGCATGGTGTTTCCTGTAGGTTTCAAAACAAAAATCCAAGTGAAAAAGAGAAATTTAAGAGTCAAACTATTGGCACCAAATCACAAAAATTACAAGAAAATTAAGCATATGAAGAAAATATGTCTCATAGCTAAGCAGATCTAGTCAAAATGAAACCAAATCTCACTACAAAACTAGTAAACCTAATCACTAAAAAAGTTGAAGTTTGAATAAAGACAAGAACTAAAAACCATGAAAGATCAGAATTTTTGAATGTCTTCCCTAGTGTGGTCACCAGATCTGTTGCTGGAAATTCTCACCTCCTGTAGACAGGAGTTGTTTCCCTAGCTTGAATCCTTCACAGCTAGAACAAATGAGTGATAACAGTAAAGAATACTTTCCCTAAGATAAGTAGATGCTTGGAATAAAACCTTCACCTGCAATATAGTATGATTCTCCAACCTTCAAGTATGTTATATCTTCACGGTTTACCTACAAAAACACATCACAAAGCACAGAAGATCAAAAGTACAAAAATATAATCCATTATCCTATATCAAATACTAAGGAGTTTGATAATAAAACAAGTGAATGAAACACAATGAGAATTAGGCGAAATGAACTCTTTATTGCATAGTCAAATAATGAGAAAGATTACAACCATAATGCCTTAGTGTTGATATGCCTCCTCACATGCAAAGTCTTTTCCTCAAAGCTTAAACTTGTCTTCTCTATGCTCACCCTAGATTTGGCCAGAACTTTGGTGCAGTGGAATCACTTTTCACCTCTTACCCATGGGGGGAGAGCCACTACTTATAGCTCTTGGGAGGATAGGGATGGATGAGGAAATGGTGGATGATGTGGATGGGATATCCTATAAAGGGGGATCTCAAGTCCAGGTGGTCCACAAGTGTAGGGAAGAGGGTGCTATGAAGCTGATCTTCGAGAAGCTTCATGAATATTCTCTTTTTCCTTTTGAAACTTGAGCACTGCTCTTTTACTATGGAGACAGATCATTACCAGGGTTGCCCCGCTCATTTATCAAAGGTTTTAGGCGGTGGCACCTTTCATTTTAAACTGACAAGTGGCATTACTGAAAGGGGTAACACTCATTGTATAAAGGGAAAAAGAGGTGGTGGACACAAGTACAAAAATATGAGTCTTGACGAGGGTCCAACTCCATATTTTGAGTATTTGAGGCAATTTCTGATGTTTGGGTTCTCAGTACATGTTTAAGCCCTTCAACAAGCGCAATATAATATGCTTCATTATTTGCAGTCCTTCCAAAAACAACTCTCTTATTTTGGAGGAAATGGTTTAGTTCTTGATTGTGAAGGATGTAAGTAATAAATGCTTGATAGGGGTTCAAATGACATGACACTTCAATGCACAATGTCCGTTTTTGCACCATTATGTGATAATCACTTTTCTCTATGCTTTCTAGTAGACTAGCACCTAGATAAATGAGAAAGAATTTTAATTAGAAAGAACAGATATAAAAAAAAATAGCATTGAATAACCAAATTATAAGTAGAAAAATCCTTGGTTGTTCCTTAGACAAACAAAATATGAATAATACATTTCAATCTTCCTAACAGTACTTACAAAAAGTGCATTCCAAGTTGGGCACAAAGCACATGTTATGGACTTACTTTATTTTATAATAATTCCAAGGAAATATTAACCAAACTAAAATGATCTGATCCACCATCTTCCATTTTTTTATGTTTGAGATAGTACCAAAGCTATTAAATCCTAGTATTAGCTATTAACTGTAAACAAATACGATGTGGAATTTCACCACATGTCATTTTTGTCTACTACTGTAGATTTCTTGTAGGTTAATGAAGCTTTTGGTTTTTTTTCTATAGTTTAATGTTGGTCATTTCATAAAGCATTGAAATACATTCAACCTTCACAATTGGATGGAATACTATCCATTTATGAAATTACAATCCATAGTGTTGTATATTGCAAGGAAACACTACACCATGGATGTTATATTTACCGTGTACCTATTATATTAGTCTAGTAGATTCCAATGCAATGCTTGTACAGGAATGCATCGACACCCCTTATGGAACATACATGCAAGGAAGGTTATTGAAAAAGGGAAAAAAATACTAAAAACCAATATTTTATTATTATCAAACTAAGAATTCCCTGATTCACATTCAAATGTTGTATGCAGAGAGTCCCTTGTACCAAAAAAAGGATCTCATGGTGTTTTATTGGGACATTTACTGACCCACTATCACAAAGATATTAGGAATATAGATTTAGCAAGGTATGTATTGCAAAGAATGGAAGTTTGAAAAATAATAAGATAAGGCTCATCTAGTGAAATCTGTGATTCATTGGAAAAATGCATTCCAATACTAAAACAAATCCACAAAACTTGCAATTGACATCCTCAAAATAATAGAGTTCCAACCAGGGAATCCTCTCAACCGAGGCAGTGTTCTTGTAGCGACAGAGATATTGACGATCAAAGTTCATCTCAGAGAGAATCCCTTCACAGTAGAGACCCAACTAGTTCTAGAGTTCCTGCTAAGCAAAGTTCATGTCAGGAAAATTTCATACCGAGCAGAGTTCCAACTAAAAAAGTTCATACCATGGCAGAGTTCCTACTGAGAAAAGTTCATTCTAAGAAAATTTTTAACAAGGGAAAAGTTCCAACCAGAGCATGGTTCCTGTGGGGGAACAATTCCTGAGGATATGAAAGTTCCTAGAGGTAGAGTTTGAACTGGGGAAAAGTTCTAGTTCAGGTAGAGTTTCTACCAAGCAAAGTTCTTACAAGGAAACATTCCAATATGGGCAGAGTTCCAACCAAGGAATATTTCCATTCGGGACAGAGTTCCAATCATGGAATATTTCCTGTCAGGAAGATTTTCCAGTATAGGCATAGTTTCCAGTAGAGGTGGAGCTCTAGTTGAGGTAGAGTTCCAACTGAGGCAGAGTTCCAATTGGGGTAGAGTTCCTTCCAGGAAAATTTTCAACCAAGGCATAGTTCCTATGGGGGAAGAGTTCCTAAGGATATGAAATTTCCTACATTTCTGATCGTACTTCCTATACCGTTATTGTCTGGCATAGATCCATACAAAGAAGAGTTCTTACCCAGGAAAACTCCATATCATATTGTTTGCTTAAATTTTTTCAAACTATAATGCTTGGAATCTTTTCCCAACTTACTCCAAAAGTACATTGAACCTATATAGGAGACTCTTTGGTATCCTAGTACGTTGGTAATTTTGGATGGACATATTGATGTCTTATTTATAGTGGATACTTGAACATGGATAGAGCGCAAGCATAGTGCACTTACCTAGGAGGTTGGTATCATATGTGGCAAGTTGAATAATCATCAGGTGCACAAAGTGGGGGAGTCAATTGCTTGATTATGAGGTACATGTTTCCGCATAAGCTACCACTCCTAACATACAACGTTTTCACTAGGGTTTAACTGTATTAAGATTTTAGAAGTGTTCCCAGCATCACCTAAGCAACAACTTATCTTTGATTTAGATCCAACTAGTAATTGGGATACCCCGAGGTATCCAAGCACTAATGATTGTCAAAGTTTCATCCATTAATTAAAAAAATCCTTGGGTTACTTTCTTTTGTTTCATGGCCAAATTACCATCGTTTACCATTTGGATTTGACTTTTACCCTTTTGGGAATCCTTTCGATTTATTCCCTTAGAATTTTATGAACTTGTGAAATGTTCCTTACAATAGTATGGTTTTTCCAAATTAGTTTAATGAAATTATGTTTGGATAATTTTTGGATTATTTATTGTTGATATAACTTGGATTCTCCTAAAGGAATACTTCCAATCAGGGAAATGTTCCAGCTCACGCAGAGTTTTTGCCAAGTTCTAATTCGGGTAGAGTTTCAAGACAGGAAGAGCTCCATTCTAAGTGGAGTTATTGTCATGGAAAAGTTCCTGCTATGTGGAGTTTCCAGTAGAGGAAGAGTTCCATTCGAGGTAGAGTACCAACCGGGGCATAGTTCCAGTCAGGGAAGAGTTCCTGCCGGGAAAATTTCCAACAAGGCAAAAGTTCCAACCAAGGCATAGTTCCTGTGGGGGAAGAGGTCCATAGGATATGAAAGTTCCTGCATTATCTATCATACTTCCTATAATGTTAATGTCTGGCAGATATCTAGGTAGGGAAGAGTTCTTGCTTGGGAAAAATCCATCTCAGATTGTTTGGTTAAACTTTTCCAAACTATAATGCTTGGAAGCTTTTCCTAGGTTTATCCAAAATTACATAGAACCTAGCTAGAAGAGTGCTATGTCACCTATTAAGTTGGTAATGTTGGATGGACGTATTTATGGCTTATTTAGAGAGGATACTTGACCATGGATAGAGTGCAAGCATAGTGCACTCACCTAGGAGGTTTTTATCCTATGTGTCAAGTTGAATAATCATCGATTGCACAAAGTGTGGGAGTCGGTTGCTTGATTATGAGGTACATGTTTCCACACAAGATAGAACTCCTAGTGTGCAACGTTTTCACTAGGTTTTAGTTGAGTTAATATTTTAGAGTTGTTCCCATAGACACCTAAGAAATAACTTCTCTTCACTTTAGATCCAATTAGTAAGGGGGGTTCCCTTATGCATCCAAGCACTAATGGTTTTCAAAGTTTTATCCATTAAGTAAACAAATTCTGGGGTTATTTTCTTTCGTTTCATGGGAAAAATCCCATCGTTTACCATTTGTATTTTACTTTTACCCTTTTGGGAATCCTTTCCCTTTATTTCCTTAGATTTTTATGAACTTGTAAGATGTTCCTTGCAATAATAGGGTATTTCCAATTTGTTTAATGAAATTATGTTTGGATACTTTTGTATTATTTATTTTTGACATAAGTTATATTCTCCTAGAGGCATAGTTCCAATCAAGGAAAAGTTCCATTTCGGGCATATTTCTTTCTAAGCAAAGATCTTGCATGTAAAAGTTCCAATCGGGGCAGATTTCCCACCGAGGAAGAGTTCCATTCGAGGTGGAGTTTCCTTCGTGGCAGATTTCCTACCAGGCATAATTTCTAGTAGAAGAAGAGTTTCCAGTAGAGGTAGATTTCCATTAGGTAGAGTTCCAATCGGGGCATACTTCCATTCGGGGTAGAGTTCCTGCTAGGAAAATTTCCAACAAGGGAAAAGTTCCAACTAGGGTAGGGTTCCTGAGGATATGAAAGTTCCTATGTTGTCGATCATACTTTGTATACTATTACTATCTGAAAGAGATCCAAACAAGGAAGATTTTGTGATCGGACAAACTCCATCTCATATTGTTTGGTTAAAGTTTTCCAAACTATAAGCTTGGAATCTTTTTGCAGGTTACTCCAAAAGTACATAGAACATATCTAGGAGAGTGATAGGTATCCTAGTATGTTGGTAATGTTGGATGAACATATTGATGGCTTAGTTAGAGTGGATACTTGACCATGGATAGAGTGCAAGCATAGTACACTTACCTAGGATATGTTTATCTTATGTGGCAAGTTGAATAATCATCGGGTGCGTAAAGTGGGGGAGTCAGTTGCTTGATTATGAGATACATGTTTCCACACAAGATAGAACTCCTAACGTGCAACATTTTCACTAGGGTTTAGCTGATTTAATCCTTTAGAAGTGTTCCCACCATCACCTAAGCAACAACTTCTCTTCGCTTTAGATCGAATTAGTAAGGGGGATTCCTCGAGGCATCCAAGCACTAATGGATTTCAAAGTTTAATCCATTAAGTAAACAACTCCTTGAGTTACTTTATTTTGTTTCATGGTCAAAATCCCATCATTTAGCA
Source organism: Pseudotsuga menziesii (assembly GCA_001517045.1). Classification (NCBI taxonomy): domain Eukaryota; kingdom Viridiplantae; phylum Streptophyta; class Pinopsida; order Pinales; family Pinaceae; genus Pseudotsuga; species Pseudotsuga menziesii. The sequence continues at coordinate 713,465 of LPNX010569716.1, read as the reverse complement.
TTTGGATTTGACTTTTACCCTTTTGGGAGTCCTTTCCCTTTATTTCCTTAAAATTTTATGAACTTGTGAGATGTTCTTTGCAATAGTAGGGTTTTTTCCCAATTTGTTTAATGAAATTATGTTTGGATACTTTTATTATTATTTATTGTTGATATAAGTTGGATTCTCCTAGAGGAAAATTCCAACTGGGGAGAAGTTCTAGTTTAGGAAGAGTTCCTTCCAAGAAAATTTCTTGTAGGGAAAAGTTCCAATTGGGGTAGAGTTCCAATTCAGGAAGAGTTCCATCCATGGCATAGTTCTATTCGTGGCAAAGTTCCTACCAGGTATAGTTTCCAATAGAGGAATAGTTTCAGGTATAAGCAGAGTTGTAGTCGAGGCATAGTTCCAACCGAGCAGACTTCCAACCGGGCTAGAGTTCTTGTCAAGAAAATTTCCAGCAAGGGAAAAGTTCCAACTAGGGTATAGTTCCTATGGGGGAAGAGTTCATGAGGATATGAAAGTTCCTACATTTTCAATCATACTTTATATACTATTACTATCTGGAAGAGAAGTAGACGGGGAAGAGTTCTTGCTTGAGAAAACTCCATCTCATACTGTTTGGTAAAGTTTTCCAAACTATAATGCTTGGAAGTTTTTCCCAAGTTAATCCAAAAGTGCATAGAACTTATCTAGGAGAGTGATATGTCTCCTAATATGTTGGTAATGTTGGATGGACAAATTCATGACTTATTTAGAATGGATACTTGACCATGGATAAAGTGCAATCATAGTGGACTTACCTAGGAGGTTGTTATCCTATGTGGCAAGTTGAATAATCATTGGGTGCACAAAGTAGGGGAGTCGGTGGCTTGATTATGACGTAAATGTTGCCAAAAAAAATAGCACTCCTAACATGCAACGTTTTCACTAGGTTTTAGTTGAGTTAAACCTTTAGAAGTGTTCCCACCATCACCTAAGAAACAAATTCTCTTCTCTTTAGATCTAATTAGTAAGGGGGATTCCCTGAGGCATCCCAGAACACTACAATATTTGAACCCAAAATCCGACGACAGAATCCGATGCCTTACGACATTTCGCACGGATGTGTCGGACAGCAATCAATCATCAGAATGCTAGTAATAGAATACTTATAGAACAGTCGAACATCTGACATAAGTGAGTCATATTTTTGACCTTTCTAGTGTTGGGGAACCAACACTAGAGGGGTCGGATCATCGACGTCTGCGAAAGAAACACTGGCGGTTATTCGACACTGAGGCGTCGAAGTTACGACGGGGAACCGACACTACCAGGGCGGTTTGCCAACGTCTGCGAAAGAAAAACTGGCAATTATCCGACACTGATGCATCGGATATCTGATGGGCAGTTTATAAAAAAAATATAATATATAATAAGAAATAGACTCGTTTTCATTCGTTTTGGACACTCTGTTCAATAAGGAGGTTTTTGTGAGTTGAGAGTAGGTTCGGTAGACATGGCAGACAACTCTTTTGACCCGTGGCAGCAAGATCTGAACATCTTCTCCTCACCGTAAATTACCGGTATACCGTCCCTAGACACAGTGAAGAACACGCTGGAAAATTTGACAGCTAGAAGTGAGAGAAGGGTTCCGGTTTCTCCACCAGATGAAGAGCTGCTAGGTGTGTTCGTAGCGCGGCCATTGAACCCGGCCTTAGGAGGAGGCCCGTACTCATTATTCCAACCTCAACCTCATATCCCTCAACCTCACAGCACAGCTACAGCAACCGTTTTCAATATCGAACTTCCCCACGCAGAACCACAAGGAACCCCAAACAGGGAAATCGATCCTTCAGTGTCACAGGGAGCACGCATAGGAGACGATGCTGAACAATTGAACTCCAGAAAACAAAATATTCAGTGTTTAAATCCCTCTAGAAGAGATTTTAACGAAAATTATGGAGTCCAGTGCACCATGGAAGAAGCACGGGAGATGGACGGATTAACCCTAATCGATAAAATCACAGGAAGAAACCACACCCTGGGGCAAATGAAGGAATGGGCCAAGAAAAATTGGACAGGGATTCAAGGTGAAGGCCCGATTATTAATTCTTTTGCAAATGGATGGTTCAGCTTCCTGTTCAGATGCAGAAAGGATGTAGACCTCAAACGCAGCAGAGTATGGACATATGGGAAAACCCCGTTTCAGATAAAGCAATGGACCCCCTTATTCAATGCGGAAACAGAGCAACTGGACACAATACCAGTCTGGGTTCGCTTGCTAGGACTACCATTGGAATTCTGGAACCCGACCTGGCTTCGTGAAATCGGGAATGAGCTGGGGACTTTCATTGAAGTGGAGCTCTCGTTTCAGCAGACGAGAATCAAAAAGATAGCCAGGATCCTAGTCTCTTTGAACATCAGAACCAGTCTTCCTAAAGCCTTTAATTTTGAATGGCAAAACAAGAAAAAAAGATAGTTGTTGGACTATGAAGGGCTCTCGTTTCAATGCCGCAAATGTCATGAAACAAGACATTTGACAAGAGACTGCCCAAACTTTGTTCCCTCAACAGCTAGAAGAAGGAAGTGGGTTATGTGAGCAGAGGCCCCGAGCTCCAAAGAAACTAATCCGAACACAGCTTCAGATGAAAATCCTCTCAGGTCGGAGGGCACAGAACAACCATTGGATCTCCCTGAAAGAGAGGGATCAGTAGCAGCAGAAGGGCCTCCTCAACAAACGAAATAGTGTCGGATCGCATCTCCACCACTGGGTATGAACACTTCTTCCCTTAGCAATCAATTGAATGATTTATCTTTGAATGAGGAAAAATCTTTGCCTACCCCTATCACAAACAATCCCCCTCCCCCAAAAAATGTCACCTCCTCCCCCGCATTCAAAAGTGCCTCCAATTCAAGCCAGGCATCCTCCCCTTCCACCATAAAAAATGACTCACCCACTCATCCCTCCTCTATCCGTTTCCACCTTTGTTCAAGGGACGTTCCAATCCCTCAAAAACCAAAAATCCCTACAAAAGGACTAGGGGTAAATGCCAGGATCACATCCAAAGGGAAAGGGAGAGGAAGACCATCTCACCTCTCCACGACCCAAAGCATGGCACTTAGGGATCAAGCAAGTGGCAGACAAACAACCATTTTCGGGGCACTTAGAGCAGTGCAAACCCCAGATGGGGTGCCCAAATGAAATTTGTCTCCCTAAACTGCAGGGGTCTGGTAAGCACCCGGAAAAACATTGCCCTAAAAAGGATGATGGAGGTTCTATCACCAGAATTCATCCTTCCACAAGAAACAATGGGTCCAGAGCTAGAAGTTAAAACTAGTTTAACATCACTTCTTCCGCAATACTCTTTCACAGCGCAAAGTGCCATCGGCCACTCTAGAGGTCTAGCAATTGGATGGAAGAAAACAAGCATTCGGTGCACAAACTCAAGAGGTGCATGCTTATATCTAAATCAAAGTCATTTTATTCAAATTTCTTTAGGCCTGGGAACTGGAACCAACAGCTATGCAGAACTCATGACATTGAAATTACTTCTCTGTTTTGCCAATGAAAGAAACTGCAAACAGTTACAAGTATATGGTGACTCAATGGTGGTTATAAACCGGATGAATAAGATACATAAATGTAGAATTGCTTCTCTAGATGCATTATTTGAAGAGACAACCCATTCTCTCTCATTCTTTTAATCTATCTCTTTCACTCATGTTTACAGGGAGCGAAATAAGGAGGCAGACAGGCTCTCAAAGAAGGGTCTGACATTGCAATGGGGTGAATGGAAAATTTTGGAAACACAGGACTCCAAGGCCACGGAATATCTGCATAGGCCTTTTATAAATCCATCACTCTAAAACTTTTTGTAAATTTGAAATATATTTTTCAAAGAATAGCACAAAATCAGTCTTTTATGACTGGATGCTTTACTTAATTGTTTACTGTTTTTTTTTTTTGCCATTGACTAAATTAATGTTTTAATGAATGAGTTAATGAATATTGGTTTTTTCAGCTATTGAATGATTGAATGGTTTAATGAATGTTTTAAAGAATTATTTAATGAAAGCATTTTTCAACTATTGAGTGAAATAATTTGCATTGTAGATGCATTGTTATTTGCTTTGTGAAATAGTGAAATAAATTGTTTTTTGCCAGTATAGGCATTGGGTTTGGGGAGTTGAGAGTGACGTGAGGGGGGGGAGGGGCCACAAGAGCTTCCACATTCACGTGGTTGGTCCTGTTTAGTAGAGAATATTAAATTATTCTCGAAACAGAGAGGAGCTCAATGAATGGTAAGGAAGAATACATTAAAAAAATCTATTTCTATATTTTTACTATGTAATTTTCACTATTGCTATTTGACTCCTCCATTGGAACTTGTTACAGATAGCGTTGAGAAACATTTCCATAGTTAAGAGGCAAGAAATGGAGGTTTGATTAGATCGATGGCCTTATATACATAGTATTTTTGGTTATCCAGGTTTTATCAAGTGATATATTCTTAACAATTAATTTACTTGAATAGTTGAATAGTATTGTAATTTACATTGTAATAGAATTGTATTTATTTAGATTTTTTTTGTTATTTTCATAAACAAATATAAATGTATTTGATGGATCCTAACATGAAACTATTGCAACATGACAAAAAATGAAGTATGTTGAATGATGTTTTGAAAGGTAAAGCATAAGAAGACAGTGTGAAGATCCAGAAATCAAGGTATAAATATGTTTTCTTTTGTTTGATTGAGCTGTGTATTGGGTATTTATGCATGTGCACACGCATACATTTAGTTGATGATGATGACTACCATACATAGAGGTGAAAAGCAATCACTAGAGGCAAGAATATAGACTATGTAAACGCTCTACAAGTTAGGCAGGGGTCTTTTGACATCCTTGACATTTCTACATTGTTAGGTTCATCATTAAACCAAAACGTTTGGAGTTGTTCCAAAACAAGAAAATTCTGCTTTGAAAAATCTATCTGTTGAAACAACCTGACAAGTGTTTATGAAGTGCACAGAGGCACTCGAAACACATTCCTGGTGAGAAAGAAGGCCATAGGGATTTAGTATTTCACATTCTGCACCTATCCACATATTTGGTTTTTTTTCTCTAGTTTCTCTTGAAAGATAAATGCTTTCCAAAATGGATTCAAACACATTTTTCAATTTTCAACCACCCTTACCAAATTGCATCCATAGCTACAAATATTTTTCCAGATCAATGTTGCAATTTTCATCTTGGTATATATCACGGACGGCCCAGATATATCATTATCAACAGGTGTATCAAGCATGCACAATTAGGCATCATCATAAAGCAAGGCACTCATCATCATGTACAAGTGTAGATAAAATAAACTCATCCTAAAATAAACTCATCCTCAGAGATTTGTAGATACTTCCTTGTCACTAGTCACTATCAAATGTTGTCACTTGTTAGATCAAAGAAGTCTACTAATAAACTGCTCATGCCACAATACCAAGGAGTCTACTGATATACTGCTTATGTCAAAACATCTACTCATACACTGCACAGTCTCACTTAATCATCACTCTTTATGTCGTATCAAGTCAATGCACAGTCATAAAGACTGTCACCTTCTAAACCCAAAAGGGTGCAGGACTAAACCTTGGAGAGACCTTCAACCCATAAGTTTTGATCAAAGTTCTCATGAACAAAAAAGCTACGGCTATCAAAATAGTCACAATTCAAATGTTGCTTCAGACTTATGGTAAAGTCATACTTACTTGAACATGGACTACTTGATGAATTTACACAGTGCTTAGTAACTCCCACTTCTCCAACTGTCTGTGTATAACACCCTTTACTGTTGCTGCTCCTCAGTCCCGAATCTCCTCAGAAGCTGCCTCACTGATGCTTAAAATTCAAAGCTAAATAATTCACTCTCTTCCACCGAAATTTTCAGAGTAGTGAAACACCCAAAAAAAACTTGTCATCAGTGTGGAGTTAAGGTCACAAGCAACTGTTGGTAAGTCAAATGGTTGTTGATGTAATAAAATTTAGACTGTTGGATGGTTGAAGATCAATAGTCACTATCCCACAAAAATCACAGTGCCTCAGTTAGGGCAAAAAAAAACAGTCCTTCAAAATTATGATTTCATCCCCAAGAGAAAGCAACTTGGCTCCACCAAAATTATTCTCCATAGCCCAGCAATTTTTCCATGAAAAACTGTCCAAAAATGAATATTAAGTCGCTAGTTTATTTAAGTCTTTTTTTTTCAAAAAATTGAGAAAATTGAGCCTTAAATATTTTGATACACACACTTTATATGAAATGTATGCAATGTAGTCATGGAATGCTCTTGGACTATTAGCTTGGACTTCATCCCTTTGAGGCTACTAAACCTTAGTTGTGACTGTGTAAGAACTATCCTAGTAGGTTGTGACTGTGTATCCTTGTGGGTTGTGACTATGTAAGACCTATCCTAATGGCTTGTGACTGTGTAAGAACACACTTTATATGAAATGACTGTGTATCCTTGTGGGTTGTGACTATGTAAGACCTATCCTAATGGCTTGTGACTGTGTAAGAACTATCCTAGTGGGATGTGAATGTGTATCCTAGTGGTATGTGATTGTGTAAGATCTATCCTAGTGATATGTGACCATGTAAGAACTATCCTAGTGGCTTGTAACTGTGTATCCTAGCGGGATATGATATCCTAGTGGGTTGTGACTATCTTGATCTCTCCTAGCTGGGATATGGACTATGATGTTCTCCCTCAACCTTAATATGAATTGTGGTAACCTCTTATAAGTAGGTCAGGGATGATTTGGCCTTACCTTTCTGGAAGTAACTTGTTTGCATCCTATCTTAAGCTGAGTTGTGGTTGTGTTAAGCCCTAAATGAAAAGGTTCTTCACACTTGGTGACTGAGAGATATTAAATGCATCTAAAATAATTGAACTAAATACATTTAGTGTGTCCCTCGATAGTGTCATTTTAGCTCTCAAATTCCACATATTCTAATTGGATGTGTCTTTGACTACAACAAATATCACTTGTTGAAAACAAGATAGAATAGGAATTGAACACAGGAGATACCTTTGGCCAATGGGTTGTTGTACCATTAAGCTTCACCCATTTAAATACTAGGAATCCATAATGGTTTGTTTACAAGGTGTGGATTTCTATCTTAACAATTCACCTTCAAATAACACCATGGCTCGGGTCTCCTTTCCATCACCAACCACTTGCATGTATTACCTTGTTCAAAATTGGACATGCTAGGAATCAAAGCTATGATCCACCATTGTTTGATAAACTACTTTACCACTGAGGTTATTTCTCTCTTTGTGATGGGAATCCATGCTGGTTGCATATAAAGGTGTGGATTGCTATCTCCAACACTAGTGTCCTAAAAAATGTCTTAGAGTGAGATATCATGGTAGTAATGTTTGGGAGAAATGGGGAAATGCAGAATCTGAAATAGGTTTGAATGTGAATCATATAAAGAATAAAAAGAGAAAAAAGCAGGATAAGCCCATCGCAGACCCAGCCACTGAACACCTATCCTACACCCCACCAACTTCAAATGTGAGATCAAATTCCATGAGGGATATGGGGATAGAAATGACCCCTATTGCAAGCCAAGATCCTTCAAGAACAGGAACCCCTCTCAGAGCTACAACACCTTCAACTAGGAGCCCTGTTAATTCATGACCATCTACTCTAGGAAGATGTGTAGCACCAGTGGAGGCAGTAAAAAATTCTCAACTGGGCCTGAAAAACCATTATGAATTATCAGAGAAGCAAGTGCATGAGAGCACTAGAAGGGAAATTATGGCTCTAGGTGCACAATTTGAAAAAGTCAAATATCATGGGATGGGCTAGTAAAGAATTTTAAGAGCAAGATGCTTCTAAATCACTCAAGACTAATGATATGGAACATGCTAAATTGAATGTCCTAGAGGCTCAGGTTGCAACATGGGTGGAGGCAGAGTAGGATAAATACATGGCCATGCGATTCTCTTGTAAGCCTGAGAAAATAATCAAAAAATAAAAGCAAAAGCTGAAATGAAGAGAATAGAGGTATACTCTCCCTGTCTCCTAACTTTCATGTATCAGCTTATGAAAAACTTAGTTCTTTCGCAGTTATAATCGAACATTGTGAATGGTAGAAGATTTCATCCAATATGTAAGAATGGTCTTAGTACTAATCTAGACAGGCTCAATCGAAGGCTTCCTTTGCAACATGATAGTAGGGTAAGAGAATACTACCAATAAATGACCATAATCTAAAAAATATCAATAACCTGACTAGCTGATTTTCCTTACTTATAGTCTCGTCACATTTGTACATACCTGGACTTTTTAGCTTACTTTGTTAGCTTACTTTGGGTTTTTTTTACGTTCAATTTGTGGCTGATTTCCATCAAATTGGATTATAGTTGTTTTGCGTAAAACTTCTCAAATAAACAAAACTGTTTACACCAATTCAAAACCAGTAGCCCAAGATTGTTTCTCAACTGAGTTCCAACTCTGTTTATTGCATTATAATAGTTATAACTCTGCCCATTATAAGATGCATGGAATTCTACAATTCAAAAATAGGCTGACAGTTAAACATTACACAAGCATTATATATGGTTTGAGCTAATTGCAAAGACTTGATCACTCAAGTGGTTATGTATATAATGTTGGCTGTAGGTAGATAATTCCATGCAAATCTTGAGATGAATTACTTTAATGAGTCTCTTCCGTTAGCAGCTGTATAATGAATGTGCAAACTCAACACTTAATTACGCCGTAAGGAGTTTCAACAAATGGAAACTAGTCTCTGAATTTAATGCTTTTTTTTTCACCCGTCGATATTTTCGTCCGACGGTTCCGATAATATCCATCGTTGATTAGGTTAGGTGCATAGTCCAGTCCACCATTACTGTTGCTACTTACGGTCAAGGTATTTATGGTCAACATTTTCATTTCTGTCGTTAGAGGGAGATCAAATGTTTATTTTCCAGGTCTATATGTTGTTCTCTTTCTTGGTATTAGATTTTGATTGAATGATCTTCGGCACTATAAATATATCATGTTGAAAGTGAAACAGCTTGATGTTGTGCAGAGATTGCAACAATTTTACAAGTCGCTTTGAGTTGTGGAAGACACCTGGATAGAATCATTTGATCGTAAGCCTAGTGCCTTTGTTGAACATGATGCAGGCCTCAGTGAACCGAAACATTCTTCAGTATCTAGCACTTCTATTAGTGCTCCAGAGAGAACTAGTTGTAAGAAGAATAGAAGTCAAGTCCACAAGTGAAAGCCATCTGGGGATGCGTCTAAACTGGAACAACTATGTAGGCCACTGGTCCCAAATCCACATATCTTTGTTCTTTTGACACATAATGTAAAAGGTTATTATTAAGTTTTGTTTAGGACTTACATTTTCTACTGGGTAGAAAAACTGTATTAAGCAAAATTTATGGATTTTGATGCATAGGTCAAATGATTTTTGAGATGCTGGATGATATAAGTAGGAGGGAAAGGAGCATACATGAGATGAAAGAGGATTATGGATGCCATACCACAGAAAACTATGAGATGAAAGAGGATGATGGATGCCAGACCACGGAAAAGTAAGAGATTTCATATTCTTTAGAATCCTCACAGCCTTTGGAAAGTGCGAATTCTTGGAGTGATTTAAACCTAGAAAGCAAGGTTTCTAGCCAAGATTCATTTGCCCCTTCATCAGTTTTTCCAGAGAGTACCCAAACTTCAGTGAAGCCCAGGATTTTTATGAATGCTTTTGCTCCACCTTTACTTTGGTTTCCAAGAAATCTGGTTACTGGTAGCTCACATCCAATTAGTTCTGTCAATATTGGCACCCAAGGTATTGACCCTAAACATTCTTTGACAACTAATATGGACAAGATGCAGAGAGAACAACCCAACAATCCTAAAAAGAGTACCCAAGGTCCTATTAATGGTGTTAATGTGTCTACCTATGAGAATCCTGACTCTAAATAGGTAACCTCTATAGAGTTTTGAAGGGTAAAGTGGAAGGGGCTGACCAAATAGGCAAATCATCATGAGCTTGCAGAAAATTGGTTGATGGTGGTGGCAAGAATGGTACCCAAGGCTTGGATGAAGCCCTTGCAGAAATGGCTAAAAGGTTAAGTGTGTTCCTTTCTTTTGCAATTTGATTCCCTTATTTTAGGAATCAAGTACTTTCATCTATTTATTTCTCTGCACGATATGGAGAAATACTCCCTGATCCAAGAAACAATCACAAGTAGAAATCCACAATGTGAAATGGGTTTTAGCATGACTGACCTAAAGGTCTTAGTGTGTTAATATTGGCTTGATATCTAGTTTCAATTTCCAATACAGTTCATCTTATTTTCAGCAGATAGAAGAAGATGCACGGTGCTTTGTGACCCAGATTATGGAGATGAAGCACGCTATTGAATGCTTTGAAACAAGAAATATGGATGAATTGTTAAAGTTTCACCATTATGTTGAACTTCACCTTGAGGACTTGTCAGATGAAACCCAGGTATTGCAGATTGAATGTATAGATAGAATTGGTTTGAACAACGAAATACCATTTCAGACTCTAAATGACAATTTATGCTTTGGAGACTTTCTAAACTTGTCCTCCTCTCGAAGGTTATTGACCATATTCAATGTTGCATAGGTTTTGGCGAGGTTTGAGGGTTTCCCTACAAAGAAGTTGGAAGTAGTTCGTTCTGCAGAAACACTTTACTCTAAATTAAGTTCCATAGCCAATCATCTTAATACCTTTCAGGTTGTTCCTCCATTGTCTCAGGAACTTGATAAGGTTATATGCTACTTTGATAAGGTAAATGATGCAAATTTATTTTATGTTCTCTATAAATCTTCTTATCTTATTACTCTAAGCTGTTGGTTTCATGAAATAAAATTTTCAGGTTTCAATCCTAGCAAGGCTCTTTGTAGGTTACCAGGTGTAAACTTAAGGAACAATATATTTGAGGTCAATGCAAACCAGCTAAATATAAATATAACTTTAGCAAATCCCTAAGTTTGCATCTTTGCACTACAAATGTGCTAAGTTTAAAAATATTTGAATAAATTGAATTAAAATTGTAAAGTAGCAAATAACCTATATGAAGCAAATCACCGAAATTTCCTTTCATATTTTTTCTAAGTGTCTAATCTAAGAAAATTGACCAGTGCTATGTCTATTTTTTGGACTATTCCATGCTTATTAAACACCCATGTTCTTACCATAAATTCGGAGGTCTAGATTAGCCTCTTAAAACAAATTCTTATCCTGTTATTATGAAGGATTGATTTGGGGAAAATAAAATTCTTTAGTTTCAATGTATTACAGCATTATTGCATATTACTGTCAAATTTAGTTATCAATATATTTGTGGAGTTAAAATCTATAGATGAAGATGGAGGTGGAGGCATTGGAGTGCACTTAGGATGAAGAAGCAAAATGCTTCGAGAGACATAAAATCTTCTTTGATTTCAATGTACTTATTCACATCAACAAATCAATGGTTGATGTTTCTTCTAGCTTAATGGCTTCAGCATTAGAGGTCAGTGAAGGGTATCTAATCTTGTTTAGAAATCAGTTGTTTTACCGAGAAGTTCAGATTTATTAAGCAATCAAATAGTATTAGTATGCATTATGTTAATAAGATTCATGTCTCAAGTTACAAAAGTTTTACCAGCCCATAAAGCTTAATAAGTGGTAGTCGTGTATTTATATTTTGTACAGGAGAGCAAGGCAACCAAAGCAGCTCCAAGCAAAGTTGTTGGTGACATGGTGGATGCACGTACTGACAGTCCTAACCTAACTCTGAATTTCAACAATTGTCTTAATTAGTTAAATATTTATTTCTAATGTTCATTAGTTAATATTTGGATTTTTTTTTAAATCCATCAACAATCGTCGTTTTTTTGATGTGCTTCCAACATTCCGGTAAACACCTTCAACGGCCGTGGCATGACTCCGACGCTCCCCCCCATCGGTATTCCGACGGTTCAAGTGTCGATCCGCGTCGGAAGGCCGACTCTTTCAGTGTCGGATGGTGTCGGTTATCTGACACTGGCTGGATAAAAACACCGACGGCGGTGCCATTCATCCGACACTTATGTCCGTCGAATGTTCAACACATTATGTAATTTTGATTGACAATTTGGAAGGAAATACAGTCGAATATGTGACAAAATGGTCTGTCGGATCTTCGACCCTTATTAGTCTCATGTCGAACATCCGACATTACGCCACTAACGGCAAAAAAAAGGTGTAGGTGTCGAAAATGAGATAGAGAAGTGTCGGTTTCAGACATGCAAGGTGTTGGATTTTGGGTTGAAATTCTGTAGTGGAACTAATGGTTTTCAAAGTTTCATCCATTAAGTAAATAACTCCTTGGATTCTCCTCCAACATTAATAAATATCTCTGTATGCCTTATATCATGATCTAGATGTGAAGAATTAGGAGGATCACTTAGATTTCTTATCCGTGGCTTGAAACTCCACAACATGGAACATTGAAAAGTTGTGACACTCACTACCATATATTTTGTCTATATTGACTTCTTGATTTCATTTAATATTCTCTCATAATTCTCACTCTTCCTTTATCTTCTCTCATTTCCTCCCATTCCAACCTCTTGGCATTTGTTTCTCTTTCTTGGAGTGTGGACCTATAAAAAAATTATCCATTATCCATGAATGACAAGATTATGGTACCAATATTTCCCCCAATATCATGAATCACAAGATAATGGAAATATCATGGTTGGAATATTTCCTCCATTGTAGGGAAGTGATGATAGTGGAGGAATTAGTGAAGGTGGTAGAGCCAATGGTATTCCACACCCATAGTTATATCGATGCTTGAAGCTCTTTGTGGGGTAAGAATTAAACATATGAGCTGATACAAAATCTTAATTGAGGGAGGGATGTGTTTGGGCTTACAATTTTTCTCAAGTAGTCACTTTAAAAGAATTTCACTCTCCCTGATGTTCTCAAGCTTTAAAACACTGAAATTTCATGCTAAGAGGAGGATAGGATAGAGTGGATGTAGGTAGCTTAATTGTTGTGGAAGTGGAAAAGGGAGTAATAGGAACATGATTGGTGAGGTGCCATGCTCAAGTTCCTTATCTCCTTGTCCATCCACCCAAGTAACATCTCTGTAATAAGATAGCACCTAGACATTTTCACAGGCGTATACATATCATTTTGATCTATTATTGATGCTTCAATGTAGAATCGAGAATGGAACTAGAAGAAAGATGAAACCTCTATGTTTATGAGATGTCCAATTTTAGTATAAGTAATAATCCTAATGAGTAATAGAATTAATCAATCCATCTTATTGATGGTTTAGAGTTTACAAATCCAACTTTAATCCCTCCCTCTACTAGAGTCTAAACATTGCCATGTCCATGGAGGACACTATGATGACAAAGACAAGCCTTTCCATATGTAAGAATATGATCTCAACCAACCAACACTCCTTCCATACTTTTAATGTCGATGAAGATACGCATATTAAAACACTTTCTCGGACTAATGGGATTCAAGAGGCACTGGAAACCATCGGCCATCTTCTTTCATCTAAATCCATCCCCACTCTCCTCACTTGCAATTCCTTATTGATTACCCTCATTCGACAACATCAACATGAATAAAGACTACTATATCAAATGATAAAAGAAGGGAAAACCCCAATGTTATCACATTTTATGTTAAAGTTCTAGGGTTATTTAAGATTTTACATAAATAAATATAATTCAATGCATGAACATAATTGCATAACCATATTCAAAATAGTATAGCCCTAGTAATTTAAACTGCAATAAAAAATCACACATAATTTTCATCTCTTTCAACTTTAACACTCCATTGGTCACTGTGTTAAAGTGGGTCCTCGAGATGATTCACCAAATGGCATATACATTAATAATGATAAAATATTGTACAGGAGATATCAGTATTAAATAATCGTAACAAATATTTGAATAAACCTTATACTCAGATACTTTAGGTTTGATATTGTAACCAAAGGGACAAGTCAACTAGGTAAACAAATGTTGTACCTTGAGAGAGAGGGGGTTAAGGATGAAGGATACGGACCTGAGATTCTTAGTCAAAAGGAAGAGAACCTTTAATCAAATACTCAGACATTATCAACATAGTCATGCCCAGTATAATCATACTGACAAGAGACACACAATCATACTGGGTAAGAGACACTCAATCATGCTGACAGGGATACAGTTACGCAAAGTAAAGGAGAAATGACAAACAATAATGCTAACTGAGAGAAGTAGCCACGCTAACAAGAATGTATTCACGTTGTGCAGCAAGATACAATCATGTTGAAGGGATAATCACGCTACTAAATCTCATACAGTCACGTGGGAGAAGTGGAGCAGCTCCAAGCTAGGAAAAGAGACCATAATCACGCTGCTGGAAACACACAGTCCACACAAGAGGAGGGATCACAGTCACACTGATGGAAAATCACGTGGATGAGGAACAATCATGTGGACGAGGGATAGTAACATGGATGCTAGAGGCCACACTCCAAGAGTACTGGAGCAGATACAGTCACGTAAAGGAACAGTCACGCAAGTTGTCGTGTTAGGGCAGAGAGATGGTGTATTGAATCCAATAATGCAAAGGTAGAGAACGGGCATATGAAGGACCCAGTCACGGGGATGATTGGCATACATCCACAGTGGAGCAGCAGAGAAATCACGGTCATGCACACAGTCACGAAAGGGTGAAGACATAGTCATGCAGAGATGCAATCATGTAGAGGAAGAAATCACATGGATGCAAGAGAGAGGCCATGATAAATCCCATTCATGGTAAATCCCAATCACGCTAAATCCCAGTCACACTAGTGGAATGCAGTCACGCGAAGAGCAGATAGTCGAATTTAGGTAAGTGATACTTTGGCTTAATGGATGATAAAAAATGAAGGATAACCTTAGTATTTTATAAGGGTTAGGTAAGTTGAATGATACACCATAAAAGATACAGTAGGTACCAAAGGTCCTAAGGGAAAGGTCAAATGGTGTAGTAAATTAAAACCATAAAATAAATAAAAGGTGCTCAAAAGGTAAAACAATAAAAGTTCCAATGGTTTTATAATAAAACCATAAAGTACAATGGTTTTATAATAAAACCATGAACAATAAATGGTCTAATGGTGTTTTAATAAAACCATAAAGTAAATGCACTTAGGATTGTGTACCAAAAAATAAAACCCATAAGGTAAGAGTCGTCATAACAAAGGTACACACACAATATGAGTGCTAGGACAAAGTAAGATAAAGAACCATGAGTCAACCAAAGGGGTCATAATAAAAAAACCGGCAAACCTACAATTTCAAGGTGAACCATAATGGTAGAAAAACATTTACCTATAGGACCAACAAGACCAATGAATTTCATCTTTTCTCTCTCTCTCAAGGTACATTGCTTCATATATTTTATCATCACTATATAAGGGGAATATTCAAAATGGATGGTATGATCCTTTGGTCCTCAATAATGCTCCTAAGGGTTAGGTTAGGGACATCATCAAGGGGTGGCCAATCCCTTAAGAAAATACCTAGCAATAATCGATTAGGAGAGAGCACATCATCTTGGTCGAATTGACCAAGATTCACCTGGTTAACTGACCAGGGGTGCTCCTACCTGAACTTCTTGGTCCTGGACCAAGAATCTTCCAGGTCCCAAACCAACAAGTCTCTGTCTCAACCTACAGAATCTGCTTGGACCTCATGTCCAAGAAACTATTTGTTCTGATACCAAAAATACCCTAGAGACATATAGGGGCCCTAACCACATGCTAAGGACTTTTCCATGGAATAAACCTACTTGGTCCCAGAACAAGAACCTTAGGATACTACTAGGGGCCCTAGGGTACCTTTTAGGGTCTTACTCTGTCCTAGTTAACTGACTAGGGCACCATCCTCCTTGAGAATGGGTCTCATTGAAGGAATAACTTTAACATTTAACACTCTGATTGATGGTATTTGCAAAGAAGGAAAGTTGGACGATGGTATGAAACTCTTCTCTGAAATGTCCAGCAAAAATGTATTCCCTAATGTTGTTACATACAGTGTAATTATTGATGGTCTTTGCAAAGAAGGAAAGTTGGACGAGAGTATGAAACTTTTCCATGAAATTTCCAACAAAAAAATATGTCCTAATGTTGTTGTTAAAGTTTGAGTTAGGTTAGGGTTGATACAAAGAAAATTTAAAAAAATATTTTTTAATGCATAAACAAATATAAAAACAAAGCATAAACAAAAAAGAGTACTACAGTAATAAACTCTAACATAATTTTCATCTCTTTCGACCTTAACACTCTGTTGGTCAATCAGTTAAAGTTGGTCCTTGAGATGGATTAACATTTCCAATATACAGAACATAACTTAGTAACAAAATTACAATGAAACTAAGATAGTAATAAAAGAACAAGCGCTAAAAATATTTGGTTTGAATTTTCCTTATACTCAGAAATATTGTTTCATCTCTTGTCACTATAAGGACAGGCTATCATAATTCATACTTTGAGACAGAGAAGTTTAAAGTGTTATGGGATTAGGTTAGATAGATACAGTAATAAATCCTAGTCACCAAGTGAGAAGATGTCATTTGGATAGCAGCAATTATACTCATCCCAAAGCACAAATAGGCACCCTAAAAGTCATAGCTCCCTCTCCCAAACTTAACACCACTATTGACCTATAATATAGGGTTTGAAATAGTCATAGCTTAGCTAGGATAGGGAACCACATTCATTCTATAACACACATTTTAACATATAAAGGGACATGCCATCCACACTCCAATAGAGAAAGGACACTCCATCATGTGTCAAAAGAGAAGGGACATACCAGACCAGGAACCCTAATGGAATCAACCTGCTTGGTCCTAGAACAAGATTCCTAGGAGACTACTGGGGTACCTAGGGTACCTTCTAGGGTCTTTCTCCACACTAGTTAAATGACTAGGGTACCATCCTCCCTCATAATGGATCTCGCAACTTCACTAACTTTAATAGTTGGTATCCCTAATGTTGTCACATACAGTGTACTTATAGATGGCCTTTGCAAAGAAGGAAAGTTGGACAACACGAAAATCATATTCTATGAAATGTCGAACATAAACATATACCTTGATGTTGTCATATACAACTAGCTTATTGATGGTTTTAGTAAGGAGGGAAAGTTGGACTAGGATAGTAATATATTCTATGAAAGGTCCAACAAAAACATATGTCATGATGTTGTTACACAAAATGTACTTATTGATGGTTTATGTAAAGAATGCAAGTTGCATAAGGCTAGTAATCTCTTCTACAAAATGTCCACACTCAACCAACATTTGTCTATTTGGCCAACCAGCTCTCTAGCTAGGATTTGGTTACTTTTTTTTATGACACCACGCAATTTTATGTGTTAGGAAACATTATATAAGTAATCAATTGCTTCACTAACAATGTGATATGCTAATGGCCTTAAATGTATGGTTGATGACCCTTTACATGGAACCTTTAGGGAAAGTACATAGGTGTATCTACTACATATAGTGTGAGTACATGAAGTGTATCTCCTACATCAATTTTTTTTACAAATTTTATGATGACAACGAGATGAGCTCAACATTGTATAACTATGTAGTTCAAAATCAAGAATTTACCTATTTTTCGTTGCCATATTTTTCTTTTACTCGTAACTTCAACAAAAAACCCATACTTGAGTGATGAATCAAAGGGTTTCATATTCTGTATCAATGATGTGAAAACACTACTAATTACAACTTACAATCAATTTTTGTCACTCTGTTTTTTCCCTCTGCAAGGACATAAAATTCAGTGTTAAACATACAACTAAGTCAAGTATTAGATTTATCTAATTCTGACATTTTCAAGTAAGGTTTGAGCAAGTGATTTGGACTTTAAATTACTTGATTTTCCCATAATATATCTTATCTAAGTGGGTGAGGTTGTCCTCAACCTTCAGGTGTGTTCCACTTTTATGTTTAAAACAAGTCTAATACTGAAATGGATGTAATTGTCATCCATTCAAAGCAATAACATTAAATAGCCTTCCCTGACCAACCCACATGTAGTGCAAATACAAGAGGTGTGGCTTCTACATCTATATTTTTCCAATCTTTTATTAAGGAAACAAGTTAAGCTAAAATTGTACAACCATGGAGTTCAAAATAGAGAATGTACCAATTTTAGTTGTTGTGTTTCACTTTTACTATCTATTAACTTCAGCATAAAACCCATACTTCATTTATTTTAGTGATGAACAGGGAAGTCTTTTATTGATTGTATCTATGCATATGTTATAAACACTAATAACAACTTGCAACCATTTTTTCCATTCCAGTTTTTCCTCTGTATGGACGAAAATATTAATATTAAGCATACAGTTAAAGTTAAGTTGTAGATTTAGCTAATCCTGACAATATCAAGTAATGTTTAAGAAAGTGATTTGGCTTTGAATTACTTTCTCTGCCATTGATTTATTTGATCTAAGGTTGTGAATTAGCCCTCATCCTTAAGGTGGTGTTCCACTTTTATTTGAAAAATTCTTATGAGAATGAGGATTCTACTTTCAGATATTACTTGAAACATATTTGAAAAAGTCTACTACTTTATCCACACTGATAAAGTATTCGAACATGGATCGGGTGGACCAAATGTGAGGGTCTTAGAAGAGGATGGGCAGCAGTATGAGGAGTGGCAACAGCTCAAGCTAGGGAGTTGAATATATGTTTTCCATATAGGTAAGCAGTCAGTCACAGAGAGAATGAATTGAAGATGACGAAAAATCTCTCAGATTTGCAACTCTGGATAAATTGCCCACCTATGATAGGTTGAGGACCAGTATCTTCACACAAATAGTGGGGACGTCGTGGTTTCAATTATCTTGATCCCCTCAAGGTTAGGCTTGGTACTTGGGGACAATGATTTACTTCGTTTACAATCCATGAATCATGGAGAGGAAAATGAAGGGTTTTCTATGAAGTAGTTACTTGAAAAACTGTCAAATTGGTGGTCACTAATGCCTAGGTCAACTGTTATTTATGCTCTATCCAAGGTAATTTTAGAGTATTATACTCACTAGCCAAATTCCTTACATTTTTTTCAATTTCCTTATCCTTTACAATTGGTTACTTGTTTACACCTACTAATTCTAAAATATCCTCTTATTCTAGGTTCTCACACACTTATTCCCATCAACATGAAACAAAAAAAATTCTAAGCATACAGAGTGGTTTCATGTACCTTAGTCCCCATTATCATCATTAGTGGGTGATATTGAACCAAATAGAGAGAGTCATCTTTTCTCTTTGAGTTGTTAGGCTCCTCTCTATCAATTTTATCTCATTATGACTTCAAGGGAAGTTATACAATCTGGTGGTTACAAATGTCACAGTTTCATTCGAATACCATTGAGTTTGTATCCCTATTCAAGCTCACAAGTAGGATCCAATACCCTTTGGGTGTCTCCCCCCATGTGTCATGGCCCCTCCCAATGAACAATATTTTACTATTGTGTTCTCCCCCATGGGTAACAATGTTTCCATACAAGGGTATCCAATTAACAATACCCTTTCTCAATAATTGAATCTATCTTGATACATACATGATCACAAAATTTAGATCTAGCCCCAAGTTCTTGTTTCTTATATTGTGAAGTACAATGAAAATTTCATGAATATGGGAACGTCTATATTATTTATATAGCATATCACTTTCAATGAATTTCTAACTGTCTTGAAGGTAGTTCTCATTAGTCCTCCATAGTTACTCCCACCCTGTCTCTCTCTCTATGTTTAAAAACACAAGCACGTATAAAAGAAACTATGATTTATTTCAACTATATAAGTTTCTCCTACCCTCACACATCAGGGGAAACTATTATCATTTGAATTTCACGCATTAATGACACTTGGGTAATTACCCAAAGAAGCATATCTAGTTGGAAAAAATGCAACATAATAACACCACATCATGGCTACTTGAAACACCATAATGAACAAGATCAACCTTAGAAGTTGGTTATTTATTACCTTTGATAACCAACCTTCCCTTTCACTCATGCGACTCTTGTGGGATATCCTTCAATACCCATGTGTATCTGCTAAAGCATGGGAAATCAACCATAGTCGTACATTAATGGCCAATAGGCTGGGCTCATGTGTCTTTAGGGTGGTGTACAAGGATAATTCGATCTCTCATCTCATCAATACTAAGTACCTTGGCCTCACAAGGGTCCCTATCAAGCATTGGATCGGGTCCCAATTCATTGAGGAGCATTCAGATTGGAACTAGTTCTTCAGTAGAGTGTAAAATTTTCCTCTAAATGAAAGCTATGGGGTGACATTTCAAAAAAGAAGAATTGAATATTTATGTTGGAGGAATGATCTTGGGGATAAAACATCTCACTCCCTCATCTCTACTAAATCAAGCTATTGTTTATCTTATAGCCTAGCTAAATCATTGTTTTTTTCTCACCAATGTAACAAAATCCTTTACACAATGAGCTACCAAATTGATCGAAAACAATAGATTTGTTGTTTGTTAGATATGGAATCATGTTTTATTAATGATGAGGTGAAATTTTGGTTTTTACAACGTTATAGAGTGTTCTCTTGGTCCTGGAGTCAAACATGGAAAATTATTGAACAAGTCACTCACTTGGGGATCTTCCTATCCTCCTAAGCCAATGATGTTACTATCTAGAATTTATATCATTGGGTATGAAGGCTAATAGACCCCCCATGTTCCCACTACTTATTCATTTTGAGTTGGGTGAGATCTTTCTTAAATGGGTGAATAAAGGAAGTAAAAAGTTGATTTTAGATGAGAAATGAAAAGGAGAATCTCGTTTCTCACATGGTGATCCAATGGTGGGGCTTCTAACTATTCAACTTAGTGACAAGATTCTTGGAAAGACCATCTCTCACCTAAGGCACCAAAAATCCTTTTTACAAAATGATTTGACCTTCTAGACATCCAAAGGAAGAGTAGAAGTCTTAATGAGCTAGATCACTCACCTAAGAGGTCACATGCCTTCCAAAAAAGTGATCTCATTTGTAGCAAGCTCAAACAAACAATAAGAATTCTCTTACAACTTCCAACACCCTAGGATATGAATCAATTGCATTTCAACAAGGTAAATATTTCCATTCTATCCCTCATCTCTTCATTCCTCCTTTGTTATTTTCCTTCTTTCTTATTTGATTACTTTTTATGGTTTTCTCTTGTTTTGTAGATTTTTATATGACTAAAGATAAATCCTCTACCAAAGTTGTATTGCAATGTTGAGATTGTAGCGAAGAATAGTGCATGGAATCTTGGAGATTATCCATGGAAATGACATGACAAAACCCAGGAGAGATCTCCCTTAAATCATAGTATTTTGAGCAATAGGTGTAGAACACATACATCTTTAAGCTTGTAACCACTCTCAACCTCTTAAGAAATTGAATTTATATAAGAATAATGTTTGAGAATGGAGAACCACATAGAAATTGAATTTATATAAGAATAATGCTTCAGAATGGAGAACCACGTATACGTAAATGTATAAATTAACCTTATCTTTCCATTTTTGCTTTGCTTTTATTAAATTGGATCTTCTTTCAAAACAGGTTTTGTCCTGTTACTAAATGCGGAGAGTTGTTATGGGTTTCAGTAAAGTATTTTTTTTAATATTTAAATTAGCAATTATGAGAATTTGTAGAAGACACTTTGTAACATTTTAGAAAGTTGTTATAATTATTAAATTAAATAAAAAATATTAGTAATTATTTTGTTTAAAAAATTGTTTTGTACCTCATATCTTCAAATGAGAATTTAGAAAATATTCTTTTGGGTAGGTACAAGAGTTTTTGACATCAAGAATATGTATTATTATTATTTTAATTTTAAATATTTTAATGTTATTGTTTAAATGGTAATAGATATTTTTATTGTAAATGATATTTTTTAATTTGAAATTGAAATATGTTGTTTTGATTATTAAATTTTAGTAAAATATGTTTTTGAAAAAGAAAAGAAAAAAAAATTTGAAATATTATTGCAATTCAGTTTAAAAAATAATTTTATATTTTATTTTAAGTTTAAAATATTAATTATATAATTCAGTTAAGTTTAAGTTGTAGGTTTATTAATATTTTCTAATTTCTGGTCTTAATTTTATTAAAAAAATTGTAGGTAGTTTTTAAATCATTAAACTACATTTAATTATTATAAAAAATATATAAAAATAAGTTATACAATATAGTTGAAGATTATGTTGAAAAGTGTTAATATTATTTAGTAAATATTTATAAAAAAAAATTATACAAAAGAAACACTTTGGCATGCTTTTTCTTTTGCATTATACTAAACAATCAATCAACAAAATAATAATTATTACAATGTAAAAAAGAACTTGATGTGTTATAATAGTTTTGAATGTTTGACAGAGTGATATTAGATATCATTTTTGTTCTACTTCCCTCATACTTTGGAGTGTTATATAAGGTTAATATGATACTTTATCAATAGACGCTAACACTTAGATTTCTCCAACTATATTTCTATTTTTAAATGTATGAAGTGATATATATCACTTTTCTTCTAATTAAAACTATACACAAATAATACATTATTAAAATGTTGCAAAAATTATTTTAATTTTATTTTTTTAATTATATATTACTACTACATTAAAGTATTTCCAAGAAGCTTGTATAAGAAACTTTGTTGCTAGTTGTTTAAAAATTTAAATAATCATAAAAAAAATTGTCTCCTACCACTTCATGTCCACATTTTTATTAACAAAAATATATAGCACTCACCTTATTTAATCCTATATAACTAAACACAATTTACAAAAAAAAAACATAATAAAAATAATTTATATGAGATCTCTCCCTCCACCTTAAGGTTCATTCCAAATCCTAAATCAATCAACAAAGTATAACGAATCACCACAAGAACATCACAACCCTCCATTGTATGCAAAGCACATCCCTTAATGCTATATGAGTTATGATTATTGATACAGGCTTCTAATTGATAGACATCTAAATGTTAAAAACTAGAATGGGAATATATTATTAACATCATTGTGTATTTAATTTGCATGTAGTTATCAACAAATATTTTAGTAGCAATTTTATTATTTTTTATAAGAATAATTTTTTTGTTAATGATTTTATTTGGTAATATTATTTGGTTAATAATTTATTTTTATAGTTTTTTAATATTTTATTATTTATTTAAATTGATGATTACTTAATAAAATTATTTTTTTAAAGGTAAAAAAATTCAACAATACTTTGAGGTATCAATCCTCTTTCTATTAATACAATTTCAAGATATCAACATGCAACGATATTATTATGTGTAAAAAAATGTGGTCACCTAAAAAATTTGTTGGTGGTCCATAAGGGGGAGAATACCTTTGATTATGAGGTTAACCTACCCAATTTCCACTCCTATTAAATTTAATTTATTTGGGTGTTGGGTGGTTACCATATTTCTTATTCTAAGGAAGATAAGTACTTAGTCAATCAAAAGTCATTTTAGATCATACTCTAAGTCTAAAAGGAAGTTGACTAAAAGGAACTTTTAGCCTTGAAGTATCTATAAAAATGTTAGTGTCAATCTCCCATACTATCATCGCTAAGGCTACAAGAATGGGGTAATGCGTTTTTATACAGCATATAACTTTAGTCCAATACATGAAATCAATTACTAGCAAATATGAATTGAAAAACTTTTTTTTCTTTCTTATGATGTTACAAATGTTACAAGTGAGAATGTCCACCTCGCAAGAGGGTATATGTGGGGGCACAACTAACCACCCAAGAAATGCATTTATGTAGATAAATGCACATTTTTAATTTGTTGAAAAGTGGGTGGTGGTGGGGAAATGCACACCCCTACCCTTGATAAAATGGTAGGCATTGGGGTTTAGAGGTCTCCATATGTATGAAATTCACATTTCGGATTTGTGTGGAGAATGCATAGGGTGAATAATTGCTTACCTCCAGCCTAGGCAAGGTTGTTGGTGGGGATTTACTTTCCTTTTATATGCATATGTAAAGCATCAAACTATTACTATCCACACTCTCAAAGGTGGAGGTAAATGTGAGTGCCAGGACTTTGGAAGTGTCAATGTTTACTTGAGGTAGTAGGGTTGGGGGGGGATGCACAATTACAAGTCCCATCATTGACCCTCAATCATATGGAGGAGAGGATGTGTCATGGGGTTTGTGCGTGTGCATATGTGTACTTGATGAGAGGGTGGGTTTTATGTATGCACACTTCAAACCCTCATGGATTGCTTTCTCAATGTTGGAGGATAAGGTGGGTGAAGGGATATTTGAAGGTTTTCATACATGCCTAACAAATGCACATAAGCACCCCTACAAACACCCACTAGTGGGAGGTTTTGAATGAGTGCATTTATATAATGGGTGGGGTTTCAAGGTGGCACATGTGTATTATGAACATATGCACACCTTTCCCACAAATACACAACATGCATGCCTCCAAACCCCTGCTAAGATTCGTTCATGGAGATTTGGAGGTGCACATGTGTACCAAATGAAAGGGCATACAATCTGCACCCAAACCTTCCACCACCTACCCTCCTAGTGTTGGAGGAGAGGGAGCATGCAAGGGATTTTGAAGTGATGCACACCTCCCTCATAAATGCACATATGAACACCTCCAAATCCGCACCACCCTCCTACATGGATGGTGGGGAATTGAAGGTGTACTTTGATGTAGAGGGTTCATAGTGGGATTTGGATATGTGCATACATGTAAACATGCCTTTAACGAGGCACCCCTCCCTCGCAAAATGCACAGATGTGCACCTACGTGTCCCCACCATGCTCATGTGGAGGGCGGTTAATTGAAATTGTAAATTTGTGTAAAGGATTAATTGTGGGAAGTGTTATTCAAGTCTCTTTGCTAATACACCACACCACTTAATGTCAGTGTTAAAAGTCCTAGCGTTACATAGACATAGAAGAAGGGTCCTAGCGTTACATAGACATAGAAGAAGGGTAGCCTACCTTACTTTGAACATTGCAGGGATTTTTAATATGGGTAGTTATTTTTTATTATTTGTACTATTAATTATATTAAAGATTTCTATCAATGAATAGGTGACGTGTTAATATTTTTAAAGATTTCTTCTCCTGTGAACATTTTTTATTTTTTTATTATTATTACTATTAATTACATTAAAGATTTCAATGGTGAACTGTTAATATTTTTAAAAATTTCTTCTCCTGTGAACACTTTTTATTTTAAACTATGATAGTAGTTACTCCCTACTTGAAAACAGTTCAGTACTTCCTTTCTCATAATCTTGTGATCATTAATGTGTCCTGTGATCACTGATTTTGATGGTAGTTATTATTTCCTATTATACTAACGATTTCGATAATTTCATTAATGATAATGGAGTGTTCACTTAAAACATTGAGAGCATTTCAAGAAGCATATTTTTATACACCATTTATTTCCGTAATTTAATGTATCATAATGTTGTCTAGACTCTAAATCCTGTGATCCGTCTTCTGTCTACACAATTTGTCCTGTAATCAACTTTTATTTTTATTTTGCATTAGACTTTAACTGTAGGGAAATCAAATAACTATGACCATCCTGTAATCAACTTTTTTTTATTTTGCATTAGACTTTGACTGTAGGAAAATGAAATAACTATGACCAGCTGTTATAAGCACTGGCTTATCTCTGTCACGAGATAGGAGTGGCCTTCAAAGTGAGGAAAGGAGCTATTCATGGGCTCATGAAAGTTACATAAAATAAATAAATGATGGCAGACGAGTTGCTGTACTGGCGTAAATCTGTCATGATTCCAAGCAGCTGTAAACTGAGGCAAGAGACTATTGAGGATACCATGGACTGAGGTCTGTCAGGCTTGAAGACTATTAGATACACTTTAAAGGTTATTGTTCTTATGATAGAATATATATATATATATATAAATATTTAAATTTTTTATGGTTAAAATGAAATATTTTATTTTATATTTTATTATCTTATTTACTCATATTTAAAACCATATAAATAATATTATCCTCAACAAAATAATAAATACTATATAGATTAAAATACATATTATTAAATCTACAAATCTATGTATTCCACCTTACACAATATTTATTAATATACAGTAAGACAAGAAATAATTTGGATCCCATTAGTATAGCATATTTATTTCTGTGAATGTTTCCCGCCTCCTTATTCTTTTTTTCCCTCATACACAAAACTGTCATGATATTGAATCTGGGCTGTCCAAGCAATTGAGATAGCTGTCCACATGCAATAACAGTTTTAGTGGAAGAAATGGTCCAAACAATTGAGAAAGCTGTCCATATGTAAGAAGATGCTGTCAGTCCATTTGTATTTGACAATATAGTGGAAGTCTTATTTAATAAGAAAATTTAATGGTTAAAAATGTGTCTATTTTTTATATACATAATTTATTTCATAATTAATTTTTATTTTATTATAAACTTTGATAATAAAGAAATAAAATCAGTATAACCAAATGAAATCAGTAATGTTTTTTAGTAAAGAAATGAAATCAGTATAACCAAATGAAATCATTATAAAAAATTTGTTTAAGTTTTTTAGCATAAATATTATTATTTCCAGTTATTTATGATAACCATAGCGTGTATTATTATCCGTGAGATGTAGAACAGTTGGTGGCGGGGTATGGTTAAGACGCCCCCTAAGCTGGAAGGTTCTCGGTTCTAATCATGTCGGATTCCAAAAATCCAACCATGTTAAGGGTTGTTGCGGTCCAGGCCGGGTGCGATCCCCGAGTGATTTTGACGACTTAGATGCCCCTGGTTCGTGGTTACTTAGCCAATGGCAACCCTACTAGTCAGGGGGGTTCCGCCACTTTGCTAACAAAAAAGAAACCATAACGTGTATTATTATTTCAAGTTATTTATGAGCCATAGCATGTACCATTATTTCAAGTTAGTTTGATTTTAATATTTATTTTATTTATATTTATATTTTTTTATAAATGTTTTTGTTTTTATTTTTATAAATAGTATAAGAATAGTATATATGTAAAATTATATTTATATATTTTCCTTATTCATAAAATATATTGTATATCTTTTTAGAAAATTATGAGGTTTTAAAGTGTGTATTAGCATTGCATAAAGAGGGTAGGTGGTGGTGAGTTGGAAGTGTGAATTTGTGTATGTACACTTTTAAATCAACGCTCCTTCTCTACACTGTATCGTTGAGTGGATACCCGGGATGACATCCAAGCATGCTCACATACAACAATGCATATCTTCCAGTGGGCTACATTTAGGGATGTAAGTATACACAACATGTACACCTTAAGCCTCTAACATCTCATACTTCCAACTCTTCACCATAGGCCACACATGCATATGTCTATATATAAAAACGTACATTGTATCCCTTCTCTATCCCATGGTCTCCCATCTATACACATCTAAAGGATGGGGTGGTTGAGTCAAGTGTAGAGAGGCATGGTGCGGTTCAGAGGTGTATATACATAGATATTCCCACCATCCATCCCCCTAGCTAGTGGATATGTGCATTTGTGTATGCACACTTTTAAACTTCACACCCACCCTATCTCTAGGTAGTGGAAGTTTGGATGGGTGCATAAGTGCATTTGTGACATATGTATGTGTAAATGTATGCAATGACAATAGATTGACTTATTTGCCCGACCATTTGCACCGATCGGACGACCAGCAACGTCGGATGTGACTGTTGAGCGAGCCAGGTCGTCCGATCGGAGCAAATGGTCGGTTAAGTAGTTTACTCCAATGACAATTAATCCTTTACACTAATTTACAATTTCAATTAATCCAAATAATAAAACAACTTATAAAATACTTAAAATACCTTAAAAAGGTCACAAATAGATTATTTTTTAAAATGAGTAAAGACAAAAATATGTCCTTGGCTCCAACTCTCCTTCTCACGTTCATAAACAAATAGTAGCATTATCCAACAATTGATTCTATAATAAGGAAACCTTTTTTTTTGCACCAAAAAAAAAAGAACTAGTTATTACATGGAATTAAAGTTGCTATCAACAATACATAAGAATAGATCTAGAGAAGATGGTTTCTTCGACTATCCAACTCCAACAATACATCCTTTAGAGAAAGTCCATTGAGTATTTCTAACAAACAGACTCTGAGCCAAATCTCCTCTAAATAGTGCAAAAGGAACTAGTAGTCAAACAAAATAAAAGAAACCAAAACCTAGCCAACTACATACTTGAATATTTTCAACTTACTACAGCTATGAAACATAACTAGAAATCATCAATATATACTCGGAATGCCAGAGGAATACATCCTACTATCTCTGAGATCCTCAAAATATATCATACATGCAATATCCCTCAACAGATAAACATTTTTATTGTAATATTTTAAAGTACTATTTTATTTTTTGAGATTGGCTAGTTCTGGAAACTGCCAACAGGTCCTTGAAGGATAGATGTAACCGAAACATTTTGCTTTTAATAAAATGGTGAATGATGGGGACAACCATGTTAACTGAGAGAACTATGCATGCGAGGGTGGGGAGGTGTGGAAGGGTTAACTTCAGGGAAGGTACACCAAGTCAGAACGCCATTATGGCGTAGGGCACACCCTCAAAAAGGAGGAGATGCAGTGGGCAGCGGAAATTACTTAGGGGAATGGGTCGTAGCTGCAAAAGACGTAAAATCAAAACTATAAAGAGAGGACACACGAGGGGGAAAGGGCGTCATTCAGTATGCAGCAAAGCATGAAATATTGCAGGTGAACACTCTGTGTTAGGAAGTGATTTCACACTGGGAAACTGGACCTGAAGTTGGTTGAATCTGCCATCAGCACGCATAGTTTAGTTTGGGGGTGATTGAGGATAGAGAAAATATGTGCCTAATCTACGGTTGGGCGGAACGTGGTTGGTCCCTTTTCATTCGACTCGTTGTAAAACCAGGTTCCTTATATGTCTAAATTGTTGCAGAATGTTGAGCTCTAGGTATACCTAGAGCATGCATTTGTTGCATGTGTTTTAAGATCTAGAATATGTTTTGTTTCCTGTTTTTTAAGATCTAGAATATATTTTGTTTCCTGTGTTTTAAGATCTAGAATATGTTTTGTTGCATGTGTTTGAATAACTGGAGCATGTATTTGTTGTTGGAATGTTTTGTTGGTTCATTGTTGTTTGCATTAAAGCTTGGGGCCAAGAAACTGTATTTGTTGGTTCATCACTGCTTGCGTTAAGGCCTGGATCCTAGAAAGTGCATTTGTTAGTTTATTGTTGTTTGTGTTAACATTTTGGGCAGGAAAGTGTATTTGATAGTCATTGTTACCTTCATTAAGACCTGAAGCTTGAAAAGTGTGGTTTCTGCAAGAGTATATTTGGACGCTCTATAACTCTGTAGTTGATACAGGGATGCGACTCTTTCCCTATAGGGAAGTGTAAATGCGTGTACTAGATTTAAACCCTCTCCAGCTTAGCAAGCCCCTCTGTATTACTTAACCCTAAAATGAGTGGGGTAAGTGTGGAATGATTGTATTGTCGTTGAAGGTTCTTAAGGAACCGACTATTGAAAACCCCATAGAAGCCCTAGTTCTAAACTTCATCTTGAGTAACAAACTCTGCCTAAGACAACGATTCCATCAAAGGATGGAATCCCTTGGTTTAACCCAAGAAACACAGAGAAAACTAAGTGTAAACCTTGGGCCGAAATGCCTATAGAATCTTGAAATTTGGTGAAGAACTCAAGCGCTTCCGCAACCCATAACCCGCACTCCAAAAGAGGAAAGCGGGAGGTAAATTATAAAGAATATAAGGGTTTTTGCAATCCACATTGCAGAAGCAGACTTGCAGAAGGTATTTTTGGTAAATATTTTTAGTGTTTCTGCAATCCGCAATCTGCCTTGCGGAAGCGGAAAAGAGGAGGGAAAATTAAAACAAACATAAGTACTTTCCGCAATCCGCAATCCGCATTGCGGAAGCGGAAGTGCGGAAGAGGAATTCATAATGGGTCTAAGTACTTTCTGCAATTCGCAATCCACATTGCGGAAGCATAGTTGTGGAAGGGTAAAACTGTAATATATTATGTGTTTTCCGCAATCCACAAACCGCATTGCGGAAGTGGAATTGCGGAAGAGTAAGATCGTATAGGATTATGTATTTTCTAAAATCCGCAATCTGCCTTGCGGAAGCGGATTTGTGGAAGGGTAAAAGTGTAAAGGTTTGTGTACTTTCCACAATCTGCATTGCGAAAGCGTAGTTGCGTAAGGGTACAAGTGTATAGGTTTATGTTCTCCCGCAATCTGCAATATGCATGGCAGAAGGAGGATTGCGGAAGGGTAAAATCTTCACAAAGTTAAGCATTCTGCAACCTGCAACCCGTATTGCGGAAGGGAAATCTGTAGTTTTCAATGGCACATTCTGAAATCCACAATCAGCATTATGTAAGCGGAGTTGCAAAAGGAAAGGCCCGTTGTGGAAGGATTGTTGTAGAAGACTTCTAGTTTATGTTTTGGGAACTCGACCAGATTGAGGATGAAAGATAGATATTAAGACTACTCTTCCTAGGGTTTATTTGTATTTTTCATGATGTTTGATGTACCATCCGTAAATTCAGAGAACCAAGAGGTGGGTTGGTAATAAGCACAAAGTCAACAGTTAATATATAGAACAGAAAAGGAATACAAGGGTTTATGACTAATGACATATATTTTATGTAAAGAAAAAAATTGTGTATATGTAATTTTGGTAGGTCATATGGGTATGTTACATATGGTATCAGATCTAAGGTTCAACCGTGTAACCTTTTTGGGAACATCTAGTTCCTGTTGAATCACACCGAAATGATAATTGTCTTTTGCTTAATGAATCCTGGTTAAAGTATGGTGGGTGTGTATTCTAATTGATGGATTTTGATGAATGTGTTCTAATGGATGTTTGATGGTTGATGAATTTAATTGATGTACTACGATTGATGCTCATATGGTTAGTTGATGCATTTCCCTGGTTGACATTATGTGATCAACATAGGATTGATATAGGTAGAGTATTGTCTTAACGTTGGAAGACATAATCCCTTTTAGAGGAAGGGGATGAGATCTTTATTCTAAAACCTTGATACTGAAGAGATATTTGGGTTTTATTTTCAATTGGGTTTTTTATGTAGTCTGGATGGATTTTTTGAGTCACAACATGTCTTATATTCATTTCTTGACTCGGTTGGATCACTTATGATCTTCACACCAGTTATACCATTTCATGATCAATGTTAAGATGCGGTGTCGATCCATGATCAGATTTGTGATCTCATAAGAAGTTTTATCAGGTATGCGGTGAATAGATCCAGTATTTGTGTGTTGGGATATTTTGTATACATGAAAATTGTTATGTTCCAAGGTACAATGATGACTTCTCGAGATGAAAATGAGGATCCACCTGAAGAAAATTTTCAACGCTAGACATGCAAAATGCCCCAAAGGGAGAGTTGTCACCCCACATATAATTACAGAGGACCAGAGTTGTTGTGCTACAGATGCCCTTCCCAAAAAATCCATGAAATTAGACCAGCTGTTATGTGGAAAAAAAGGGAATTTCCTGCGATTATAAGGATTTGGAAAGGAAAAACTCCTCAACTCTTCTTTTGGTGGTATATTTATATTTTATGAATTCCATGTACATAAATTTTCGGCATAGGAATGCTGGAAAATCAAGAGATTAGATAGATTAGATGCATATGCACACTAGTAGGCATATTAATAGATATGGCATAGTGCAAGTGAATATTTTTTTACATGCATATAATATTGCATAGTGATTAAAGTAGGGAGCTTTTACATATGCAATGAGCCACTAATGATAATTATTGTTGTCTATGATATTACGGATGATGTTAATTGTTGTAGGACCAAAGACAATAGAAGCATGGTTAAATATGTTGATGATGTCATTGTATGTGACAAATAGCCTTGTGAAGAAAGGCTAGGAAAGCAAATATATGATCAATAGGATGGGGTAAGGGTTGTGTAGTACCTGGTAAGGGGCCAATCAATAAGGTAACATCTAGAATCAATGCAATTCATTTAATATTATGAAATGCTAGTGAGATGTTATCGTCAATTAATCAGTTGCATTTATGGTAAACCATAGTAGATAATTGATACGTCGAGAGTGTGCTTTGTAAGAAGTTTTGAAAAAATTATACTAAAGTGATCGAATATGGATATTGTATTATTATGAGAGTTATCAGTTCTGCAAACAATATACCTGCAATAAGGCAATTGAATCATAGAATTTGTTTGAAATGGTGGTACATGTATAGATACTAGAAGTATCGAACTATGATAAGCAATAAAGTGTTGTTTAAACATATGAAAAGTATAATGTTGTTAATTAAAGTCTTGAAGGACTCAGACAAACATGTTTTGATGTTGAGCATGTAAGCTCGGGNCCCCCCCCCCCCCCTCCACCCGGCCAGCTAGGCACCAGTATGCAACTCTAGGGACACCTAGGTGTAAGACATCTAGTTAGACTTCTTTCTGCACACATTCATGCCGTAAGAGGACTGTCACGAGATTAGGGGCTCCGTGAAGAAAATATCCTATAGGTATTATGGTGTCTAGAAAGTAAACACATGAGCTTGGTGAAGCACCCTGAACAACATAGGTAGGAGATACACCTGAAGAAGCATATCATCCTCGTGTTGGGTAGCTTGGATTAGTACTCAGAGTATTTTTAACACTTGGAGTGCTTGCTTGGATGTAGGACATTTGAAGGAATCAGAAAGGTGCTTACAGTAATAATACTTATAAAAATGTATATGCACAGTAAGTAAATTTGTTCCTATGAGGTAATATTCCTACCTATCAATGAATAGTATAAATAGGATTACTGGAACCATTATGAATCATGAAATATAATATTGTTGGATTTTGATTTAATCATATATTGTTGATATTAACCTTAGTAGACATGCAGATGTATGTGTTATACTCGGGTTGGTGACCTAAAGAAACTTGATGAAATCCATTACTTTAAAGGAATAAAGATATGCAAGACAAATCAAAAATTGGCAAAAAGGATTGTCGCCTGAAGAAGTTCAATGAAGAGTGACACTCCAGAAAGGTCAAGTAAAACAATTTTTATCTACGCACTCCTCTATTAACATTAGGGGTATGAATGATATTATGATTGGCATGGAATGGTTGGAAAGTTATAAAGTAGCAGAGCTGATCTCTGGTCCTTTCCTTTAATCGTTGGACAGCGTTTTTGTCGTCTTGTTTGTGTTTTCCCAGATCTGTGTGGATTGAATGATTTAGAACTTTGACTTTGCACCCAACAAAGGGAGCCTCTTTGTTAAATTGTTCTGGATCTTCCTAACTGCAATGGTCTATATTAAGATCCACACTGTAGGTATGCGGGGAAAATAACTTTCCCGAATGATAGATTCAAGTGAAGATTTGGATAGCCCAGATCAGTCGAGAGACTGGGATCATTGGTCTATAGTGGTCTCCACAATACGAAAGCGCAAGATCTTTAAACTATGGAGAGAATATTACAAAAGAGAAATTGGGAAGCCGGTTTGAGAAGATCGATGATGCTGAAGAAGTGTTGCGGAAAGAGAATTGTGGAAGTCGCGTTGATATTTTATGAACCCGCAATCCACAATTCACAAACCGCATCTTATCCAAGATCGACGGTTAGGAAGGAGTCTGTGAAAGATCAGCGATGTAGAAGAAGTGTTGCGAAAAGGGAATTTTGGGAGTCATTTTTAAGATTTTAGAAAATCTACAATCTGAAATCCACATCTAACCGCATATCAACGGTCAGGGAAGAGTTCGTAAGAAATCAATTATCATTGTGGAGAGGCGATTTGGGGAATATTTTGTTGCGGAAATTCACGACTGATAAACCAAATAGAACTACAAAAATGATAGAATTAGTGGCAATTATGAGATCATTTCATGAACTGCTACGAATACAAGGAAAGGAAATGCATGGAAAAAGGTAGTCATGTTTGACTGTTAACGAGAATGTTATGTTGGAAGGATAGAATTGTATGGATTATGATTGTGTAATAATGAGAATTGGAAGTTTTATTTTATTTGCTTAAATAAGGTGAAAATATCTTGCAATTTTAATGATGCATATAAAATAACTATATAGTGTCCTAAATATAGTAGTAAATGATAGTGTTTGAATTACTGAGTGTTGTAATTTTGAAGATGACTCCAGAGACCATTGTAATCCTACGATGAAAGGATTGTATAAATGGATACTCATAAATTGTATGGACAATTGCAAGTTTCAGATTGCAGGAAGAATGGCTTGGACATGGAAATATGGTTATGCCCGATAAAATAAAGACATAATCTGCAAGGTGCAAAGGCCAAACGTTATAAGAAGGATCTCATGGCAATGAGATTTAACTTATGAACATAATAGATTTCTAAATTTGAAATTTTGCTATTAATTAATATTGACTAATTGGTTGATCTAGAATTGTGTTAATGTAGGTGTGGTTGTCCAAGTTTTGGAAGCAAGTGTAAATAATAGGGGATAAGTGCTTCCACTTACAAGTTCCAAACAATGGGAGGATGGCCTCACAGTTGCGAAATCTAAATTTTGTAGGAGACAGAATTTCAAATTCATATTTGGATTTGATTATCAACGTTACTAATTGTTTGATGTTTAGAAAGCATGTGAAGGGGTGGGTACACATGAGGGAACTTTGAGTACCATCCTTGTGTAGGGTGGGGCAGGTCTTGTGGGTGCAATAGTTGTCTGAAATCAAGGTCGAATACCTGTGGAGCTAAAAGAAGATGCTTATGCAAATAAGTATTCAGTTTGCTTAGCATCTTCTTGTTGATTTTATGTGATTATACATACATGATGTTTCATATTTAAAAAACATTGTTAATTATGAGATACACCAACATCCTTATGTAGGACACCTTGGTTACCAAAAGATGATAGAATCCCTCAGGAAGCAATTCTTTTGGCCCATATTAAAGGTAGATTTAGTTGATTATATATCTAAATGCTTGGGGTGTCAACAAGTGAAGGTTGAACATCGACCGTTCCAGTATATTTATTTCCTAAAAGAAGTATTCTGACTTCGTGGAGTAGCAAAAATGGTAAATTCTGATAGGGGCGTTAATTTTACATCAAACTCTTTGAAATCTTTGTTTGCAAGGTTAGAAACCAAGATGAACTTCGGCACTAGTTATCACCCTGAAAAGGATGGAAAAATAAAACAAACAAGTCAATTCGTCGAAGACATGCTAAAATGTGGAACCTATACGCAATTCTGGACAGGAAAGAAATAGTATTTCAGAACTAGTTCATCACTCAGGTTAAGGTGCAATGGAAGCACTTAGCTCGGAGGAGGCGACTTGGGAATTAGAAGAAGTTTTGCGAAAGAAGTACCCTAGTTTATTTCCAAAAGCTGTGGAATAATAAGAAGAACACTATGGAAAATGTTTTAATAATGGGATGAGGCTGTAATATCCCCAAATAGATAAACATTTTTCTTGTAATATTTTAAATTATTGTTTTATTTTTTGAGATTGGCTGGTTCTGGAAACTGCCAACGGATCCTTAAGGACAGATGTAATTGAAATATTTTGATTTTAATAAAATGATGAATGATGGGGACAACCATTTTAAATGAGGGAACTATGTGTGCGAGAGTGGGGAAGCATGGAAGAGTTAACCTTAGGGAAGGTACACCAATTCAGAACGCCATTATGGCGCAAGGCACACCCTAGAAAAGGAGGAGATGTAGTGGGTGACAGAAATTCCTTACGGGAATGGGACATAGCTGCAAAAGACCTAAAATCAAAACTATAAATAGAAGATACGCGAGGAGGAAAGGGATTCACTCAGTATGCCGGAAAGAATGAACTCTTGTGGGTGAACACTCTGTGTTAGGAAGTGATTTCACACTGGGAAACTGGACCTAAGGTTGGCTGTCTCCGCTCTCGGCACGCATGGTTTAGCTCGGTCATGATTGAGGATAGAGAACATTTGTGTCTAATATAAATTTGGGTGGAACGTGGTTGTTCCCTTTTCATTCATCTCGTTGTAAAACCAAGTTCCTTATCTGTCTAAATTGTTGCAGAATGTTGAGCTCAGGGTATATCTGGAGAACGTATTTGTTGCCCGTGTTTTTAGATCTAGAATGTGTTTTGTTTCTTGTACTTGAAGAACTGGAGCATGTATTTGTTTCTGGAATGTTTTGTTGGTTCATTGCTGCTTGTGTTAAGGCCTAGATCCTAGAAACTGTATCTGTTGATTTATCACTGTTTTCATTAAGGCCTGGAGCCTAGAAAGTGAATTTGTTAGTTTATTGTTGTTTGCATTAAATATTGGGGCAGGAAAAGATATTTGATAGTCATTGTTTCCTAAATTAAGGCTTGAATCTTAAAAAGTGTGGTTTCTGCAAGAGTATATATGGATGATCTCTAGCTCTACGGTTAATACCCAGATGCAAGTGTTTCCCTGTAGGGAAGTTTAAATGTGTGTAGTGTATTTAAACCCTCTCTGGATTAGCAAGACTCTGTGTATTACTTAACCCTAAAACAAATTGGATAACTCTGGAATGAATGTATTTCTAGTGAATGTCCTTAAGGAACCGACTACTGAAAACCCCATAGAAGCCCTAGTTCTGAACTTTGTCTTAAGTAACAAACTCTGCCTAAGACAGCAAGGCCATCAAAGGATGACATCCCTTGGTTTTACCCAAGAAACACGGAGAAAAATAATTGTAAAACTTGGGCTGAAAGGCCTGCAAAAGCTTGAATCTTTGTGATGAACCTAAGTGCTTCCGCAACCCACAACCCGCATTGCGGAAGCAGAAAGCAGGAGGTAAATTATAAAAAATATAAGGGTTTCTGCAATACGCAATCCGCATTGCGGAAGCGGTCCATCAAAAGGTAGTTTTGGTAAATATTTTAAGTGTTTCTACAATCCGCAATCCTCCTTAAGGAAGCGGAAAAGAGGAAGGAAAATTAAAACAAACATAAGTACTTCCCACAATATGCAATCCACATTCTGGAAGAAAAAGTGTGGAAGAGGAATTCATAATCGGTATAAGTACTTTCTGCAAGACACAATCTGCAATCCGCATTGCGGAAGTACAGTTACGCAAGGGTAAAAAATGTAATATAGTATATGTTTTCTGCAATCCACAATCTGCATTGTGGAAGCGGAATTGTGGAAGAGTAAAATCATAAAGGATTATGTGTTTTTTGCAATCCGCAATCCACCTTGGGGAAGCAGAATTGTGGAAGGGTAAAAGTGTAAAGGTTTATGTACTTTCCGCAATCTGCAATCCATGTTGTGAAAGTGGAGTTTCAAAAGGTTACAAATGTAAAGGTGTATGTGCTCCCACAATCCGCAATCCACATGTCGGAAGCAGGATTGTGGAAGGGTAAAATATTAGATAAGTTAAAAATTCTACAACTCACAACCCGCATTGCGGAAGAGGGATTCCAGAAGGGAAATATTTAGTTTTGAATGGCACATTCCACAATACGCAATATGCATTGTGGAAGCAGAGTTGTGGAAGGAAAGGCCTATTGTGGAAGGATTGTTGTGGAAGACTTCTAGTTTAAGTTTTGGGAACTCGACCAGATTGAGGATGAAAGATAGATCTTAAGGCTATTCTTCCTAGGGTTTATTTTTATTTTCGTGATGTTTGATGTATCGTCAATAAATTCAAAGAACCAAGAGGCAGGTTGGTTATAAGCACGAAGTCCATGGTTAATATATATAACAAAGAAGGAATACAAGGGTTTATAAATAATTACATATATTTTATGTAAAGAAAAAAAATTGTATATGCAAATTTTGGTAGGTTATATGTGTATGTTACACTACTGTCCATATCACCAATGGCCATCTTGGATAACTTATCAGCTTCAACATTAAATTCTTTATATATGTGCTTAAAGGAGATATACGAGAAGTCAGAGATCAAAATTTTAACCTTGAGCATCCAATGCTCTAGCACCAAAGAGTGAAGAGAATATTCTCCTCTTTCACAGTCTATAATAGCCTTTGAGTCTCTAATTATGTGAATATTTGAACAACCATGTCTCATAGAAAACCAGATGCCTGTTATATTTTAATGGTTATACAAGATCTAAAAACATTTAGCATAATAACATCATAACCATAAGCAAAGGATCACTGAAAGAAAGACAAATGCAGCAACACAAGAGAACACAAGAGAACACAAATATTTTCCTCGAGGAAACCACAAGGAAGAAAACCCTGCAAAACTTCCTCAGTATAGAATTCGACCAAGACAGTGTAAAACCCCGGCAACAAGAATAGTCGCCCTGTTAGGGTACACAGGGTACTCCCAAAGGACCGAACACCAAGAATAGCCGCTTCACACAAACAGATCACAGATCAATACACCAATGTTTGTCACGTGGTTAAAACCCTCGAGAGGGAAACAGTCCACGGCCCCGGCCAAATAGCTACTTCGGAGCAATTTATTATGCAAAAGAAAGAAAGTTACATGAGCTTCTCATAATCGATCAACTAGCCAAGGACCCTCTATGCTCTTTAAATAGAGATCATAGACCAATCGGGTGTTAAGCCACGGATCAATGGTAGGTATGATCTAAGAGAAGTTGAACCGTCGGATCACTCTATGTCTAGAACATATCGTGACCGTCGGATTAGAATATTTACAAATGCATACTAATGCATACTAAAGAAACACACTTTTACCTAACGGATATATTACACAAGTTGATCTTAACTAACTCCTAAGTGTCTAAATATCCTAACACGCCCATATTCCACACTAGAGTCTTTCTCTCTCTCTCTCTCCAGTGCAATACTTGAGTGTAATATGTGTTATAATGAGAGAGGCACATCACCTATTTATATTCATTAGGTGAGTGCCTCAAATAACTAACTAGGTTGGTCAGGTTCCCTAATTAGGGCCGACTTACCTTGGGAGACTCAAAATACATTTTATATATTACTTTTGTGGGTACTATTTCCCCGACTTACAACAAAGGGTTTACCTCATGACGTTTACATGACCAACTACATCAAGGACATATCTAAATGGAGTAATAACATCTCCGAAGGAGAATACAGCAAAAATACAATAGAATATCTTCGGAAGTTACAATACTTTAACAGTCCCTCTTAAGTAGGAAGATATTCTACATCAACAACAACCATCATCACAATTGTACAACTGACTAGTGAATCTCTATATGTCATAGGAAATTTTGGAACATCATCATACATCTTCATCATCAATCTCAGTTGGATCATCTTCTACAATCTCAGTATGTAGATACTGAATCATCTTATGTATGTGTTGAATCATCTTCTATCAGTATATAAATACTGAATCATCTTCTAGATCATCTTCTGTAGTATCAGTATGTTGATACTGAATCGTATAAATCATATTATGGATCATATTTTGTAGCCCCAGTAAATGAATATTGAATCACCTCCTGAATACTAAACCTTCTTATGTAACATCAGTATGCGAATACTTAATCATCTCTTTCCACATCAGTATGTGAATATTGAATCATCTTCTGAAATTTCTTCTGTAACATCAATATGTGAATACCGAATCTTCTTCTGCCAGATCAATATGTGAATATTGAATCTTCTTATTTAACATCAGTAT
Organism: Pseudotsuga menziesii; assembly: GCA_001517045.1. NCBI lineage: Eukaryota > Viridiplantae > Streptophyta > Pinopsida > Pinales > Pinaceae > Pseudotsuga > Pseudotsuga menziesii. The sequence continues at coordinate 673,726 of LPNX010569716.1, read as the reverse complement.
GTGAATACTGAATCTTCTTCTATAATATCGGTATGTGAATACTAAATTTTATTCTACCACATCGATATGTGAATACTGAATCTCCTCTTCAACATCAGTATGTGAATACTAAAATATCATATGAAACATCAGTATGTAAATACTGAAACATCATCATCTGCATCATCAGTATGTAAATAATGAAACATCATCATCTACGTCATCAGTACGTAAATATTGAAACATCATCATCTGCATCATCAATATGTAAATACTGAAACATCATCATCTACATCATCAATATGTAAATACTGAAACATCAACATATGCATTATCAATATGTAAATACTAAAGCATCATCATCTACATCGTCGGTATGAGAATATTGAAACAACAACAACATCATACGCATGTTATTTAAAAAGAAACATCATCAATAAATGATATATCATCATCTGCATTATCATCATAGAGATGTTGGAATATCACCATATCAACATCATCAACACAAGGTGTTGGTACCAAACCACATCATCAACACAAGGTGTTGGGACCATAACCACGTCATCAGTATCATCAACACAAGGTGTTGGGACCATAACCACATCAACATCATCAACACAAGGTTTTGGGACCATAACCACGTCATTAGCATCAACATGCAAATGTTGAAGCAACATCATCATCAATATCCGTATAGAAATACTAAAATTATCTTATCAACATCAGTATAGAAATATTGGAACTACCTCATCACCATCAGTATAGAAATACTGAAGCTATTACATCAACATCAGTATTAAAATAGTGAAATTGCTACATCGGTAGAGGAATACTGAAACTATCAAGCATCTCATCAAACAACAATCATCGATATGAGAATACTGAAATTGCTACATCAGTATAAGAATAATGAAACTATCTCAGCAATCATCTCAACAGTCATCAGTGTGACAACACTAAAAACATCTCAACAATCACCAATCATCAGTCTAACAACACTAAAACTTTCTCAATCAAACATCTCAGCAATCATCAGTATGACAATACTGAAACTATCATCAATGTAAAAATACTAAGGCACACATCTTAACAATCATTAGTGTAACAATACTAAAGCAGACATCTCAACAATCATTAGTGCAATAATACTGAAGAAAACATCTCAACAATCATCAGTATAACAATACTGAAGTAGTCATCTCAGCAATCATTAGTATAAAAATACTGAAGTAAACATCTCAGCAATCATCAGTATAAAAATACTAAAGCGACCATCTCAGCAATAATCAGTATACTAATACTAAAGAAAACATCTCAGCAATCATTAGTATAACAATACTAAAGAAACCATCTCAACAATCATCAATATAGCAATACTGAAACCACTTACAAAAACATCTTTTTCTGAATTACTAACCCTTCTGGGTCGACAAGACTAGTCAGACAGATTGATCTCCTTGGAGACCAAACAATTCTTGTCTAGATTACTAACCCTTTTGGGCCAAAGAATCATATCCAGACATACTAACCACTTCTTTCCCTCTAACTATCTCGGAGCAGCATCACAGTGATTTCTCTGGTAGATCCATCCAGGAATTTTGTCTAAATTACTAACCTTTTCGAGCCAACAAGCCTAGTTAGACAAATGGATCTTCCTGGGGACCAACAAGCCTTGTCCTAGATTACAAACCAACTTAGGTTAAACTGATCTAGCCATACATATTAATCCCCCTAGGATCAACAAACCTCATCTAAATAACCCTTTCAATCCAAACAATCCTAGCCAGACTTACCCTACTCTATACTGAGCTACTCACCAATGCATCCTTCTTCATCTACCGTCACTCCCTCTTTTGAGAGAGATCCTTTCGGAATACACCAAGCATGTCTGGAAAGTATTCAAACTTTACACAAACCAGAGGCTTAGTCAACACATTTTCCACTTGTTCCTATGTAGGAACATACTTGAGCTTTACAGCTCCTATCTTCAACTTGTTCTTTAACATTCTCTTCTTGTACATCCACAACTGCATCGTACATTTACAACTTGCATCATTCTTCTTTTGTGTATATGTAACTGCATCACTCTTATCTACAACGGTATCGTACATCCGCAACTTCATCGTTTCTTCTCTTGTAGGTGATTGCATACAATCCTTCCTACATGTCAAATACAATTGTATGATTAGAAACATTTCGTAACATATTCATAATGACATACATAAAGATATATATCATATAATCATGCAAATATTTCCGTTAATGCAACAATCATCTATATACGATAACTTTCTATATGTCTTCAATCTTGCCAAGACAATATTTCATAAGTAGCAATGAAACTTTGTACAACAACATAAGCCACTTACACATCACCTACATATTAGTAGTATACCAAATATTCTAATATGCATACTTATCACTATATATATAGGAAGTGATAATTCAAATACTTATCTTTGTTTGTTTGGTAGACTCCATCTTGTTCTCTGTCTTCTTGAATTACTGGAGTCTCTGCCAAATGTGTTCTAATTCAACGTCTGATTCTGAGGACCTGTTCCTTTCTTACTCATGATCAGAAATATTGAGCAAGTCTTCTTACACCACAGATCACATAGGACTGTGTCTATATGTCCTACCAGTGCATCCCTTCTTATCCAATGATGAAATGGATAAGAGTATAGTATTCATCTTCATCGGTATAATTCTTCTGAATCATATTCCTCATTACTTGAGGGATCTTTACTTGCTTTCTTTTCATCTGCAATATATTCATCCTTAGTTGTATTGAGAGGAAAATTTTGCTTTCTGCAATATGTTGGAGTATGTAGTACTACCAATTCAATCAAAGTCGTCATACCTTTGCAGTACCCTTTAGGTACCACACCATTTACTTTGCATATTTTACTTGGATAAGTAAAATGTCTTCTGAATTTCATCATACCTCTAATATCAAGAATCATGTCAAGATTCTCAAACTTTGAGATATACCGTAGTCACTCCCTCTGAGGTGGAGCACCATCCTTCCTCTGTATTTGTATTAGGACATTGGGGTGATAGGTAGCATCTTCTGTTGTTAGTATTATTTGTATCCATCTATGTCACTTGTCGAGGTCACTAGATATCAGGATCCTTCATGCCGAACTTTGTTGCAAGTTTTCTCTTGTACCCATCTATGAGATTCTCGTCCTTTATAGGATTCTATCTTCAACCTTGTAGTAAAGGTTTGGATATCCATCACTCTAGTATATCCTAAATCTCCTCATGTAACTGTATGTGCTATCCCATGGATGTCTACTCAGCTTGTACAAATCCTTATGTTCACAAGTGGTTCTATGTGGAGAGTCTCAAACCATATATGTTGCTCGATATGTTCGTTTGCTTTCATTACACCAATTTTCTAATGTAATATCTACTACTAAAGAGGTGTGTCTATCCCCTAAGGCAGTGTTTTTCATAATCGACTCTCTCTTTCTGATAGAAACCATGAACCTTGATTCATATCTTTTGATACATTGATCTGCGGTATACTTGATCTTGTAGATCTACTTAGAAGACTTCATAAAACTTCCCTTCATGTCTTGAACTCATATCCAAATATTATTATGTATGGTCGATGGGTACTTCTACAATATATCATCCTTTTATTCTTCCTTCTTGGCACATTCTTTTGCAAAGTGTATTTTCTCATCACAGCTGAACTATTGAGTTGTGAGATGTCCTTCTATTCTTGGTGGGAATGTTATTCCTTCTTGTTCTTTCTCTTCTTAGCCTGAGTTGTTTGGGATTTATTGTCATCTCTTCTTCAATCAATCATGCATTTATCCATATGTGATCTTCCTACTATAACAACTCTCTTGACTAAATTTGGAAGACCATTCAGAGTTGTAATTCTTTGACATTTTCTTCAACGGCTTCTAATTTCTCCTTGAGATGAGATCTTCTTGTGAAGTAATAACTGAATTTTTTCTGACATTGCACCTTCACATTCTTGAGTTCAGTTCTCAAGGTCAGCTTCGTACATGCTTTTCATTGCATTGAACATGTCCTTGGGATTCTTCAAGGATGATACATGTGAGATCCAATAGAGACGAAAATACTCATCTTTGTTTTGACTAGGTCCTTCTTTTGCTTTGCTTTGACTTCATCTCTATCTAGATCTGCAGCTTCTTCTTTGACATAGTTCTTCATGCCAATGCTTCTTCAAGTATGATAAGCACTCTGTAATTCCATGCTTAGAATTTCTTGACTCTTTCAAGTTTGTCCTCAAGCTTGGTACTATTTTTTCATTATAATGAGAACCTCAAATGGAAATAGAGAGGATGGAACTTACCAATGAGAATGCTTCAACTTGATGCTTGCTTGAAGGATATTTTGAAATACTGCTTCTGGTGGACCTAGGGTTTGATAGAGAAACCCTATTTTTTAACTTGGGTATCTTTCAGATCTGATTGGATAGAAATATGTGTTTCCTCAAGGAAAGTTGAGCAGTATACTTATTTTCCCAAAAGTGTGGACAAAACTGCAAAATATATGATGCCCTATTTTTCTCCAGCAGTGGTGTTAGGTCAAAAACTGAAAGTCCACTAAATGAGAAACTTATTACATAGAGAGATTTGCCCCCCTAGGATTATTTTTATGGTCCTCCTTATTCAATTGATTGGTGGAGGGAAGTACCTGGAACAAGAATCCCTAGTTTTTCTCTGGTTTCTTCTATAGAAATGACTGATCTTGTTTCTGCTATAGATATAAAGATTCGGCTCCTCAAAGTCTGCAACTTTGTCCTGAAGTATCCCGGTCTGTCTTCTTTCCAACCCAAAAGGTTAGAGAAGAATTGGATTCACCAGGTGGTACTTATGCGAAGTTTATCAAGATGAATTATTTCAGGACTGTTCAGCATAGAGAACTTGTACAGACTTCCACGTGTCATTGTTTCACCTTTGGGGTCTGAAACTTTTACCACAAAAACTATAGTTCGTTCCCTATCTTGAAAATCTTGTGAAATTTCATTTGGACCTTTCTAGTCCTAGATATAGTGATTCTTCCTAGATACAAGATCTAAAAACATTTAACATCGTAACATCATAACCATAAGAAAAGGATCACTGAAAGAAATACAAATATATAAACATAAGAGAAGACAAAGATTTTCCTTGGGGAAACCACAAGGGAGAAAAACACGCAAAAATTCCTCAATATAGAATTCGACCAAGACAGTGTAAAACCATGGCAACAAGAATAGTTGCTCATCTTCCACAGTAGACTCTTTCTATCTCTCTCACTCTCCAACACAATACTTGAGTGTAAGATGTGTGAGAATGAGAGAGGCACCTCACCTATTTATATTCATTAGGTGAGTGCCTCAAATAAATAACTAGGTCTTCCAAGTTCCATAATTAGGGCTGACCTACCTTGGGAGACTCAAAATACATTTTATATATTACTTTTGTGGGTACTATTGCCCCGACTTACAAAAGAGGGTTTACCTCATGACTTTTACATGACCAACTACATCAAGGACATCTTCAAATGGAGGAATAAAATCTCTGAAGGAGAATACAAAAAAAGTACAATAGAATATCTTCTGAAGTTACAATACTTTAACAAGAACACCCCATAGTGACAGAATTTTAGCCCTCTTATTTGAACCATTTCCATTACCCATCCAAATTTTAAACAAATAAAATTTACTTTCCTGGAAGATCATTCCAACCCCACACTTTCCTTTATATTCATCCCCATCAAAATATCCAATGGATAGGTTGTTTACAAAACCTGGAGGAGAGAGCCTCCTTGGAGCATTTAAATTTTTTCCTTTGTCAAACTCAGCCAAAGAATTCATAACTTTTATGTAGACCAGGATCATAGACGGAATAATATCCCGAAAAATGTATCAGTTTTGGGCCTTCCACACTTCCCACATCATGATAAAAGGAAATAATTTTGGTTTCTCCTTATTCTTGATTCAACACTTTATATTATCATCTAAGCTATGGGAATCCCATTTATCACAAAACTGTAAGCACTTACCCAGTTCTTCCCAAACATCCTTATAGAAAGAACAGTTATCAAATATGCAATCCACCAATTCGAGCCCGCTTCTGAAAAGTAAACAAATACAAGGCCCAAACAAACCTCACCTTTGAAGAGAGTCCCATGTTTATATTTTTATGTTTAATCACAACCAAGAAAAGCATTTAACTACGAAGAACCTGCTTTAGAACCAGAATATTTCTCCTATGAAGTTCTTTGATAAGCCTTGTAGATAGCTTATATTTTTCATCCATACCATTGAACAGATCAAAGCCAAGAAAAACATGAGTACCCCTACCAACCGACCAACAAATGGCTCAATTAATAATGGGAAACACCTTCAACATATCTCTCCAAATAAAAGAGGCATTCAATCTGAATTTGTTCGAATCCTGAAACCACTGAACCAAAGTATAACACTTTAAATACTTAACTTTCATCGATTTTCCTCAAATACCCTCATCAAAGAGAGTTTTCCATAAAATTTTAGCACAAAGGGCCCGATTGAACTAGGATAGGTTATTAATTCCCCAACTTCCAAGATGTTTAGGTCTTGATATACTTTCTCAAGAGGAAGATGGAATTTTGGATATTCAATTTTCCAGCCCAAAGAAAATGAAAAATCATCTTCATGATAGAAGCTATAATCGAATCTGGAATAATAAATAAAGAGAACCAGAAAACCAGAATACTATGAAGAACCACATTCACCAAAACAAGTCTACCCCCTACAGAAAACCATCTGAATGACCAAGAACTGATTCTCCTCTAAATTTTCTTCATGAGCCAATCCCAATCACCATTTTTATATCCATTTGGTTTAAGATAAAAACCAAGATATTTAATCCCATCATCAAGAACAAATATCTGATACATAAATAATGTATTAATCTGTTTACAAATGTCTGGATCATCACAAAAAACACGAGACTTTATATATGAGCACTAACAGTCATACCTGAAGCATCACAAAAGATGTTGACAATGGAAAAATAATGCTACCACTCAATGACAGAGCCTTTATTAAAAAGGAGGACATCATCCAAAAATAGAAGATGTGTAATGGATAATGATCAAGCCAAACTAACACCTTTGATCCTCCCTTGTTGTTTAGCCTCATTAATGAGAATACTCAGTCATTCAATGACTAAGATAAACAGATAGGGTGACAGTGGAAAACATTTTTTTATCCCTTATTTCAACTGAAAAAAAGTGGTAGGGGATCCATTTATCAATATTGAGAATCTTGTAGAAGTAATACAAGCCATAATCCAATTGGTGACTTCTGACGAAAGCCCAATCTAAATAAGGATGAATCTCAAATAGGTCAAATCAACTTTATCATAGGCCTTTATAGGATATATTTTAAGGATGAAAGCATTTAGATACTTTTGTTCAATATAGTGTAAACACTCTTGAGTTATCCCCACAACATCCAGGATCTTCCTATTTGGGAGAAATCCAAACTGTTCCTCGGAGATAAATTTCCCCAGAAAGGATTCATCCTTTTCAAAAATATTTTAGTGATGATCTTGTACAACATATTACATAATGAGATCGTCATGTAATCATTAAAATTTCCAAGTCTTCCCTTTTTTGGATTAAGGGCAATATAGATCTCATTCAACTTACCTGGAAGTTGACCCGTCCTTTTCAATTCATCAATAGACTCAATCGATTCCTTTCTTTAAAGGTCAAAGAAATGAAAAATAAAACTCCACCGTTCACCCATCAAGAGCCTCAACTTTTATCTTTTGTAAAATGAGAAAAACTAAATTTACTTCTTCCATATAAATTGGAGCACCAATAGTCTAACCTCCTTCCCTAGTTTAAAAAACCTTGAGAAATGTCTTATAACTTTTAAGTTGATTTTCAAGATTGGAACTATTACTATGAAAGTATATATCTTTGAAGTGACAAATAAAAATGGCTTCCAAGAACTTATTATCAGTGCAAATCTCATTCTTCTCCCATTTTAACTCTGAAATTGAATTAAAACCCAAAAATAGCAACATTGTTTAACAATTATCAGTGTGCAATAGGGAAACCTTAAGACCCACAAATAGTAGAAGTTGTGGAATATTTGTTTTCTCCAATTTTAAGCTAAGCTACTGGTATTTGGAGTGGTTATTAATTATTCATCTGCTTGTTGTGGTAATAATTATTAAATATTCATTTCGTTGCATTGGTAATAAATGTAACAAATAACATTATTGGTTTGCATTATTTGTTTGGTTGATAAAATGGAGATGCTATTATTTTTTTAAGACTTAAATTCTAATAATAGGACATAATTTTCCTGTGTGGAATGGTGTATTCATATAAACAAGTTATTTATGTTTTGGTTGGTTCTAAATTTAATAAATTAGATTAAATTTAAAATTTAAAATAAAATTTTAGTAAATTAAACTAAATGTATAATACAAAATAAAAGTTTTTAAAATTAATAATTTTAGTTATAAATCATAATAATTAATAAAAGTTAAATTCAAAGGACCATTACGATTTCTCATCCATTATATCTAAATGCAAATGGTTTATTTAGAAATTGTAAACTAAAAATAATTAATGAAAGCTAAATAAAAACCATTAATGTCTTCCTTAAATATATCGAAATGGAATTCCATATTATAAACCAAAAAATAATTAATGACATATAAACTTAAAAAACCATTACGATCTTCATTGAATATATCTAATTCGAAATTGTTTCCATAAAGAGTACAATGAAAGCCATGAAGAATGAATAAGGATTTTCGAAAAGACAAAAAACATGACAACCCTCCATTGGAGGTTGAGGGAACATCCCTTTATGTTCCATGAAATATGCTTATTACATATTATTTCTTTGCATAGCATTGGCATTAGTTTGTTTGTATAACATTTTATTTCTTTAAATTAATATTTGGTGTAAGTTTTTGTTTTTAATATTAAACTAAATTTTAAAAATAAATATTTATTAAAATTATTGTGGGTTTTATTTTAGTGATGTTTAAAAACCCTAGCCCTTGGTGGTGGTTGGATTACGATAGAGATGTTCATAATATGAGCTCAATTGTATTCCATCTTAAATGTGATACAGTTTGGGATTTATATTGTTAGATGATCTAAATTGGACCAATATATAATTTTTCATTTATTTTTGTGCTTTCTAGGTTGGACAATTCGATGAAACTGTTTCTAAGGTCCATTTTAGGGGTAGGTATTTCTCTACATATTTTGGGTCCAAAAATTTTGAAGGCTTGTTTAAAGGTTTAAATGATTTTGTAAATGTAACTCTCGGTCCCTCGACACTATTCTACACTCTGAGACCTTTCCAATTGTGCAAGAATTGCCTCAATTAGAGTCCAACACGTGCCTCAATTAAACTCTTCCCTTGATTGAAGGATTTAGTCAAACACTCTAGTAAATAAGACTATCTCCATTGGAAAACTCAATCACTTCAACACACCATCTACACATCTACTTAATTCAACTATGCATGGATATCACTTCACTTCTGAGCCTACATTATTTGTTAGAGTTTTTTCTCAAATAATTGACACCTATGCTCTTAACACTACTCCATAAAACTTGTTTGGCATAACACTAGAATTTTGATCAACTATAAGTAAAATCAATTTATTAACAATCAATATGCTACCTCTATGAATTTAATATATCCAAAAAAAGAAAAAGAACATTAAGACCATAGTAAATTTTATTTGCCAAAATAGTGATAGAGATAATTGGTCAAACACTTTACTTCTATGTTTAGAATCTCTTAACATTTGTGCATATGAAATTCACTAATACATATGACATGAAGTCATGACTTCTTTTATATATATATACTTAAAAACACCCCCTTATTAATTTAACAATTCAATCAAGCAATACTCATCTTCTACTTCTGCACAATGCTTTTTGGTTCATGGTTGTAGGTTACTTGTGGTTAAGTGGTTGTAAATATTTATGTGATTTTATTTATTGAATTGTTCTAGTAAAATTATGCATGCTAACTATTTGTTAAATTGTCTCAGTGGCTATAGGTTACTTGTAGTGAAGTGGTTGTAAAAATTTATGTGATTTACTTATTGAATTGTGCTAGTAATTACATATTTGATAAGTATTTGTAAAAAGTTACAATAATTTGTATGAGCTTATCACCTAATTATTGGTAAAATGATTGATTGAACATACTTTGTCATTTGACTTATGGATTGAATTTAAATCTACAATCTCAGTCTTGCTATAAGATAAGTTTAGAGCTTAAGGAGTAATGTGCCTAATATTCCTTATGTTTTTTCCGTAGTGGTTTGGTTGCCAAATTGATGAATGTGTAGATATTATTAGTTTTTATTTATTAAATTATTGAAATGTATTAACAATCAAGATTTGTAGGTAGTGGTTACTAAATATTTATCTCTATCAACTAATTTATCATTTGAAACTGTTTGTCAAGTGTTTGACAAAATCCAATATTCAGATATATCACTGGTGTTTATTTTTTCATCAGTTTGATAAACCATTGTAAAATGTAATTTTATCAATTTAAAATGACAATTTTTTTATATTGAAAAAGAATTATTATTTTATTTCAAATATCATTATTGTTAAAAGTGTCGAAATCCAAATAATAAAACAACTTATAAAATACTTAAAATACCTTAAAAAGGTCACAAACTTAAAAAGTATAGATTATTTTTTAAAATGAGTAAAGACAAAAATATGTTCTTGGATCCAACTCTCCTTCTCACGTTCATAAACAAATAGTAGCACTATCCAACAATTGATTCTGTAATAAGGAAACCTTTTATTTTTTTTGCACCGAAAAAAAACAACTTGTTATTACATGGAATCAAAGTTGCTACCAACAATACATAAGAATAAATCTAGAGAAGATGGTTTCTTCGACTATCCAACTCCAACAATACATCCTTTAGAGAAAGTCCATTGAGTATTTCTAACAAAGAGACTCGGAGCCAAATCTCCTCTAAACAGTCCAAAAGGAACTAGTAGTCAAACAAAATAAAAGAAACCAAAACCTATCCAACTACATACTTGAAGATTTTCAACTTACTACAACTATGAAACATAACTAGGACTCATCAATATATACTCGGAATGCCAGAGTAATACATCCTACTATCTCTGAGATCCTCAAATTATATCATACATGTAATATCCCCCAACAGATAAACATTTTTATTGTAATATTTTAAATTACTATTTTATTTTTTGAGATTGGCTGGTTCTGGAAACCGCCAACAGGTCCTTGAAGGACAAATCTAACCGAAACATTTTGCTTTTAATAAAATGATGAATGATGGGGACAACCATGTTAAATGAGGGAACTATGCGTGCGAGAGTGGGGAGGCGTGGAAGAGTTAACCTCAGGGAAGGCACACCAAGTCAAAACGCCATTATGGCATAGGGCACACCCTCAAAAAGGAGGAGATGTAATGGGCAGCAAAAATTCCTTACGGGAATGGGTCATAGCTGCAAAAGACTTAAAATCAAAACTATAAAGAGAGGACACTCGAGGAGGAAATGGCGTCATTTAGTATGTAGGAAAGCATGAACTCTTGTGGGTGAACACTCTATGTTAGGAAGTGATTTCGCACTGGGAAACTGGACCTAAAGTTGGTTGACTCCACTCTCGGCACGCATAGTTTAGTTCGAGGGTGATTGAGGACAGAGAACATATGTGCCTAATATACAGTTGGGTGGAATGTGGTTGTTCCCTTTTCATTCAACTCATTGTAAAACCAGGTTCCTTATATGTCTAAATTGTTGTAGATTGTTGAGCTCTGGGTATACCAGGAGCATGTATTTGTTGCATGTGTTTTAAGATCTAGAATATGTTTTGTTTCCTGTGTTTTAAGATCTAGAATATGTTTTGTTGCATGTGTTTGAAGAAATGGAGCATGTATTTGTTGTTGGAATGTTTTGTTGGTTCATTGCTGCTTGCATTAAGGCCTAGAGCCAAGAAACTATATTTGTTGGTTCATCACTGCTTGTGTTAAGGCCTAGAGCCTAGAAAGTGCATTTGTTAGTTTATTGTTGTTTGCATTAACATTTGGGGCAAGGAAGTGTATTTGATAGTCATTGCTGCCTTCATTAATGCCTAAAGCTTGAAAAGTGTGGTTTCTGCAAGGGTATATTTGGACGCTCTGTAACTCTGCGGTTAATACACAGATGCGAGTGTTTCCCTATAGGGAATTCTAAATGCGTGTACTAGATTTAAACCCTCTCCAGCTTAGAAAGCCCCTCTATATTACTTAACCATAAAATGAGTGGGGTAAGTGTGGAATGATTGTACTGTTGTTGAAGGTTCTTAAGGGACCGACTACTGAAAACCCCATAGAAGCCCTAGTTCTAAACTTCGTCTTGAGTAACAAACTCTGCCTAAGACAGCGAGTCCATCAAAGGATGGAATCCCTTGGTTTAACCCAAGAAACACAGAGAAAAATAAGTGTAAACCTTGGGCCAAAAGGCCTATAGAAGCTTGAAATTTGGTGAAGAACTCAAGTGCTTCTGCAACCCATAACCCGCATTCCGGAAGAGGAAAGCAGGAGGTAAATTATAAAGAATATAAGGGTTTCTGCAATCCGCATTGCAGAAGAAGACTTGCAAAAGGTATATGTGGTAAATATTTTAAGTGTTTCTGCAATCTGGAATCTTCCTTCTGGAAGTGGAAAAGAGGAGGGAAAATTAAAACAAACATAAGTACTTTCCGCAATCCGCAATCCGCATTGCAGAAGCGGAAGTGCAGAAGAGGAATTCATAATGGGTATAAGTACTTTCCGCAATCCGCAATTCACATTGCAGAAGCATAGTTGTGTAAGGGTAAAAACTGTAATATATTATGTGTTTTCCGCAATCTGCAAACCATATTGCAGAAGCAGAATTGTAGAAGAGTAAGATCGTGCAAGATTATGTATTTTCTGAAATCCGCAATCCGCCTTGCGGAAGCGGATTTGTGGAAGGGTAAAAGTGTAAAGGTTTATGTACTTTCCACAACCCACATTGCGGAAGCGGAGTTGTGGAAGGGTACAAGTGTACAGGTTTATGTGCTCCTGCAATCTGCAATATGCATGTTGGAAGGAGGATTGCGGAAGGGTAAAATCTTCAAAAAGTTAAGCATTCTGCAACCTACAACCCGTATTGCGAAACGGAAATCTGTAGTTTTCAATGGCACATTCCGCAATCCACATTGCAGAAGCGGAGTTGCAAAATGAAAGGCGCATTGTGGAAGGATTGTTGAGGAAGACTTCTAGTTTATGTTTTGGGAACTCGACCAAATTGAGGATGAAAGATAGATATTAAGACTACTCTTCCTAGTGTTTATTTGTATATTTCATGATGTTTGATGTATCATCCATAAATTCGGAGAACCAGGAGGTGGGTTGGTAATAAGCACAAATTCCACGATTAATATATATAACATTAAAGGAATACAATGGTTTATGACTAATGACATATATGTTATGTAAAGAAAAAATTGTGTATATGTAATTTTGGTAGGTTATATGGGTATGTTACATATGGTATCAAAGCTAAGGTTCAACCCTGTCACCTTTTTTGGAACATCTAGTTTCTGTTAAATCACACCGAAATGATAATTGTCTTTTGCTTAATGAATCCGGGTTAAAGTATGGTGGGTGTGTATTCTAATTGATGGATTTTGATGAATGTGTTCTAATGGATGTCTGATGGTTGATGAATTTAATTGATGTACTACTATTGATGCTCGTATGGTTAGTTTATGCATGTCCCTGGTTGACATTACATGATCAAAATAGGATTGATATAGGTAGAGTATCATCTTAATGTTGGAAGAGATAATCCCTTTTAGAGGAAGGGGACGAGATCTTTATTCTAAAACCCTGATACTGAAGAGATATTTGAGTTTTATTTTTTATTGGGTTTTTTATGTAGTCTGGATGGATTTTTTCATTCACAACATGTCTTATATGCATTTCTTGACTAGGTTGGATCACTTGTGATCTTCACACCAGTTATACCATTTCATGATCTGTGTTAAGATACGGTTTTGATCCATGATCAGATTTGTGATCTGATAAGAAGTTTTATCAGGTATGTGGTTAATAGATCCAGTATTTGTTTGTTGGGATATTTTGTATACATGAAAATTGTTATGTTCCAAGGTACAACAATGCCTTCCCGAGATGAAAATGAGGATCCACTTGAAGAAAATTTTCAGCGCTATACATGTAGGTTGCCCCAAAGGGAGAGCTTTCACCCCACGTATAATTACAGAGGACCAGAGTTATTGTGGTGCAAATTCCCTTCCCAGAAAATCCATGAAATTAGACCAGCTGTTATGTGAAAAAAAAGGGAATTTCCTGCTATGGTAAGGATTTGGAAAGGAAAAACTCCTCAACTCTTCTCTTGGTGGTATATTTATAATTTATGAATTCCATGTACATAAATTTTTGGCATAGGAATGTTGGAAAATCAAGAGATTATATAGGTTAGATGCATATATGCACTAGTAGGCATATTAATAGATACGGCATAGTGCAAGTGAAGATTTTTTTGCATGCATATAATATTGCATAGTGGTAAAAGTAGGGAGGTTTTACATATGCAATGAGCCACTAATGATAATTATTGTTGTCTATGATATTACGGTTGATGTTAATTGTTGTAAGACCAAAGACAATAGAAGCATGGTTAAGATGTTGATGATATCATTGTATGTGACCAATAGCCTTGTGAAGAAGGGCTAGGAAAGCAAATATATTATCAATAGGATGGGGTAACGGTTGTGTAGTACCTGGTAAGGGGCTAATCAATCAGGTAACATCTAGAATCAATGTGATTCATTTAATATTATGAAATGTTAGCAAGATGTTATCATCAATTAATAAGTTGCATTTATGGTAAACCATAGTAGGTAATTGATACGTTGAGAGTTTTCTTTGTAAGAAGTTTTGGAAAAATTATATTGAAGTGCTCGAATATGGATATTGTATTATTATGAGAGTTATCAGTTCTGCAAACAATATACCTGCAATAAGGCAATTAAATCATAGAATTTGTTTGAAATGGTGATACATGTATAGATACTAGAAGTATCGAGCTATGACAAGCAATAAAGTGTTGTTTAAACATATGAAAAGTATAATGTTGTTAATTAAAGTCTTGAAGGACTTAGACAAACATGTTTTGATGTTGAGCATGTAATATCGAGAACATGAGGATACCAGAGAGATATTCTACGTATAAATATTAAGAAACTGCATAAGAATGAAGGAAGTACTTGTGGTACATGGTTACTCTCCCCCCCCCTCCAGCCAGCTTGGCACCATTATGCAACTCTGGGGACGCCTAGGTGTAAGACATCTGGTTAGACTTCTTTCTACATGCATTCACGCCGTAAGAGGACTGTCCCGAGATTGGGGGCTCCGTGAAGAGAATACCCTATAGGTATTATGGTGTCTGGAAAGTAAACGCATGAGCTTGGTGAAGCACCTTGAACAGCATAGGTAGGAGATATGCCTGAAGAAGGGTATCATCCTCATGTTGGGTTGCTTGGATCGGTACTCAGAGTATTGTTAACACTTGGAGTGATTTCTTGGATGGAGGACATCTAAAGGAATCAGAAAGGTGCTTACAGTAATAATACTTATAAAAAGGTATATGCACGGTAAGTAAATTTGTTCATATGAGGTAATATTCCTACCTATTAATGAATAGGATAAATAGGATTACTGGAACCACTGTGAATCATGAAATATAATATTGTTGGATTTTTATTTAATCATATGTTGTTGATATTAACCTTAGTAGACATGCAGATGTATGTGTTATACTCAGGTTGGTGACCTAAAGAAACTTGATGAAATCCATTACTTTAAAGGGATAAAGGTATATAGGACAAGTCAAAAATTGGCAAAAAGGATTGTCGCCTGAAGAAGTTCAATGAAGAGTGACACTCCAGAAAGGTCAAGTAAAACAATTTTTATTTACGCATTCTTCTATTAACATTAGGGGTATGAATGATATGATGATTGGCATGGACTGGTTGGAAAGTTATAAAGTAGCATATCTAATCTCTGGTCCTTTCCTTTAATCGGTGGACAGTGTTTTTTTCTTCTTGTTTGTGTTTTCCCAGATCTGTGGGGATCGAATGATTTAGAATTTTGATTCTGCACCCAACAGAGGGAGCCTCTTTGTTAAAAATTTCTAGATCTTCCTAACTTCAATGGTCTATATTAAGATCCACGCGGTAGGTATGCGGGGAAAATAACTTTCCCGAACAATAGAGTGAAGTGAAGAGTTGGACGGCCCAGATCAGTCGAGAGACCAGGATCATTGATCTGTAGTGGTCTCCACAATACGAAAGCGCAAGATCTTTAAACTATGGAGAGAATATTACGGAAGAGAAATTGGGAAGCCAGTTTGAGAAGATCAGCGATGCGGAAGAAGTGTTGTGGAAAGAGAATTGTGGAAGTCGCGTTAATATTTTATGAACCCGCAATCCACAATTCACAAACCGCATCTTATCCAAGATCGACGGTCAGGAAGAAGTCTGTGAAAGATCGGAAATGCAGAAGAAGTGTTGCGGAAAGAGAATTTGGAAGTCATTTTTAAGATTTTATAAAATCTGCAATCTGAAATCTGCATCTAATCGTATATCAACGGTCAGGGAAGAGTCGGCAAGAAATCAATTGTCGTTGCGGAGAGGCAATTTGGGGAATTTTTTTTGTGGAAAGTCACGACTGATAAAGCAAATAGAACTATGAAAATGATAGAATTAGTGGCAATTATGAGATCATTTCATGAACTACTACAAATACAAGGAAAGGAAATGCATGGAAAAAGATAGTCATGTTTGACTCTTAACGAGAATGTTATGTTGGGAGGACAGAATTGTATGGAGTATGATTGTGTAATCATGAGAATTGGAATTTTTATTTTATTTGCATAAATAAGGTGAAAATACCTTGCAATTTTAATGATGCTTATAAAATAACTATATAGTGTCCTAAAGATAGTAGTAACTGATAGTGTTTGAATTACTAAGTGTTGTAATTTTGAAGATGACTTCAGAGACCATTGTAATCTTGCGATGAAAGGATTGTATAAATGGATACTCACAAAATGTATGGACAATTGCAAGTTTCAGATTGCAAGAAGAATGGCTTGGACATGGAAATATGCTTATGCCCGGTAAAATAAATACAGAATCTGCAAGGTGCAAAGGCCAAACGTTATAAGAAGGATCTCATGGCAGTGAGATTTAACTTATGAACAGAATATATTTCTAAATTTGAAATTTTGCTATTAATTAATATTGACTGATTGTTTGATCTAAAATTGTGTTAATCTAAGTGTGGTTGTCCAAGTTTTGGAAGCAAGTGTAAATAATAGGGGATAAGTGCTTCCACTTACAATTTCCAAACAATAGGAGGATGGCCTCAAGGTTGCAAAATCTAAATTTTGTAGGAAACAGAATTTCAAATTCCTATTTGGATTTGATTATCAATGTTACTGATTTTTTGATGTTTAGAAAGCATGTGAAGGGGTGGGTACACTCGAGGGAACTTTAAGTGCCATCCTTGTGTAGGGTGGGGCAGGTCTTGTGGGTGCCATAGTTCTCTAAAATCAAGGTTGAATACCTGTGGAGCTAAAAGAAGATGCTTATGCAAATAAGTATTCGGTTTGCTTAGAATCTTCTTGCTGATTTTATGTGATTATACATACCTGATGTTGCATATTTAAAAAAAATTGTTAATTATGACATACACCAACATCTTTATGCAGCACACCTTGGTTACCAAAAGATGATAGAATCCCTCAGGAAGCAATTCTTGTGGCCCATATTAAAGGTAGATTTAGTTGATTATATATCTAAATGCTTGGGGTGTCAACAGGTGAAGGTTGAACATCGACATCCAGCATATTTATTTCCTGAAAGAAGTATTCTGACTTTGTGGATTAGCAAAAATGGTAAATTCTGACAGGGGCATTAATTTTACATCAAACTCTTTGAAATCTTTATTTGCAGGGTTAGAAACCAAGATGAACTTTGGCACTAGTTATCACCCTGAAAAGGATGGAAAAATAAAATGAACAAGTTAACTCATCGAAGACATGCTAAAATGTGGAACCTATATGCAATTCTAGACAGGAAATAAATAGTACTTCAGAACTGTGTCGTCGCTCGGGTTAAGGTGCAATGGAAGCACTTAGCCCGGAGGAGGCGACTTGGGAATTAGAAGAAGTTTTGTGAAAGAAGAACCCCAGTTTATTTCCAAAAGCTATGGAATAAGAAGAAGAACAATGTTGACAATGTTGCAATAAGGGGGTGAGACTGTAATACCCCCCAACAGATAAACATTTTTCTTGTAATATTTTAAATTACTGTTTTATTTTTTGTAATCAAACTATTTTAATTTTAATAAAATGATGAATGATGGGGACAACCATTTTAAATGAGGGAACTATGTGTGTGAGAGTGGGGAAGCATGGAAGAGTTAACCTCGGGGAAGGTACACCAGGTTGGAATGCCATTATGGCGCAGGGCACACCCTAGAAAAGGAGGAAATGTAGTGGGCGATAGAAATTCGTTAGGGGAATGGGCTGTAGTTGCAAAAGACCTAAAATCAAAACTATAAATAGAGAATACGCGAGGAGGAAAGGGCGTCACTCAGTATGCTTGAAAGAATGAACTCTTGCGGGTGAACACTTTGTGTTAGGAAGTGATTTCGCACTGGGAAACTAGACCTAAGGTTGGTTGTCTCCGCTCTCGACATGCATAGTTTAGATCGGTCATGATTGAGGATAGATAACATCTGTGCCTAATATACGGTTGGGTGGAACATGGTTCCTCCCTTTTCATTCAGCTCGTTGTAAAACCAAGTTCCTTATATCTAAATTGTTGCAGAATGTCGAGCTCAGGGTATATCTGGAGAATGTATTTGTTGCCCGTGTTCCGAGATATAGAATATGTTTTGTTTCCTATGTTTGAAGAAATGGAGCATGTATTTGTTGCTGGAATGTTTTGTTGGTTCATTGCTGCTTGTGTTAAGGCTTGGATCCTAGAAACTATATCTGTTGGTTTATCACTGCTTTCATTAAGGCCTGGAGCCTAGAAAGTGAATTTGTTAGTTTATTGTTATTTGCGTTAAGATTTGGGGCAGGAAAAGATATTTGATAGTCATCGTTTCCTACATTAAGACTTGAATATTAAAAAGTGTGGTTTCTGCAAGAGTATATATGGATGCTCTCTAACTCTGCAGTTAATACCCAGATGCAAGTGTTTCCCTGTAGGGAAGTTTAAATGTGTGTAGTGTATTTAAACCCTCTCCAACTTAGCAAGAACCTGTGTATTACTTAACCCTGAAACAAATGGGACAACTCTAGAATGAATGTATTGCTACTGAAGGTCCTTAAGGAACCGACTACTGAAAACCCCATAGAATCCCTAGTTATGAACTTTGTCTTGAGTAACAAACTATGCCTAAGACAGCAAGGCCATCAAAGGATGACATCCCTTGGTTTTACCCAAGAAACACAAAGAAAACTAATTGTAAACCTTGGGCTGAAAGGCCTACGAAAGCTTGAATTTTTGTGAAGAACCTAAGTGCTTCTGCAACCCACAACCCGCATTGCAGAAGTAGAAAGCGGGAGGTAAATTATAAAAAATATAAGGGTTTCCGCAATACGCAATCCGCATTGCAGAAGTGGACCATCAAAAGGTAGTTTTTGTAAATATTTTAGGTGTTTCTACAATCCGCATTCCTCCTCATAGAAGTGGAAAAGAGGAGGGAGAATTAAAACAAACATAAGTACTTCCCGCAATTTGCAATCCACATTCTGGAATCGTAAGTGTGGAATCGTAAGTGTGGAAGAGGAATTCATAATCAATATAAGTACTTTTTGCAAGACACGATCTACAATCCGCATTGCGTAAGCATAGTTGCGCAAGGGTAAAAACTGTAATATAGTATGTGTTTTCTGCAATCCACAATCTGCATTGTGGAAGCGCAATTGCGGAAGAGTAAAATCGTAAAGAATTATGTGTTTTTTGCAATCTGCAATCCACCTTGGGGAAGCAGATTTGAGGAAGGGTAAAAGTGTAAAGGTTTATGTAATTTCCGCAATCCTCAATCCACATTGTGAAAGTGGAGTTTCAAAAGGGTACAAGTGTAAAGGTTTATGTGCTCCCACAATCCGCAATCCACATGTCGAAAGCGGGATTGCGTAAGGGTAAAATATTAGAGAAGTTAAACATTCTGCAACCCATAACTCGCATTGCGGAAGAGGGATTCTGGAAGGGAAATATTTATTTTTCAATGGCACATTCTGTAATATGCAATCTGCATTGCAGAAGCAGAGTTGCGGAAGGAAAGGCCTGTTACGGAAGGATTGTTGTGGAAGACTTCTAGTTTAAGTTTTGGGAACTCGGCCAGATTGAGGATGAAAGATAGATCTTAAGACTATTCTTCCTAGGGTTTATTTGTATTTTCGTGATGTTTTATGTATCATCAATAAATTTAGAGAACCAGAAGGCAGGTTGGTTATAAGCACGAAGTCCATGGTTAATATATATAACAAAGAAGGAATACAATGGTTTATGAATAATGACATATATTTTATGTAAAGAAAAAAATTTGTATATGCAATTTTGGTAGGTTATATGTGTATGTTACACTACTATCCACATCACCAATGGCCACCTTGGATAACTTATCAGCTTCAACATTAAATTCTTTATATGTGTGCTTAAAGGAGATATACGAGAAGTCGAAGATCAAAATTTTAACCTTGATCATCCAATGCTCTAGCACCAAAGAGTGAAGAGAAGATTATCCTCTTTCACATTATATAATAGCCTTTGAGTCTCCAATTATATGAATATTTGAACAACCATGTCTCATAGAAAACCAAAGAACTGTTATATTTTAATGGTTATACAAGATCTAAAAACATTTAGCATAATAACATCATAACCATAAGCAAAGGATCACTGAAATAAAGGAAAATGCAGCAACACAAGAGAACACAAGAGAACACAAATATTTTCCTTGGGGAAACCACAAGGAAGAAAACCCCACAAAACTTCCTCAGTATAGAATTCGACCAAGGCAGTGTAAAACTTCGGCAACAAGAATAGTCGCCCATCTTCCAAACTAGACTCTTTCTCTCTCTCTCTCTCCAGTGCAATACTTGAGCGTAATATGTGTGATAATGAGAGAGGCACCTCACCTATTTATATTCATTAGGTGAGTTCCTCAAATAACTAACTAGGTCGGTCAGGTTCCCTAATTAGGGCCGACCTACCTTGGGAAACTCAAAATACATTTTATATATTACTTTTGTGGGTACTATTTCCCCGACTTACAACAGAGGGTTTACCTCATGACTTTTACATGAAAAACTACATCAAGGACATATCTAAATGGAGGAATAACATCTCTGAAGGAGAATACAACAAAATTTCAATAGAATATCTTTGGAAGTTACAATACTTTAACACTCCCTCTTAAGTAGGAAGGTATTCTACATCAACAACAACCATCATCACAACTGTACAACTGACTAGTGAATCTCTATATGTCATAGGAATTTTTGAAACATCATCATACATCTTCATCATTGATCTCAGCTGGATCATCTTCTGCAATCTCAGTATGTAAATACTGAATCATCTTCTGTACTTGTTGAATCATCTTCTATCAGTATATAAATACTGAATCATCTTCTAGATCATCTTCTATAGTATCAGTATGTTGATATTGAATCGTCTAAATCATATTCTGGATCATTTTCTATAGCCTCAGTATGTGAATACTGAATCACCTCCTGAATACTAAAACTTATTATGTAACATCAGTATGTGAATACTTAATCATCTCTTTCCACATCAGTATGTGAATATTGAATCATCTTCTAAACCTTCTTCTGTAACATCAGTATGTGAATACCGAATCTTATTCTGCCACATCAGTATGTGAATATTGAATCTTCTTCTTCAACATCAGTATGTGAATACCGAATCTTGTTATGTAATATCGATATGTGAATACTGAATCTTATTCTACCACATCGATATGCGAATACTGAATCTTCTTCTTCAACATCAATATGTGAATACTAAAATATCATATGAAACATCAGTATGTAAATACTGAAACATCATCATCTGCATCATCAGTATGTAAATAATGAAACATCATCATTTGCGTCATCAATACGTAAATATTGAAACATCATCATCTGCATCATCAATATGTAAATACTGAAACATCATCATCTGCATCATCAGTATGTAAATAATGAAACATCAACATATGCATTATTAGTATGTAAATACTGAAGCATCATCATCTACATCCTCAGTATGAGAATATTGAAACAATAACAACATCATAAGCATGTTATATCACCATATCAGGATCATCAACACAAGGTGTTGGGACCACAACCACATCATCAACATCGTCAACACAAGGTGTTGGGACCATAACCACATCATCAGTATCATCAACACAAGGTGTTGGGACCACAACCATATCAACATCATCAACACAAGGTGTTGGGACCATAACCACGTCATTAGCATCAACATGCAAATGTTGAAGCAACATCATCATCAATATCAGTATAGAATTACTGAAATTATCTTATCAACATTAGTATAGAAATACTAGAACTACCTCATCATCATCAATATAGAAATACTAAAACTATCTTATCAACATCAGTATAGAAATACTAAAGCTATTACATCAACATCGGTATTAAAATAGTGAACTTGCTACATCGGTAGAGGAATACTGAAACTATCAAGCATCTCATCAAACAACAATCATCAGTATGAGAATACTGAACTTGCTACGTCATTATAAGAATAATGAAACTATCTCAGCAATCATCTCAACAGTCATCAGTGTGACAACACTAAAAACATCTCAACAATCACCAATCGTCAGTGCAACAACACTGAAACTTTACCAATCAAACATCTCAGTAATCATCAGTATGACAATATTGAAACTATCATCTCAACTATCATCAGTATAAAAATACTGAGGCACGCATCTTAACAATCATTAGTGTAACAATACTAAAGCAGTCATCTCAACAATCATTAGTGCAACAATATTGAAGCAAACATCTCAGCAATCATCAGTATAACAATACTGAAGCAGTCATCTCAGCAATCATCGGTATAAAAATACTGAAGCAAACATCTCAGCAATCATCAATATAAAAATACTAAAGCAACCATCTTATCAATCGCCAGTATAACAATGCTGAAGAAAACATCTCAGCAATCATTAGTATAACAATATTGAAGAAACCATCTCAGCAATCATCAATATAACAATACTGAAACCACTTACAACAACATCTTTTCTGAATTACTAACCCTTTTGGGTCGACAAGCCTAGTCAGACAGATTGATCTCCTTGGAGACCAAACAATTCTTATCTGGATGACTAACCCTTTTGGGCCAAACAATCCTAGCCAGACATACTAACCACTTATTTCCCTCTAACTATCTCGGAGAAGCACCATGGTGAGTTCTCTGGTATATCCATACAATAATTTTGTCTAAATTACTAACCTTTTCGAGGAAACAAGCCTAGTTAGAAAGATGGATCTTCCTGGGCACCAACAAGCCTTGTCCTGGATTACAAACCCACTTGGGTTAAACTAATATAGCCAGACATATTAATCCCCCTAGGATCAACAGACCTCATCTAACTAACCCTTTCGAGCCAAACAATCCTAGCCAGACTTACCCTACTCTATACTGAGCTACTCATCAATGCATCCTTCTTCATCTACCATCACTCCCTCTTTCAAGAGAGGTCCTTTCAAACTACACCAAGCATGTCTTGAAAGTATTCAAACTTTACACGAGCCAGAGGCTTAGTCTACACATTTTCCACTTGTTCCTATGTAGGAACATACTTGAGCTTTACAGCTCCTTTTTGCAACTTGTTCTTTAACATTCTCTTCTTGTACATCTGCAACTGCATCATATATTTACAACTTGCATCATTCTACTTTTGTGTATCTGTAACTGCATCATGCTTATTCGCAACAGTATCGTACATCCGCAACTTCATCGTTTCTTCTCTTGTAGGTGATTGCATACAATCCTTCCTACATGTCAAATACAATTGTATGATTAGAAACATTTCGTAACATATTCATAACGACATACATAAAGATATATATCATATAATCATGCAACTATTTCCATTAATGCAACAATCATCTATATACGGTAACTTTCTATATGTCTTCAATCTTGCCAAGACAATATTTCATAAGTAGCAATGGAACGTTGTACAACAACATAATCCACTTACCCATCACCTGCATATTAGTAGTATACCAAATATTCTAATATGCATTCTTATCACTAGATATATAGGAAGTGACAATTCAAATCCTTATCTTTGTCTGTTTGGTAGACTCCATCTTGATCTCTGTCTTCTTGAATTACTGGAGTCTCTGCCAAATGTGTTCTAATTCAGCGTCTGATTCTGAGGACCTGTTCCTATCTTGCTCATGATCAGAAATATTGAGCAAGTCTTCTTACACCACAAATCACATAGGACTGTGTCTTTGTGTCCTACCAGTGCATCCCTTCTTATCCAATGATGACATGTATAAGAGTATAGTATTCATCTTCATCGGTATAATTATTCTGAATCATATTCCTCATTACTTAAGGGATCTTTACTTGCTTTCTTTTCATCTGCAATATATTCATCCTTAGCTGTATTGAGCGGAACATTTTGCTTTCTACAATATGTTGGAGTACGTAGTACTACCAACTCAATCAAAGTCATCATACCTTTGCAGTACCCTTTAGGTACCACAACATTTACTCTGCATATTTTACTTGGATAAGTAAAATGTCTTCTGAATTTCATCACACCTCTAATATCAAGGATCATGTCAAGATTCTCAAACTTTGAGATCTACCGTATTCACTCCCTCTGAGGTGGAGCACCATCCCTCCTCTGTATTTGTATTAGGACATTGGGGTGATAGGTAGCATCCTTTGTTTTTATTATTATTTGTATCCATCTATGTCACTTATCGAGGTCACTAGATATCAGGATCCTTCATGTCGAACTTTGTTGCAAGTTTTCTCTTGTACCCATCTATGAGATTCTCGTCCTTTATAGGATTCTATCTTCAACCTTGTATTAAAGGTTGGGATATCCATCACTCTAGTAGATCCTCAAGCTCCTCATGTAACTATATGTGCTATCCCATGGGTGTCTACTCAGCTTGTACAAATCCTTATGTGCATAGGTGGTTCTCTGTGGAGAGTCTCAAACCATATATGTTACTTGATATGTTCTTTTTCTTTGATTACACCAATTTTCTAAAGAGGTGTGTCTATCCCCTAAAGAAGTGTTTTTCATAATCGACTCTCTCTTTCTGGTAGAAACCACGAACCTTGTTTCGTATCTTTTGATACTTTGATCTGCGGTATACTTGATCTGGTAGATCTACTCAGAAGACTTCATAAAACTTCCCTTCATGTCTTGAACTCATATCCAAACATCATTATTTATGATCGACAGGTACTTCTAGAATATATCATCCTTCCATTCTTCCTTCTTGGTACATTCTTTTGCAAAGTGTCTTTTCTCATCACAACTGAACTATTGAGTTGTGAGATGTCCTTCTATTCTTGGTGGGAATGTTCTTCCTTCTTGTTATTTCTCTTCTTAGCCTCAATTGTTTGGGCTTGATTGTCCTCTCTTCTTCAATCAATCATGCATTTCTCCATATGTGATATTCCTACTATAACAACTCTCTTGACTGAATTTGGAGGACCATTCAGAGTTGTAATTCTTTGACATTTTCTTCAACGGCTTCTAATTTCTCCTTGAGATGAGATCTTCTTGTGAAGTAATAATTGAATTTTTCTCTGACATTGCACCTTCACATTCTTGAGTTTAGTTCTCAAGGTCAGCTTCATACATGCTTTTCATTGCATCGAAGATATCCTTGGGAGTCTTCAAGGATGATACATGTGAGATCCAATGGAGACGGAAATACTCATCTTTGTTTTGACTAGGTTCTTCTTTTGCTTTGCTTTGACTTCATCTCTATCTAGATCTGCAGCTTCTTCTTTGACATAGTTCTTCATGGCATGCTTCTTCAAGTATGATAAGCACTATGTAATTCCATGCTTAGAATTTCTTGACTCTTTCAAGTTTCTCATCAATATTGGTACTATTTTTTCATTATAATGAGAACCTCAAATGGAAATGGAGAGGATGGAACTTACCAATGAGAATGCTTCAACTTGATGCTTGCTTGAAGGATATTTTGAAATACTGCTTCTGGTGGACCTACGGTTTGATAGAGAAACCCTAATTTTTCAACTAGTGTGTCTTTCAGATATGATTGGATAGAAAGATGCGTCTCCTCAAGGAAAGCTGAGCAATATACTTATTTTCCCAAAAGTGTGGACAAAACTGCAAAATATATGATGCCCTAGTTTTCTCCAGCAGTAGTGTTTGGTCAAAAATTGAAAGTCCACAAAATGTGAAACTTATTACATAGAGAATCGTGCCCTCCTAGGGTTATTTTTATGGTCCTCCTCATTCAATTGATTGGTGGAGGGAAGTACCCGGAACAAGAATCCCTAGTTTTTCTCTGGTTTCTTCTGCAGAAATGACTGATCTTGTTTCTGCTATAGATCTGAAGATTAGGCTCCTTAAAGTTTGTAACTTCCTCCTAAAGTATCTTGGTCTGTCTTCTTTCCAACCCAAAAGGTTAGAGTAGAATTGGATTCACCAGGTGGTAATTATGCGAAGTTTATCAAGGTGAAATATTTCAGGACTGTGCAGCATAGAGAACTTGTACGAACTTCCACGTGTCATTGTTTCACCTTTGGGGTCTGAAACTTTTACCAAAAAAACTACAGTCCATTCCCTATCTTGAACATCTTGTGAAATTTCATTTGGACCTTTCTAGCCCTAAATATAGTGATTCTGCCTAGATACAAGATCTCAAAACATTTAACATCGTAACATCATAACCATAAGCAAAGGATCACTGAAAGAAAGACAAATACAGCAACACAAGAGAGCACAAATATTTTCCTTGGGGAAAGCACAAGGGAGAAAACCACGCAAAAATTCCTCAATATAAAATTCAACCAAGACAGTGTAAAACCATGGCAACAAGAATAGTTGCTCATCTTCCACAGTAGACTCTTTCTATCTCTCTCACTGTCTGGCGCAATACTTGAGTGTAAGATGTGTGAGAATGAGAGAGGCACCTCACCTATTTATATTCATTAGGTGAGTGCCTCAAATAAATAACTAGGTCGTCCAGGTTCCATAATTAGGGCCGACCTACCTTGGGAGACTCAAGACACATTTTATATATTACTTTTGTGGGTACTATTGCCTCGACTTACAATGGAGGGTTTACCTCATGACTTTTACATGACCAACTACATCAAGGACATCTTCAAATGGAGGAGTACAATAGAATATCTTCTGAAGTTACAATACTTTAACAAGAACACCCCATAGTGACAGAATTTTAGCCCTCGTATTTGAACCATTTCCAGTACCCATCCAAATTTTAAACAAATAAAATGTACTTTCCTGAAAAATCATTCCAACTCCACACTTTCCCGTATATTCATCCCCATCAAAATATCCAATGGATAGGTTGTTTACAAAACCTGGAGGCGAGAGCCTCCTTGGAGCATTTAAATTTTTTCCTTTGTCAAACTCAGCCAAAGAATTCATAACTTTTATGTAGACCAGGATCACAGAAGGAATAATATCCCGAAAAATGTATCGTTTTTGGGCCTTCCACACTTCCCACATCATGATAAAAGGAAATAATTTTAGTTTCTTCTTATTCTTGATTCAACACTTTATATTATCATCTAAGCTATGGGAATCCCGTTTATCACAAAACTGTAAGCACTTACCCAGTTCTTCCCAAACATCCTTGTAGAAAGAAAAATTATCAAATATACGGTCCACCAATTCGAGCCTGCTTATGAAAAGTAAACAAATACAAGGCCCAAACAAACCTCACCTTTGAAGAGAGTCCCATGTTTATATTTTTATGTTTAAACACAACCAAGAAAAGCATTTAACTACGAAGAACCTACTTTCGAACCAGAATATTTCTCCTATGAAGTTCTTTGATAAGCCTTGTAGATAGCTTATATTTTTCATCCATACCATTGAACAGATCAAAGCCAAGAAAAACATGAGTACCCCTACCAACCAACCAACAAATGGATCAATTAATAATGGGAAACACCTTCAACATACCTCTCCAAATAAAAGAGGCATTCAATTTGAATTTGTTCGAATCCTGAAACCACTGAACCAAAGCATAACACTTTAAATACTTAACTTTCATCGATTTTCCTCAAAGACCCTCATCAAAGGGGGTTTTCCATAAAAATTTAGCACAAAGGGCGCGATTGAACTAGGATAGGTTCTTAATTCCCAACTTCCAAGATGTTTAGGTCTTGATATACTTTCCCAAGAGGAAGATGGAAATTTCAAATATTCAGTTTTCCAACCCAAAGAAAATGAAAAATCATCTTCATGATAGAAGCTATAATCGAATCTAGAATAATAAATAAAGAGAACCAGAAAACAAGAATACTATGAAGAACCACATTCACCAAAACAAGTATACCCCCTACATACAACGATCGGAATGACCAAGAACTGATTCTCCTCTAAATTTTCTTTATGAGCCAATCCCAATCACCATTTTTATATCCATTTGGCTTAAGATAAAAACCAAGATATTTAATCCCGTCATCAAGAACAAATATCTGATACAGAAATAATGTATTAATCTATTTACAAATGTCTGGATCATCACAAAAAACATCAGACTTGATATATGAGCACTAACAGCCATACCTGAAGCATCACAAAAGATGTTGACAATGGAAAAATAATGCTACCACTCAATGACAGAGCCTTTATTAAAAAGGAGGACATCATCCAGAAACAGAAGATGTGTAATGGATAATGATCGAGCCAAACTAACACCTTTGATCCTCCCTTGTTGTTTAGCCTCATTAATGAGAATACTCAGTCATTCAAGGACTAAGATAAACAGATAGGGTGGCAGTGGAAAACCTTTTTTTAATCCCTTATTTCAACTGAAAAAAAGCGGTAGGGGATCCATTTATCAATATTGAGAATCTCGTAGAAGTAATACAAGCCATAATCCAATTGGTGACTTCCGACGGAAGCCCAATCTAAATAAGGATGAATCTCAAATAGGTCCAATCAACTTTATCATAGGCCTTTATAAGATTCATTTTAAGGATGAAAACATTTAGATACTTTTGTTCAATATAGTGTAAACACTCTTGAGTTATCCCCACAATATCCAGGATCTTCCTATTTGGGAGAAATCCAAACTGTTCCTCGAAGATAAATTTCCCCAAAAAGGATTCATCCTTTTCGAAAATATTTTAGTGATGATATTGTACAACATATTACATAATGAGATCGTCATGTAATCATTAAAATTTTCAAGTCTTCCCTTTTTCGGAATAAGGGCAATATAGGTCTCATTCAATTTACCTGGAAGTTGACCTGTCTTTCTCGATTCATCAATAGACTCAACCAATTCCTTTCCTTGAAGGTCAAAGAAATGAAAAATAAAACTCCACCGTTCACCCATCAAGAGCCTCGACTTTTATCTTTTGTAAAATGAGAAAAACTAAATTTACTTCTTCCATATAAATTGGAGCACCAATAGTCTAACCTCCTTCCCTAGTTAAAAAAACCTTGAGAAATTTCTTATAACTTTTAAATTGATTTTCAAGATTGGAACTATTACTATGAAAGTATATATCTTTGAAGTGACAAATAACAACGCCTTTCGAGAACTTATTATCAGTGTAAATCTCATTCTTCTCCCCTTTTAACTCCGAAATTGAATTAAAACCCAAAAATAGCAACATTGTTTAACAATTATCAGTGTGCAATAGGGAAACCTTAAAACCCACAAATAGTGGAAGTTGTGGAATATTTGTTTTCTCCAATTTTAAGCTAAGTTACTGGTATTTGTAGTGGTTATTAATTATTCATCTGCTTGTTGTGTAATAATTATTAAATATTCATTTCGTTGCATTGGTAATAAATGTAACAAATAACATTATTGGTTTGCATTATTTGTTTGGTTGATAAAATGGAGATGCTATTATTTTTTTAAGACTTAAATTCTAATAATAGGACATAATTTTCCTGTGTGGAATGGTGTATTCATATAAACAAGTTATTTATGTTTTGGTTGGTTCTAAATTTAATAAATTAGATTAAATTTAAAATTTAAAATAAAATTTTAGTAAATTAAACTAAATGTATAATACAAAATAAAAGTTTTTAAAATTAATAATTTTAGTTATAAATCATAATAATTAATAAAAGTTAAATTCAAAGGACCATTACAATTTCTCATCCATTATATCTAAATGCAAATGGTTTATTTAGAAATTGTAAACTAAAAATAATTAATGAAAGCTAAATAAAAACCATTAATGTCTTCCTTAAATATATCGAAATGGAATTCCATATTCTAAACCAAAAAATAATTAATGACATATAAACTTAAAAAACCATTACGATCTTCATTGAATATATCTAATTCGAAATTGTTTCCATAAAGAGTACAATGAAAGCCATGAAGAATGAATAAGGATTTTCGAAAAGAAAAGAAAAAATGACAACCCTCCATTGGAGGTTGAGGGAACATCCCTTTATGTTCCATGAAATATGCTTATTACATATTATTTCTTTGCATAGCATTGGCATTAGTTTGTTTGTATAACATTTTATTTCTTTAAATTAATATTTGGTGTAAGTTTTTGTTTTTAATATTAAACTAAATTTTAAAAATAAATATTTATTAAAATTATTGTGGGTTTTATTTTAGTGATGTTTAAAAACCCTAGCCCTTGGTGGTGGTTGGATTACGATAGAGATGTTCTTAATATGGGCTCAATTGTATTCCATCTTAAATGTGATACAGTTTGGGATTTATATTGTTAGATGATCTAAATTGGACCAGTATATAATTTTTCATTTATTTTTGTGCTTTCTAGGTGGGACAATTCGATGAAACTGTTTCTAAGGTCCATTTTAGGGGTAGGTATTTCTCTACATATTTTGGGTCCAAAAATTTTGAAGGCTTGTTTAAAGGTTTAAATGATTTTGTAAATGTAACTCTCGGTCCCTTGACACTATTCTACACTCTGAGACTTTTACAATTGTGCAAGAATTGCCTCAATTAGAGTCCATATGAGGAAGTTAAGTTTCTTGTAAGTTGACTTATCTAGTTAACCACCATGGTACCAAGTGGATTCCATGTCATCTCTCATTATCCACACATGTGTAACTAGTTATGTGTGGAATTTCAATAAGGGTCCAAAACCCTAACACTGATCGAGAGTTGGGTCATTAGGAGGAGAAGGGGTTCCATTCTAATGATGTTATTGTATTGTTCCATAATTGAGAAACATTAAGGAAGTGGATATTAGAGCATAAAAAGGGAAGGAAGAGATAATAAGTTGGTGAATATTTATTAATCTTTCACTTGTAAGTTGTTATTTTGTGATCTCTTTTACTTTGACAAAAAAAGGAAATTGAGTCTATATCAAGAATACAAACCCTAATTGCACCGAGAGTGGCAAGGTGCTCTACAACCCAGTATGAGGAATAAGTTGCCATGTAGCATAACGTTATGTAACATTACCAAAAATAAAAACTAATTAAAAATTTAATTTCCCCTTATAAAATTAAAAATTAAAACTAAATGAAAAGTAATTGAAAAAATCTATGTAGGCTCATAAAATAAAAACAATAAATCCAACATAGATCCTTCTTAACTAGATGTGTAAAAATTTTAGAATAAAAATTTACACCTAAAAATATTGGATCCCTCTCAGTTCTTGATAAATCTGTGTTTAAGATGGATCTATGTTGGTCAATAATTAGGTGGAAACTTTAGTAATTATAAAGGAGATTATTTTTTTAAAAGATAAAAGGGTAAGAAAAGAAATGGTGTTTACATATTGTGCAATAATTATAAGGCCCTTACATTGGAAAATTTTCCTTCACAACTTCCATTTTTCCAATCTCACTCAAAGAATCCTATAGTTGGCTCAAGATTTTGAGAAACTTGAGCTTTCTCCATGTCTTAGAAAGGAGAAATGTGCTCATAAACAAGTAAGTCAGTAAAGAAACTAGTTTGTAAGAGGGGGCTCACTAACTAACCCCTCCACAACTTGACCTCCAATCATATCATGGAAACCACATCATCCATAAATGTTAATGCCCCATCATGCATATAGAACAAATGCTAATTTAAGGAACCCATACCACCCTGCTCAATCCTTATGCAATTATCCTGCATAGGGATTTATGTTTTGTATGATGGAGGTGTTCCGTGGTGTGTGTGGGTCCATTGGGTATGGATGCTAGATGGTTCGATGAGGGAAAAAATTAGGGGCTAAGTTTCAATACTTTTTCCCAAATAAATATTCACAAATTTCCATTTTTTTCTAAAATTATTCAGCCTATAATGTAAAATATTTTACTCACAAACATCGCCAAAATGTCCAAAAACAGTATAAAATACTTCGAATATTGAATATTTTTACAAAAATATTGCCAAATGTTTTATGGTTTCAAATTTAAGAATTAGTAAAATTCACCAATGTTTCTACACTTTAAGAAAAGTATGGATCCTTAATTTTTACTTTAGGCTCGATGCATTTCCCTTCTCTTAGACCTCATCTTTAGGCCCAACTAAGAGAGACATACCGCTCGGTATGCTTTGGTTAAACTTGGTGTCGCTGGATTTTTAAGGAGATCCACTGCAAAAATGGTGCACAATTATTGCAAGATATGGGATTAATAAGGTTGAGAAGGGTGTGAAGTGAATAGTGAAGTGAAGTGATAAAGAGGAATTTAATGCCGAATGCAGCTTAATAAATTCAACCATCCTGTGAAACAAATGAAATGAGGAATTCGATGTTAGGATATTTAGACACTTGGGAGTTAGTTAAGATCAACTTGGTATAATGTGTCTTTAGGTAAAGTTTGTTCATTTAGTATGCATTAGCATGCATTTGTACTTATGTAATCTGCTAGTCACAATATGTTCTAGACATAGAGTCATTTGACGGTTTAACTTCACCTTGGTATTAATGGCTATTGATATGTGCCTTGACACTCAATTAGTCCATGATCTCTATTTAAAGAGCATGGAGGTTAATTTTCTAGATAATTATCTGGGAGAAATTAATTTGTAAAAAATAGTTCTTTTTGCATTAATATATTACCTCAAATAGTTATTTGTTTACTGTGGATAGTTTCCTTTTTTCTGAGGGTTTAAACCACATTAAACCATAATTGTATGGATCTCTAATATATTTGTGTGAGCGATTTATTGACGTGTTCAACCTATGTGGAAATATCCTATTTGAGTTGAACATTTGAGTGTTATACATAGGATGAAAATCAAGCTAAGTACATCCATGTAGTTGAGATTGCAAACCATATTCTAAAAATCTATGGGTAGGAGAATGAGGTTAAAGTATTCATGGTAATACATCATATGAGGCATATGGAGTGGATTCACGATTGACGCCTTTGAAAATGTTGGTTGGAAGAATTGTGTCCCACCTAAATATATCATAGGAAGTTCTATATTCACTTCCCATTATTGATTTAGTTCCTCTGAAGAACCCTACCTCTATAGCCTTTATTTAGCCTCTAAGCGAAGTATGGACATATTGGTTTAAAAAAATAGAATTGGTGGATGACATGAATTAAATCATCCCTATTGTCATAAATGAGGATGAGGAACAACCTATGGGTGATGGAATTGGACATGCAAGTCAAATCCCATCCAGGGAATGAAACTTAGTAAATTCCTTTCTCTTAATTTAACATGTTTTGTCAAGTTTTTTTTTCCAACTTTTGCAATATGAAATTCAAAAATTTGTCCTCTTAATTTAGCATGTAGTTTTCTTTTTAACTTTTGTAATCTATAAACTAATAGACATGCCAAGCCTGTAATGATTGGACATGGGTTAGAAAACATTCCAAGCAGTGCATTGTGAAGTTTTTAGGCTAGAATCATTCTAAGAAAATTGTTGAAAGTTGACAAATTCAACTACAACCTTTTCTAATATAAATTGTAATGGACATGGGTTAAAAAACCTTCTAAGCAATGCATTGTGAATTTTTTAGGCTAGAATCATTCTAAGAAAATTATTGAAAGTTAACAAATTCAACTACAACCTTTTCTAATATAAATTCTACTTATAATCAAAATTATTGAAAGTTAACAAATTCAACTACACCCTTTTCTAATATAAATTCTACTTATAATCATGTGGTTTTAATTGTGTATCATGCCCAAAATCCTTTGCATTGTAAGGTAGTTATTGTGAGGTCTTGAAGATATGTACACTTATTGTTCAATAAAATTTATTTTTAAAAATAGATCATAGATAATAATTACAAAGGAGAGGATTAGTTAGTGTTTATTGGTTATTATATTTTATTAGGTTCTACATCACTCACGAAGGAGAGAGGTATTCTTATAATTTACTGTGAAATACTTTATCATGTATATGTATTATTAAAGGTGTTAAATCAATAAATTAAAATGAAAAAATTATTTAAAATGTTATTATTAATGAATAAATATAAATAGGACTAGTTAGTGTTAATTGGTTATTACATATAGATTCTACATGTTTCTTTAATTGTATTTAGAAAGGAGAGAAGTATTCTTACAATTTAATGTGAAATACTTTATCATGTAGGTGCTAAGTCACTAAATTAAAATGGAAAACATATATATATAATCTCGGTGGGTTAGATTAAGTGGTTGAGAGTTGTTTATGCTAGCAGAAGGTCTTGGGGTCAAATCTCCGAGTGGCTATGTAGGAGCCTCACTCGATGTCCTCACTGGGTTAAGCCCCATAATAAGGGCCGATAGTTTACCTCGGGTACAATACTAAAAAAAAGATAAGTACTTGAGTTTCTCAAGTGATGTTCCAGCTTATATATATATATAGTAGAAGCACAATTCTACCATCACATTTACATTATGTTTTCTTAATTAATGTTATTTCATTGAGAAAATTAACAAAAATAAATAAAATTTATTACTTAGAGATACTTAATTAATAAACCATGCTAGTTCCTTTACACTCGATAGTAGTGAATGGGAAAACTAATAACCATTTGAATTTTGTGTGTAGGATTTCATTGTCAACTATTTACTTGGGACCAATAGTACATAGCTTTGATCTTAAATAAGAAATACAAATAATTTGTTTTACTCCCATGGATCCATGTCCTTAGAAGGTTTTTCCACCATTCCATTTAAACAAAATTTATGTAACTCTCGTAATTATGAAATAGAGGCTTCATTAGGTTAAGTTGAGGATTACCTTACTAATGAGTTGTGAGTTGTGGGGCCAAATATATTTCTCGTGTTAAAAGGCTATTCATGTTTCGTTAAGAGTAATTTAAAACTCTCACAACAAAAGCATCTAACACACACAAAATAAAATATATATATCATATTGCTAGTCATGTTTATTACATCTTTATATTTTCACTATGTTATATAAAGATTAGCAATGCATTACATAACATCATGTATATCATATTTGTAACAAACCTCTAAAATTCATAAATAAATAAAAATATTATGTTTATAATTTATTATTCTTACTCATTACAATTGTTTTTCTTAGTCATGACATATTTCTTATTTGTTTCCAAGGACAAGATTAACTAGACTTTTTAAATGTTTGACGACGGGATTATCTTTTTCTTGGCATTGACTTCGATAGTAACAACAACTCGGTCGCAGCCCTTGCCACGGTGATGTTAATGTTTAAAATCCCTAAGATATTGGGTTTTCTTATCTAAGAATTTAATCCTAGAATTTTGGACCTAGTCCTAACTATACTTGTTATAATTAAGGTTTATGTGTTCAAGCATATGTTTTATCCTTACCCTGCATGTGATTTGGCATAATAGCTTGTGGACTTTGTAAGGGATGACAGGGGGTGTGATAATTATATGGTATGACTATATTAATAGGACATAAGCCATAAGATGCTTGGACAAACGTTTTATGCGTTGTAATAATGTTATTATCTTACTTGCATAAGGTGCTAGCCCTGCGGGCTTTACATGTGAACAGGGTGATAGTGTAAATTTTACCTATGTTATAAAAAATTTATGTGATGAACTTGCCATGCGGCCATGGGAGATAAAAGGTGGAGGCTATTTGCGATAACGAAGTGTTTAAATGAGGCTTTAATGACGTGTTTAAACTTCGTCATAAACCCTGGTTGCGAGTTGACAATGCGGTTAGGCATATTAAATGACCAGTGTGCTCTTTGTGGAGAGGACTGATCCTGGCCCTCCATCTTTCCTTGATCTATTTTTTGTCATTGGAAAGAAAAGTAGGGATTTTATGACCTCAAAAAAATGATCATGAGAATTTTTGTGTATTTTATTGCTAATGAATGTCGAAGGTTTTTCTCATCCACTCCATGGTGCTACACTACAACCATGCTTGTGCTTCGGCGGTCTGCAATAGGTTTCTTGGTTTATACAGTGCGCTTTTTTTAGTTTTTTAAAGATTTTTTGTTAGTGTTTAATGGTTGTGTGGCTGAAATTTCTTCTCTGCATAGTATTAGCCATCATTTGTTTTTCCTATGGTAGCTGGGATATTTGCCTGCGAAATTATAACAGAGGATTTCCAAACCGACAAAGGGTTTTAAGAGGTATAACATTATTAAATCTAGTCTTTCACTTCTTTATTTTGATTGAAGTTTTTAGCAGGTTCCAATAAGAACTAACTCAAGAGTTTAAAGGGTGCAGGGAAGAGGAGGATGACAGGGCTAGGAGGAGAAAACCCTTGGCCCTTTACGCATTTATTTAAGGTATGCTATATTTGTTTATTCATGTTCGCTTTTCTTTACATTTTAACAAAATATATTAACATTCAACTTTATTTTGGTAGGTGAGGTTAGGATGCTACGAAATATCACCCGAAAGTTTTGGATAAGCCTGTCTTAGCCATTACGACCCAGGCGCTCAACCATAGGTAACTTTCATGTAGGGTTTAAGTTTACCTATGTTAACAGTTTTGGTAAAAAAAATTAAAGGATATTTTACTACCTTTGAAAATGTATGTGGTTGACAAAGTTGGCATAAGGGCCAAGTGAGAGTGGCGACAGGGTTACCTCCTCTCAAGTTTTATCCTTCTCTATCATGAGGTGAGGAATCTTACCCTCAAACTCTATTCATAGGAAAAGTGTATAAATTAAGTTATTGTGCTTTTATGTAAACGCTCGTAGGTTTATATGTGCATGTATACACTAGCGTGGTGCGGATCCTTCACTGTTCACTTGGATCAATGATAAGATCTAGGTATGCCTTAATTGAATGTATGTAGTAGGCAGGGATCCAGGACTACTCTTGTTTCGGAGTATTGGGGAACAAAAGGGCTTACAACCTCTATCGATTTCCAAGTTTGATGCTTGGTTTGGAATTCGGTTTGGGAAATCTATTGCAACTTGATAAAATGACAGTAGAGTGGTTTGACGATTCGCACTCAACCATCGTGGATTATACAGTTTGTATTTAATTTCTAGAAATATTCAGATGTGGATCTGATTTGGTGGATAATCGGTTCTTAGATCTTGATTTGATTTGTTTTAACTATGACTGGATTTCTTATATCTTTAACGAGATGTCTATTTGATTTTAACTTGATATCATGGTTGTGTTTTAATTAATTATTTATCTTAGATCTATCGATTTTTGGGTATGGAATCCCAAAACAAAGATTGGCAAATTGTATGTCGATTAAATTTAAAAACATAGATGAAGTCTGTGAGAAATCCTTCGGCTCATAGAGGACACGATTAATTTACCTAAACATGTTTATTTTTTTTGCTTCGAATCTATTTAAAATATTATTTTGTGAGGACCCTGCAGCAAATAATTAATCAAAATACACGATATAGTAGCAGAACTCAAAATCACTTTTATATTAATCGCAGGCCACTTCGAGGGGGCAACCTCCTTTGAGCAAGCTCAATACAAAATAACTTCACGGTGCCTTCCTTGGCCTCAACACACACTTATATACTAAAAATAGGCGCCAATACTATGGGTCAAAACCATGGGCCAATATAAACTATGGATCAACAAATACTACAGGCATCTTACAAAGCATATGTGCCCAACAACAATAACACAAACTATGGATCAACAAATACTACAGGCATCTTACAAAGCATATGTGCCCAACAACAATAACACAAACTATGGATCAACAATTACTATGGGATGACTTACAAAGCATATGCGTCCAACAACAATATACTAACACAGTAAAGAGAAGGATTGACATGGGTTCCTAACATCCCCTCCCCCTTAGAAAAATCTTTGTCCTCAAAGCTTTAGATGTGGAAATTGTCGCCGAATATGAAGGAGTGGTTCCCACGTAGCATCCTCGGGCTGCATTCCATGCCATTGAATTAAGACCTCTGTGATAGAGCGACAGCGAAGCTGACGAGTGCGCTTATTGAGGACAGCCTCTGGCTCCAAAAAGATGGATCCTTCATTATCCAGTTCTGGTAAAATAGTTTGGCCTTTGATGTTGGTGCCAAGAACTTTCTTCAGACAAGAAACATGAAATATTGTATGAATGCGGGAAGAAGGCGGAAGTTCCAATTTATAAGCAACAGACCCAATCTTCTGAAGAATCCTATATGGCCCATAGAACTTTGGAGTGAGCTTATGATGCCCTTTGAGTTTTAGTGAGGATTGCTTGTAAGGCTGGAGACAAAGAAAAACCATATCACCGGCTTCAAAAGTGCGCTCAGAACAGTGCTGATCAGCTTGTTGCTTCATGCGATTTCTTGCCATGTGAAGATTTTCGCGCAAAATGCGAAGAACCTCATCGTGGTTTCGAAGGACCGCGTCAACTACCTAAACTGGAGAACTGTTGGGGGTGTAAGGAAGAAGAACTGGCGGTGCCTAACCATAAACTACTTCATATGGAGTCATTTTAGAGGCAGTGTGGTAAGAGGTATTATACCACCATTCAGCGAGAGGGAGCCACTTTGCCCACTGATTTTGTTGCTCAGAGGAGAAGCAAGGAAGATAAGTTTCCAAGCATTTATTGATAATTTCAGTTTGACCATCCGTTTGGGGGTGATAACCTGAACTCATCTTTAGTTTGGTGCCAATGTGGTGAAAGAGTTCTGTCCAAAAATGACTGGTGAAAGTCGCATCATGATTCGAGACAATGGAAGAAGGCATTCCATGAAGACGAAAGATCTGGTCCAGGAAAAATTGAGCAACAGAGGAGGTTGTATAGGGATGGCTGAGAGCACAAAAATGACTATATTTGGAGAGGCGATCAACCACAACCAAAATCACAGTCTTCCCTCCAGATTTAGCGATCCCTTCAATGAAATCCATAGAAATATCTATCCATATCCGGGTAGGTATGGGCAAGGGTTCGAGCAATCCCGGAAGGGGTGTTGTTTCACCCTTATTGCGCTGGCAGGTATCACATTCAGCCACCATCTGTTGAATTGTCCTTTTCATTCCCTGCCAAAAGAAGTTGCGCCGTGCCCGTTCATACGTTTTGAGAAAACCAGAGTGCCCAGCTAACGGAGAAGCATGGAGTTCATAGAAGATAGCTTGTTGAAGAGCTGTGTTCTGGGGAAGCACCAGACGACCCTTGTATCTCAGTGAAGCACCATCCCAAGAGTAATGTGGGACAGCAGAAGGGTTTTTGTCCAAGCATTGGATGATTTGAGATAATGAAGAGTCCTTGACGTAACCCTGTTGAACCGATTGCAACCAATTGGGAACAGGCATAGAAATCGCGGAAAGAGAACCTTGGTCATCAAATGTGCGAGAAAGGGCATCCACCACAATATTGTCCTTACCCTTCTTATAAGTGATCTCATAGTCATAACCCATGAGTTTGCTAACCCATTTATGTTGTGCTGGGGAGGATACACGCTGTTCTAGGAAATATTTTAGACTCTGGTGATCAGTCTTGATGCAGAAATGATTCCCTAAGAGGTAGGGTCACCACTTTTGTGCTGCATGCAAAATAGCCATCATTTCCTTCTCATATGTAGAGGCAGCTAAATTCTTACCGGAAAGGGCTTTGCTGGTGAACGCAATGGGGTGTTCATCTTGAAGGAGAACAGCACCAAGTCCACTGCCGCAAGCATCACTCTCAATAGTGAAGGGCTTGGAAAAATTGGGCATAGCTAGAACAAGTGTAGTACACATATCTTGTTTCATCTTGTCAAATGCACACTCAGTAACATGTGTCCATGTAAAAGAATCCTTTTTCAACAGAGAAGTTAATGGAGCTGCAATCTTCCCATAATCCTTGACAAACTTACGGTAGTAGCCAGTCAACCCCAAAAAACCACGAAGGCTCTTGAGTGTCTTAGGAGGCGGCCAATTGTTCATGGCAGTGATTTTGGCAGGATCCACACGAACCCCTTGTGCTGAGATAATGTGCCCGAGATACTCAACTTCCTTTTGGCCAAAAACACATTTAGACTTTTTGGCATGGAGATGATGATCAGAGAAAAGTTGCATTACAAGAGCCAGATGCTGGAGATGTTCAGCCCATGTTGTACTATAGATGAGGATATCATCAAAAAATACCAGAATGAATTTCCACAAATAGGGTCGGAATATTTTATTCATCAAGGCCTGGAATGTGGAAGGAGCATTAGTGAGACCAAAGGGCATGACCAAAAACTCATAGTGGCCATCATGTGTGCGGAAAGCTGTTTTAGGGATATCATCCTCATGAACCCGAATTTGATGATACCCAGAGCAAAGATCCAACTTGGAGAAAAATTGAGCACCATGAAGCTCATCAAGAAGCTCATCAACAACAGGAATTGGAAACTTATCCTTGATGGTGAGGTGATTAAGTGCTCGGAATTCAATGCAGAGGCGCCATGACCCATCTTTTTTGCGGACAAGAAGAACTGGTGAAGAAAAGGAACTTGTGCTTGGGCGAATAATACCTTGCTTCAGTAAGTCCCTAACGAGGAGTTCAATCTCTATTTTTTGGTGAAATGGGTAGCGATAGGGCCTGATGTTGGGAGGAATGCTTCCAGGAAGGATTTGAATACGATGGTCCTCTGGTCGTG
Organism: Pseudotsuga menziesii; assembly: GCA_001517045.1. Taxonomy (NCBI): domain Eukaryota; kingdom Viridiplantae; phylum Streptophyta; class Pinopsida; order Pinales; family Pinaceae; genus Pseudotsuga; species Pseudotsuga menziesii. Next base: position 632,445 of record LPNX010569716.1, on the reverse strand, counting down.
AAGGTGGAAGTCCCACTGGTTCAGCAAAAACAACTGTATATCGATCCAGAATTTGTTGGAGATCCAAAGGAGTAGTGGGGGCCGCTGATGGTTGCATTTGAATGGAATGGAGCTGAGCGATGACACCATGGGAACTCTTCTTAAGGAGTTTTTCCATGCGATGTGAACTGATGATGCTGAGAGACCCTGGTTGTAATCCTTTCAATGTGTGTTTGTGTCCATCAGGGGAGAACTGCATCCAAAGTTCAGCAAAATCCCATAATATGGGGCCAAGTGTGCGCAGCCATTGAGCGCCCAAAACCACATCACATCCGCCTAAGGTCAAGGAAAACATGTCTGAGCGGAGGTTATAATCTCCCATAGAGATACGCACATTACGACACTTCCCTTTGCAAGGTAAGCTGCCCCCATTGGCAACCATGACTTCAAAGTTGGAGCAAGGATGGATAAAACAATCAGCTTGTTTGGCGATCCGAGGGTCAATGAAATTATGAGTGCTACCAGAATCAATGAGTATGGTAAGAGGAAGCTTCTTGAAGTAACCGCGTACCCGCATTGTTTGGGGGGCAATGACTCCAGCTAAAGCATGGAGGGATATCTCGGGCTGGTCGTCCTGAGATGGAGGGTCAGTAGGTGGCTCCTGAATGTCAACCGGAGCATCCATTGGATCTGGAGCTTCTTCACCAATTTCAGAGGCAGGTGGAGAATCCACATCCAAGAGATAGAGATTTTGTTGAACACATCGATGTCCCCGAGTGAATTTCTCATCACAATTATAACAAAGCCATTTTTCTCTGTGTGCCTGCATCTCTGTTTCAGACAAATGCTTGATTAGAGGTGAGGGAGGAGCTGGAGGAATGGGAGGTCGTTGAGAACCCATATTTCGGAAGGGAACAAAAGAGGATTTGGAGCGTTGTTGGGCTGCCATCTTGTCTTCTACCAACTTAGCCAACCCCAGGGCTTCCATCATTATGTTGGGACTGAACATTTTGACCTCAGAGCGAATTACATCCTTTAGACTACTGATAAAACAACTCCGGTAGAAGTCATCAGGTAATCCTTTAGTGTGATTAGCTAGTTTCTCAAATTCAATTTGATACTCTTTCACAGTGCCAGTTTGGCGAAGTTTATTGAGAGCTCCTGTGAAGTCATCAAAAGCACTAGGACCAAATAGTTGCAAAAGGAGCTGGCAAAAATCAGGCCATTTTGGCTCTTCATGAGCCTTGATGTACCAACGATACCATTGAAGAGCTTCCTGTTCCAAATGAAAGGAGGCAAGTGGAACTTTGTTGACATCAAAAGTATTATGAAGACTAAAATACAGTTCTGTACGATAGATCCATCGAGTCGGATCAGTACCATTGAAGCGAGGAAAATCTAGCTTCGGACCGCGAAAATTGCTGGAAGAAGAGAACCCATTGTCTGATGAAGACTCTTACTATCGTCTGGTGTTCATAGCTGAATACTCAAGATGGAGACCGAGAAATTTTTCATCCAGTTCATGGAGTTTGGCTTGAATGGCTGCAAGTGCTTCCTCCATGGCTTTTTCTCCTGTGCGGGTGACAACCATAACCAAGAATTTTTTTTATTTTATTTTTTTTAATGGGGAGGAGTGGGTAGAAAAACAAAAACAGAAACTGTTTCAGTAGAGGAAAATCTGGATTTGGGAAAAAATCGAAAGGGTAATTTGGGTTTGAGTAAGTTTTGGACACTGTCGAAAGGACAGGGAAGCAAAAAATGGGTATTTTAGGAGCGGGGTGAAAGAATGAGAAAATTTGGTAGAGAGGGACAAAGAAGCAGAATGAGGAACGGAATATGGTGGCAAAATTTGAAGGCGTTTGGGTGAAAATCGAAGGAGTTATGGCAAACCCTAAAAATAGACAAATGTGGGATTTTGGGTCTTGGGAAATGGAATTTGGGATAAGGTCTTCAGGAATGAAATATGCAGAATGGAATTGCAGAGGTGTCAGTGAAGTTTCAGGGAAAACAGAGTTGAAACCAAGGAGATATGGCCGAAAGTGATCGAAAACAGTGGAATCTGCAACGGCGCGGAAGTGATCGGCAACAAATGGATCTGTAACGACGCGGAACTGACCGGCAACAGTTCTGGACAGAGGAAATCTGTGATTGTGCAACTGAAAATAGATATGGACCCCATGTATGTGCGGCTTCCTATCGGTTCAAGGGAATCACTCGGCCACCAATGTTGTCTGACGGCTTGCATATTGGGGCAGTACCCCTCACTCCACGGCTCAGGTAAAACTGATAACCGCTTGGCCACAAACGACAGCTCTTGGTTTACCTCACGGGTGGGAACTAGTCAATCAGGTAGGGGTCGTTTCCCTTTTCACTGGCAGGTCCTCTCAATGGGCCAGCTACTTCGGGGTTCCTGTGGTACTCCTCACAATGAGTTTTAAGGCTTATGCCCAAGTACTTCCCACAGTTAAGCGGATAGGGATTATTCCCAGATCTGAACCTGCAACAGAAGCGAGAAAAAAAAATTTGGGCAGAAATTTCACCCAACGAGCCCAAGAAAGTGCTCTGATACCAGATGTGAGGATCCTGCAGCAAATAATTAATCAGAATACACGATATAGCAGCAGAACTTAAAATCACTTTTATATTAATCACAGGCCACTTCAAGGGGGCAACCTCCTTTGAGCAAGCTCAATACAAAATAACTTCACGATGCCTTCCTTGGCCTCAACACACACTTCTATATTAAAAATAGGCGCCAATACTATGGGTCAAAACCATGGGCCAATATAAACTATGGATCAACAAATACTACAAGCGGCTTACAAAGCATATGCGCCCAACAACAATAACACAAACTATGGATCAACAATTACTATGGGACGACTTACAAAGCATATGCGTCCAACAACAATATACTAACACGGTAAAGAGAAGGATTGACATGGGTTCCTAACATATTTGATTACTTTAATTCAAATCTATATTTATATAGTTATTTAAAACAAATATTTTGTTAACAGTACATAGATTTATAATTATTTAAAACAGAGACGGAATCTTATAGGAATTCTCTCGGCTCTAGGATGTTGCGATTATACTTAAATTAGTTTATTTAGTTATACCTTATAGACTAATGTCAAATCCTCTGGGCTCTCCCTAATAAGTCTGATATTTGTAATGCAGTGTTTGGTTAATAGTTTGAATAGCTTAGCATGGAAACGTTCTAGAGAAGATTTGTTTACAGTTAAAATTCATGTATTCTGTATAGCAAAATTAATCTATGATTTCTACATTCATGTACAAAGTAAATGACTACTAACAGCGTAATAAGAAAGAATTTATTCAAAAAAAAAGATTAAAAAAAATACTAATTGATACATTGTAAATTGTTGGTTTTATAATACACTTAGAATTAAAATCTACTGTCAGACTGTAATTACCAATACTAAAACAGTAGATGAATTTTAGTAAGAACCTATCACCACTGCTAGGAAAACAAAACTGAAGTTGTTGTTCCTCCCAACCAACTCCTATAGAAACAAAAACTTACTTGCTCCAAAACCCCCGAACCTGTTTGTTGAACCACAAGGGAAAATTCGGATCAATGTGCCATCTCTTTGCATCAATAGATTATTTCCCTATCCATCGCCTACCTCCCGCTTGTTCGTTGGACATGCTATTTTATAGTGGTTTTCCTAGGACTTGGTCATTTATGAGTCTCTTTCTCTTTAGTGCTCCATAAGGACTCTTGACCTAAAGTTGGGGAAGATGCCTCATGCATCACTTGAGTTCTCACTCAGCGGTTTTCACCATTTGTCATTTCCCCTTGTGGGTCAACAAACACTCTTTTAACAACTACTTCAGTTCTGATTCCTCTTAGTTATTTAATTATTCAATAATAAAAATCCATTACATTCATTTTGACTTTATTATCAAAATATTAAAAAAATTAAATATTCTAAGTAAATAAACAAATTAAGAATTGTTAGGTTTATTACATACACCTTCCCTTAAAGGATAACATTGTCCTCGGTGTTATTATTTATTTGTCCTTTTATTCTTCCATTATTTCATTCTAAAATAGAACAGGATATGCCTCCCGCGTCTTACTTTCCAAATACCAAGTGGACTTCTCTGGACTAAGGTGCTTCCATTGCACCTTGACTTGTCTGACGGTATGGTTTCGGAGTAAATGTTCTCTCCTGTCAAGAATACGTTTTGGTTCCACTTGAAATTCTCCTTCGGGTTCCACCTGTATAACATTCCAGTCAATCACATGAGTAGCATAATGAACGTATTTCCTTAAAATCAGAACATGAAAAACATTATGTGATTTTATTGTAGGTGGTGATGCTAGTTGATATGCTACCGGTCCATTTTTTGCTAAAATTTCAAATGGTCCACAAATCCTGGGCGCCAATTTTGAGTATTTTACCAACCTTAAGGAGATTTTTATGGGTTTTACCTTTACATAAACATGATCTTTTACCTCTGTGATGTTCTTTTTAATTAAGTCAGCGTAACTCTTTTTCCTATCTCGGGAAACCTTCAAATTATGTTGTACTTGTTTCACTGTTAGTTCCATATCTTTCAATATTTCAGGTCCTAACGTTAATTTGTCAATGGGTCTGCTCTAAGAAATTGGAGTATTACACTTTTGTCCACACAGTATCTCAAATGGACTTAATCCAACTGAAACTTGAAACTGGTTGTTATATGCAAATTCGACCAAATGAAAATAATTCTCCCACTTACCTAGTTTATCCATTACATACATTCTAAGCATGTCTTCCAAAACCTTATTTACTCTTTCTGTTTGTCCGTCGGTTTGAGGATGATATGCAGTGCTGAAATTTAATTGTGTGCCTAATCCTTTAAATAAGGCCTTCCAAAAATTTCCCAGAAATTTTGCTTCTATGTTCGAAATTACTATTTTTGCTACAGCATGCAATCTGGAAATTTCCTTCATAAAAATATCAGCAATATTAATAGCCTTATAAGTATATTTTACTGGAATAAAGTGAAATTCCTTACTAATTTTATCTACTACGACCATGATTGAGTCGTGGTGTTTAACATTCTTAGGTAAGCCGGTTATGAAATCCATACTCATAATTTCCCATTTCCATTATGGAATAGCTAATGGTTGTAATAATATGGTTGGATGCCGATGTTAAACCTTTACATGTTGACATTCAATACAACTAAATATGTTGCTACTTCATTTTCATATTAGGCCAAAAGAAATCATTCCTTGTCATGGTAATCATTTTCTGATATCGAGGATGTCTTGAGTAAGGTATTTTATGTAATACGTCCATAATAATTAATTTAATATATTCTGAATTATATATATATAATATCGTTTTGTGTAATAATAACCCCCTTTCATTCATACTGAAATATGTTTTTACTCGATTTACTTCATTTTATGTGGTCTTTTCTTTTAATTTCTAATACTCATCATTTTTTTCTGCATGTTTATTTTATCTTCTAAATTTGTTTCATACTTGCTTCTTGTTGTTGCATACAATTTCGCATGACGACTTAGGGTGCCTGCAACTTTATTCTATTTTCCCTTTATATGTTTTATTTCAAAATCGTATTCGCTTAGAAATGATAAGCACCTAGCTTGTCTAGCTTTAATATTATGTTGATTGAATAAGTATTAAAAACTTATATTATCAGACATTAATAAAAAACTCCTTACTATCAAATAGCGCTCCACATTTTAAGCGCATGAATGATAGCAGTTAATTCTAGGTCATGAGTAGCATAATTCTTCTCGTGATCCTTTAGCTTCCTATACTCATAGGATATGACATAATTTTCCAAAATCAGTACTCCACCTAGACCTTCTTTGCATGCGTCTGTAAACACAACAAAATATTTAACTAGATCAAAAAAATTTAGAATAGGAGCCATTGTTAATAAGTGTTAAAACTCTCTTCACATTTTTTGTTCCAATGAAATTTCTTACCTTTATTTTTTAATGAAGTTATAGGGTATGCTATCTTGGAAAATCCTTCAATGAATTTATGGTAGTAGCCAGTAATCCCCATAAATGATCTTATATCAGTTACATTCTTTGGAATAGGCCATTCAGTGATAGCTTTAACTTTATCAGGATCGACTGATATCCCATCCTTAGACACTACATATCCTAGATACTGAATTATGTCTTTGAAGAAGTCACCCTTGCTAAACTTGGCAAATAATTGTTGTTCCCTTAACACTTATAGGATTATTTTTAAGTGTTCTTTGTGTTATTGTTTATTTTTAGAATAGATTAATATGTCATCGATAAAAATGACTAAAAATTTATCTAAGTATTTACTTAATATACTATTCATTAAACACATAAAAGCTATCAAGGAATTTGTTAACCCAAAGTGCATTACAACAAACTCATAATGAATGTATATTGCTCTAAAAGTTGTCTTAAAGATGTCCTCGTCCTTGATCAGTACTTGATGGTATCCGGATCTCAAGTCTATTTTTGAAAAGATTGTTTCCCCTCGAAACTGATTGAATAGGTCGTCAATACGAGGAAAAGGATAAAAAAATTTAATTGCCATTTTATTTAGCTTCCTATAACCTATACACCACCGCAGAGTGCCATCTTTTTTCTTTACAAATAAAATCGGTGCTCCCCAAGGGGAAACACTAGGTCGAATGTATTTTTTATCAATTAATTTATGTATTTGTGATTTTAATTCAGTAATATCTACTATATTCATCCGATAGGGAGCCTTTGATGCTAGTACTACTATGAATATCTTCTAGAAATATATATTTAAAGTCTTTTAAATTTGCATGTCTTCTATTTTAAGTTTATTATCTTTCTCTTTGTCACCCATTATGTAAATTGCAAAAACTTTGCATCCTTTATGAAAAGACCTTTTGATTTGTAAGGTTGATATTTCTCTTATGGTAACTTCCTCAAGAATTCCTTTTATGACAATAGTATTACCTTTATCATCCAAGCATGAGAATTTTTTATCATAGCAGTTTAGAATAGCTCTACGTTTCTTGAACCAATCCATTCCTATCAATAAATCATAAGACCCTAGAGGTCAAATATTTAAAGCAACATGTGTTTTTAATCCATTCATAATAAAATCACACTTGTTCATGAAGCTATTGACCCTTCACTTTGTGACTCTATCAAGTTGAACTAACCAATACTTTTCAAATTTATCTTATTTTAACTTGGATAACTCTACAATCCTTGTTGATACATAACTTAAACTTGCACGTGGATCAATCAATATTGAAATGGGTTTATATTTTAGCATACCTTAGATTTCGACAATAGATGTTTGATTATCTATTTGCATGTTCTCTAATGTTTCACTGATTCTGGGCATGCTTCTTACTATATCTCCCACTGTAGTAGTATCTTGAATTGAATGGACAATATTAATACTTTTCCTTCTTACAGGGCAATCTTTAAATTAATTTGGTTCACCACATTCCCAACATTTTAATGGTTCAATTTGTGCATTACTTTTATTGGAAGTAGTGGTTATTTCCCTTTATTTTATTGCTACAGGGTTATGCTATTTATAATTTTTTAAATGATTCCCTTGGTATCTCCAATAATTATTCCCATAGTTCCTATAAAACTTAGTACCCTTCTTTTTCTGTTCAAAATTTTCACGTCTTTTATTTTTCCAATAAGGTATTTTTTCTTGTTTGTTTTTATTTGGATCATAGCAACAATTTGCTTTTATCATACATATTCTATAGTTTTCGGATTATCATGTTCGATTCTCTCTTTTAACATAAGAGGTAAACAACTAAGGAAACGTTGATTTTTTTTGTTTTTCATCAATAATGTAAGGTACATAACGTAATAAACTTAAAATTTTGCTGCAAATTTCCTTCATAGTCATTGCACCTACTCGTAATTCATAGAATTCTTTAGCTTTCTCTTCATAATATTGTTCTGATAAATATTTTCTTTTAAAATATTTCTTAAAAGTTTTCCAAGTTACATAACGTTCTTTAATGTTTTTTACCTTTTTTATATCTTGCCACGAGATATCATATTTCCTGTCAAGTTATAAATTGTCATTTTCTTTTAATTTGTCAAAATATTTATAAATCTGGAAGTACTTTTTCGTCTCAGATATCCAAGCTTCAACTTCTTCTCCCTTTTCGATTTCTCCATTGAACATAGGAGGTTTTATCTTTTTAAACTTACCAGAAATCTCTTCATCTGGTTTTATTTCTTTTTCTGTTGATTACTATCACTACTTTCACTAGAATCTTTATATGTTTCTTTGCTATGTTTATGTGATTCTTCACTTCAAGATTCAATTCCGTGATTAGAAAATTCTAGTTTTCTCACCTTATGTTTATAAGGTGCAGTTATTTCCATATTTAATTTGGGTCCTTTGTTATTTTCTTCTTCATTGCTATGCAGTTTAGTTAGCGGAACATTATTTAATTATTCTTGTGATTTTAAAATGCGCTCATTATCTTCCTTGACTCATTTTAGCTCTGCACTTAAATATTTTACGTTTTGTAGGAGTTCAGATGGGTTATCATTCCCACTTTCATTTAGATTTACCTATATTTAACTATCTCTAATGTTACCTTCTTCACTATTTTCTACATATTTAGGATGTGATTCTCCTTCAGAAGACATTCTCACCTCTTCCGTGATTCTTGTAAAAACAATGTTATTCTTATCTTTCTGTTTGCAAAGAGATTCAAACCATAACAATAAAATTAGTTTTTTGTTTTATATCAGTTTGAGTGTTGGCCTTTTCAGCCCAAGTGTTGTAGTTGAGGTCTGATACCATTCTATCAAAAAAATGTAAAATTCATAAATAAATAAAATTGTATGTTTATAATTTACCATTCTTACTCGTCGCAATTGTCTTTCTTAGTCCTAACATATTTCTTATTTATTTGCAAGGATAAGATTGATTAAACCTTTTAAATGTTTGAGGATGAGCTTATCGTATGCTCGGCATTGACTCCAATTGTAACGACAACTCGGTCGCAACCCTTGCCAAGGTGATGTTAATGTTTAAAATCCTTAAGATATTGGGTTTGCTTATCTGAGATTTTAATCCTAGACTTTTGGACCTAGTCCTAAGTATACTTGTTATACATAAGGTTTATGTGTTCAAACTTATGTTTTGTCCTTACCCTACATATGATTTGGCATAATAGCTTGTGGGATTTGTAAGCGATGAGGGGGGGTGATAATTATATGGTATGATTAGATTAATAGGCCATAAGCCATAAGATGCTTGGGCATGAATTTTATGCCTTATAATAATGTTCTTATCTTACTTGCATAAGGTTATAGAACCACTGGATTTACATGTGAAGAGGGTGATAGTGTAAATTTTAGCTATGTTATAAATGTTTTATGTGATGAATTCGGCATGCGTCCATGGGAGATACAAGGTGGAGGCCAGCTACGATAACAAAGGGTTTAAATGAGGTTTTAATGACGTGTTTAAACTATCATAAACCTTGGATGCGAGTTGAAAGTTCTAACAACCAGGCATATTAAATGACCAATGTGCTCTTTGTGGAAATGACTAATCCTGGCCCTCCATTTGTCATTGATCTGGTTTTTGTCGTTGGAAAGAAAAGTAGGGGTTTTATGACCTCAATCAATTGGTCGTGAGGATTTTTGTCTGGTTTATTGTTAATGGTTGTTAGAGGTTTTGCTCAGTCACTCCATGGTGTTACACTACATCCATGCTTTCCCTTCGGTGTTCTACAATAGTTTTCTTGGTTTATACACTGAAATTTGTTTTGAGTTGTTTGAAGGTTTTGTGTTAGTGTTTAATGGTTGTGTGGATTCCATTTCTTCTCTGCACAGACTCGGGCATCACTTGCTTTTCATGCGGTAGCTTGGATACTTTCCTACAAAATTCTGGCAGAGGCTTTCTGATGCACAAGCATCCTGCTATCCATCCAAGTACAATTCAAATGTTTGGACCAGACATAGAAGGGTCTTCATTTTCTAAGTTAATAGTTCTTGGGATGGAATATTGTAAATAAATCTATGTTAAGTGTGACTCTAGATAGATGATGAGTCATTTAGGTGATTCAACTGGGTAAATAAATGAGTCATTGTGTCAAAGTGTGAGTCATGTGACAAATCCCACAGCTGATGGAAACATTTGATGAAGCACTTGATGGTTTCTTGGTGACTCGTAGAGTTAGTTTTAAGAGCTTGCAAAAATCAGGTTTTAGTTGTTGTGTATTAGAAGATTGTTGAGTATATTAAGGATCTGAACCAGAATGGGTTCATGAATCCAATTGCATATATGTTTGTAAGACTTCGAGGCATAAGTAGGTATCCAGAAGTAGCCAATGGTTACCAGGAGGTATCCAAGGTAGATAGTCAGGGTTAGCTAGTGTGTGGCCAATCAAGGAGAACTTCAAGCCAAGATAGTTGATCATGGTTTGTACCAGACTTAAGAGGATTAGAATTTTAGATTATGGATCAATATGAATGTATATATGACTTGTGTTATTTAAAGGAAAACATATTTCGACATATATCTATGTAAATGCAGTTATTTCTGAGTGTATGATTATACGAATCGAATGCTTGATTTATCAATGTTAATGATTGATAGATATGTGTATGTGTAATGTGAAATTAAGGATTTTGGGCATTGAAGGTTACAGAGAGTGTTTGATGGATTTATGTGCGTAAAATTCATGATTAAACCCTATGCCATTGATCATTGAAAGGATCTATGCTCCTTTGTATACTTTCAACAGAAGTGAAGTTCAGGGTTGGATCAAGGATGCATCCGAGGATTTGAATTGTGGGAAGGATGAAACTATAGAAGTGATCATGTTATTACTCTGCGATCGTGTTTTCTAACAGACATTGCTTCTCATCTAGTGCCCTAAATCCCATGAATATTTCAAAGACTTGAATTTTATTCTTCAAGAAATAATCCCACGTAAATCAATCGAAATCATCAATAAATGTCAAAATAAACTTCACACCTGCTACTGATGGTTTATTCATGCAATAGAGATCATTGTGAACAAGCTCCAGTCATCCCTGTGCATGTCATGTTTTCCCCAAGTTAAAGGGTGCCTCATGATGCTTACCAATAATACATCCTTTACAAACTCCATCAGGTGGAATAGTATTTGGGATAATAGTAACCATATATTGAGTTGCCATCATCTTCATACTTCTAAAGTTTAGATGACCAAGTCGTTCATGCCAAATTTGACTTCTATTGTCTACTTTAGCAATGAATTTAGATAGTCCAATAATCAGGGAAACATTTAATGGAGGATCACGTAACTTATAAAGTCCATCCTTAGGATCCAAAATCCTTAAATCAGTAGTTAACCCCCAAAGTCTCAGATCCTTTACGATAAATCAATATGACCAAAACTCAATGGTCTTCTTAGTCTTCATCAGTTGAGAAATCGACAGCAAATTTGCACTCATACATTATAGACGTCGAATATATGACTGTGCTAACATTTGACATCTCCATTTCCACTGACATCGATATCATAATCATAAATGGTATATATCTTCTCTTCAAGAGCACCACCTAAGGAAGAGTATAGAGACGCATCCTTAGCCATATGATGAGTACATCCATATTCCATTATCCATTATGTTCGATCGGTATGGGCATGTAATATATCGTAAGTACTGACATAGAAGGTATAAATTTTAGGAGGTTGGTCAGTTTTCCAGTAAAGGCACTATCCTCCAGGTGCTTGACCTTTCCTTCTAAGTCCTTCATCTTCTTCCAACAATTATTCTCAACATGTCCCACCTTTGAGCAATATCGACAATTCTTTTTCTTCTGACCCTTCTTCGTCAACAACGAATCTTTGATTTTCCCTTTTGTAGGTTGGTTGATACATTCTAGTCATTGATCCTTCCAACCACGCTCTTTAATACTTGGCTTGACCTTGCTTTTCAACAGGTGAGTCGAGTTTTTGCCACCAAGCTTCCCTTCTTCAAGCAACTTTTGTTGGTCTTTAATCAGCAAATCACAAAAAGTATCAAAGGTAAAATTCTTACCATCTTGTTTCTGTGACATCCAATTATCCCAAAAGGAGGAACTAAAGACATCATATGGTGTCTTCAAATTCCTCAGAACCAACTCAATGAGTTGTCCATCCTTCTTCAAAAATTCCTTGCCACATTCACCCAATTTTAGTTGTATCTCCTTGATACGAGCTAAATAGTCCTTGATCCGATCAAAGGAAAGAGGTTCCATAGATATCAACTCATTCTCTATATACAATACTTCAAATGCATTTATCTTGTTGAAAAGGGCCATCGGTTTAGTCCATATGGCATGAAGATAGTCAATCTCACTTGTATGAAAGTGAATCTACCTGGAAATGTATGTCATCATAACACCCACAACTTCGTCCTTTTTAACACAAATGGAAAACAACATCGGTATCTATCGGATCAGTAATAGAAGTCTTCGTAAACTGCCACAGTCCTTTTCTGTTCAACAAGGTCTCCATATTTGTCACCTATATAGCATAATTATGTCTATTGAGAACAACAAGTTATATCTTGGAATCCATTCTTCGATCTAATAGATTGGATCAAAGTTCAGGGATAGATATAAGTCGACAAATCTTCCACCCAAATTCGATCAACCCTAGATATGACTCGGCACAATTTGGAGACAATAGGGCTAGGTAAAAACCGTCGTTCTCATACCATGTTGGGGAAACCTCTCAACCTGAACAACAGACTAGAACAAAAAGAAAGAAGGGAACGATATTCCAATAAGAAAGGTGGTGTCTAAAGACATTATTGAAGCACTTAAGCACAACGAATAATTATCAGAACATCACAATACATAATGAGCATGATAAAACATCTCAAAGTGATATGTTAGACAACCCATATGGTCACCTGTTTATAGATTCCAAATCTAACCAACTTCTTGAAAGTGAGAAAGTTTTGGTCCACAAGTAGGGTCTTAGGTCCAAATTGTTTCCATAGAATCCACAATGTCCCAAAGTTTAGGAGGTTGTTATAGTCATGTGGACCACTGTCATGTCGTCCATTTAGTCGTCTGTCCAACCGACTGTTCGGTCATTCTACAAACTCCAGTTGACTGCTCTGCTAGTCACCTACCGTCTAGTTGTCTCCATAAGGTCCAAAAGTGTTATGAACCATCAAGACTATATGTTCCAACAATCTATCCTCACAATCCTTAATATCTCTATCCTCGCAATCCTTAATATTTCTAGCAAAAATAAATGTTACTCAAACTTTAAAATCTGTTCATATACATTCATGGTAACCTGCAATTTAACCTTGAGCAGCTTCAACAACATTCAACTAATTGTCCATCTTCAATGTGGATCCATTCCATTGTTTCTAATTGAAATGCAACTATAAAATTTATGCCTCTTCCTCACTAACTAAAACGCATATTATCAATGTAAATGGCAGTCACATGTCTTAAAGTATTAATGCAAACTCATACCAAACCAAACTTATCAAAAACACTGCAGGTACCTAAAAGGTGCAGAGAATTCCCCTTCTACAATTGATCTTAAGACACGGTCTTCTAGCTCCATAGAGGTTTACCCAAGGCTACTACTAGGTCTGGTGAAGTGGCAAGAAAGAGTGATCAGTGCAGGTGTGCTTGAATATATTCAATTGTGACTTCTAAGCTCAATATTTATAACTTCATTTATTTTATACCATCAAAACTTCTGAGATATTAAAAAATAAAGGCAAATCCCAATATTTAAAGTGTGAAATATATATTGTGGCGTAGCCAAAGCAAACAAGAAATTATAAGAAAACAGCTAAGGATTCGGCTATTCGAATCGCCTCTATTCTGTAGCAGAAAACAAAAATATCAATAATGAAGTACTCTCCAATATCTCTGTTGATCTGAGGTCCCCATTCTATGAAGATAGCCACAGAATTAGAGTTAGAGATCTAAAGTGATAGTTTTGTTCGAACATTTAACGTACTGTGGTATTAATATCTCAACGAGGATGTGCACAGTCGATTTAACAAGAACTATTCACGCAGAGGCCCTTCCACATAGGTAAATACTAACACACAATGACGCCCACACAGGTGAATTTATATAGAGGGGATTTAGGTTTCCAACACTTGGATTCCATGGACAGGATTTATGAGGATGGCTGGTCAGAATCATATATTTGATCCAATGCAATAAGCGGCAATAGTTCATGCAAAGGAGAGAGTTATAAAGTCTTGAATGGTGAACTAGGTGTATGCTAAAACCGCACTCAAGAATTAGGGTTTATGTGGGAACGTACTAGCGATGGGGAGATAAGGCATATAGCACGCAAAGGTAAATAGTTGTAAAGTATATTTCTGAATATGGGTGGTCGATGCCAAAAGGAATCTCATACAGATGCAATACAAAATGATCGTAGAGATGTAATGCAAGATACAAAGAATGGCCATGATTGAATAAGTGAGTTACACTGAATTCAAAAATAATAATGTTGAACAAATTGTCTACATGCAAACCAGAGTTATGGAAATCAAGAGCTCCACATTCACAAATACTCTTCAAAGCACACACAAGTCACATCACCAGTCTCCATGTCTACAAGAGAAGCACAAGTAGATTTGATAGCAATCTCATGCATAGTCCATAGGATTTATTTCCATGCATAGTCATGGAAATCAAGAGCTCCACATTCACAAATACTCTTCACAGCACACACAAGTCACATCGCCAGTCTCCATGTCTACAAGAGAAGCACAAGTTGATAGCAATCTCATGCATAGTCCATAGGATTTATAATGGTTATGATATCACTATTAGATTATTAGATTTATGGGTAGGGAAAATAGGGAAATTGACTCAACACCCAGCTAAATACTCAATCACAAACACAAATATAGAGATGATTGATGTGAACACTCACTTTTTCATTAAGATATGTACACATATATTATACATGAGAGAATGGCCCTTGGTTTCAACTCCAAATGGTCTCTTGGACTCCCAAAAAAATCCTCCTATTCACATACTACATCTTCACTCTCTTCTCTCCATAATATTATGAATAGTGAACAATAATACACTAATATGTGTATCCTAAGGATTAGGTTCACGACAATATATCCTTAGCATAAAAGTCAAAAGCAAATCAAGCAAGGTGTAGGTGACTAGGAAAAAACATATATATATCAGAAGGCATGTTCTTACATGGATATATATTGAAGGGAATTTTTTACTCTTTTCAAGTTGGAGAGAAAAGAGAATGAGGTGGTGAACCTTTACTAACATCTAAAACACAGGTTGTTATCTTGTGGATATTTTTAATCTTACTCTTTTCCAAGTTGGAGAGGAAAGAGAATGAGGTGATGAACCTTTACTAACATCTAAAACACAGGTTGTTATCTTGTGGATATTTTTAATCTTATGGAAAAAAGAAAATTAAGTTTGTATTAAGAATAGGAATTCTAATCAATAATGAGGTGGAAGATTTAAAAACCATATAGGAGATTCCTTGTTTTAAAAGGTAAATGGTTAATAAAAGAAATGTTTTTTTTAACAAGAACCTTGAAAGTATGATATTAATGAAAAAACTGTAATCAGCAGAGTTTACAAAAATGGCAGAACTGTGTCCTGCATGGTTCTATAGAGGCCAAAATTACTGAGAGATATAAACGGATACGAGACTCCTTTAGCTTGTTTCTATGCCTGGTGATACTGCTAGGTCCCTCAAAGGGTATAGCCTGTAAAAGACTTGTGAAAGTATGATATTAATGAAAAAACTGTAAGCAGCAGAGTTTACAAAAACGGCAGAACTGTGTCCTGCATGGTTCTATAGAGGCCAATATTACTGAGAGATATAAACCGATACGAGACTCCTTTAGCTTGTTTCTATGCCTGGTGATACTGCTAGGTCCCCTCAAAGGGTATAGCCTGTAAAAGACTTGTGAAAGTATGATATTAATGAAAAAACTGTAATCAGCAGAGTTTACAAAAATGGCAGAACTGTGTCCTGCATGGTTCTATAGAGGCCAATATTACTGAGAGATATAAACCGATACGACCAATACTACTGAGAGATATAAACCGATACGAGACTCCTTTAGCTTGTTTCTATGCCTGGTGATACTGCTAGGTCCCCTCAAAGGGTATAGCCTGTAAAAGACTTGTGTCCTGCATGGTTCTATAGAGGCCAAAATTACTGAGAGATATAAACCGATACGAGACTCTTTAGCTTGTTTCTATCACTGGTGATACTGCTAGGTCCCCTCAAAGGGTATAGCCTGTAAAAGACTCCTAATACCAGAGAACAAAAATACATTCTATACCCATGCGCTAGACATACTCCTTTTCCTTTCCCTTCTAAGCTTTATCAAGTTGATTCGTTGTTGCCTCCTCCAATGTGGGACTCCTCTTCCTGTCATCTTACCAATGATCTTTTGCTCTGTCAATTTCACAACCCCATCGCTATTCTGCGTGCCAACTACTATGGGAGGCTCCTCCCAAACCATTTCAATGCCAAGGTGAACGTGAACAATGATACCATCTTCAACTGAATGAGCTTCGATGTTGTCGAGGTAAGTTAGCAGAATTCCGAACTTAATCTGGCCTGGGTTTTCTTTCAATGCCTCACCTCCTCTGTTATTTCCCTCTACGACATTTTTATTCTTGTCCTTTTCCTTTGGAGCAGAGCCTGTCTCAATACATAAATACACAGTCTTTTGGCATGCGTTCTCTTTTACATAGACCTTGTTGATTTCATCTGAAAACTATGCATTGGTGTGGGGCAATGTCTGGTGTAAGGTGATCTTTTGGAGCTTCATTATGCTTCGTATCGGTCCTTCCTTCTGCAAGTTGAGAACTGGATCAACTTTATATACCATCGCATGTGCTTGGAGAGTAAGGGAACCCGCCTGCAGCAAAGCATTCATGATGGTACCCTTCCAGGGAGGATCGAGTCTTAATCCGAAGTTGCCAGATAAAGGAAGGAGAGCCCATTCCCCAGACCGAGGATTTCCTACAGTTTTGATCAAAATTTGATTTCTCTTCTTGCTAGGAGAGGGTAGGAGTGCCTTAGAGTCATGTCCAAACTTTTCATTTGACTTGGATTTCCCATGGGTGAAATCTAGAATCCATAGCTTCTTAAGGAACATGAAATAGTTTGAAAGGAGTTTCGTTTACCTTGGACATCCCCAATCCAAGCTTAACTCCTTGATTTGTCAGCTTGTCAGCCGCGACGTTATTACTTCTTAGAATATGGAAATAGGAGGCTTGAGTTTCTCCGGAGATTTGTTGAATTCGCTTGTAGATTCTGTTGGATTTGACCATTCCTTTAGTACTTTTGTTGTTCATTCTCTGAATTACTTGCTTAGAGTCCCCAATTACTGTGGTCTTGCAATGCCGAGTAGATTAACCAGGTACATACCATAGAACAGCACTAGCCATTCAGCTTCGTTGTTGGTTTTCCATTCTAGACCCCAAGCGAAAGTAGTCACAACTTTTCCTCCTAGATCATAGATGATCCCACCCGCACCTACCTCCCCAGGATTTCCCTTCGCGGCCCCATAGAAGAGTAAGGAATGAGAGTTCATACTTTTCTTCCACTGTGAAATCCTTGAAATTTTTCTGAATTTCCCAATTGTGAAGCCTGTCCTTTCTTTTGATTCGAAGAGAGTTCTGATATGATGAGTAAGAGAATCATGATTTTCCTGCACGAAATGTGGAATTTCTCCACTGAGGGAGTGCATGTCTTCTTCTGAAATTTCTTCTTCGTTGGAGTAGAGTGCTTGAAAATGAGCTTTGACCTCTTTTTTAATTAGCTCAAGATCGTTGATCTTTCCTCCATTTCCCAGTGTTAATTCCTTTATGGTGTTCTTCCTGTTACGTTCTTTACACTGGTAATGAAAGAAACTTGAGTTCTAATCACATGTTTTTAGCCATAAACACCTGAATTTTAATCTTAGTTTTATCTCTATCTTTCTCTGGATGACTGAAATTTTTTTATCAATCTCTCTTTCCCTTATTAACATTTTTCTAGTGACTTCTTCCCTTTCCATTTCCTCCTGAAACTCTTCCAAATTCTTAAGCAAGATAATTTTTTCCTGTCTGGGGTGAGGGTGGCTAGCTGGCCTAAACTTTATCTCCTTTTTAACATTTTTTAGTTTGTGCTCCCAAATATAGGTTGGGGAGCCCTGGAAAAACCTTTCCTAGGCCTAAGCAACAATTTTGTGTAACCCTGGCGATCTTAACCAAACGGGAGAAAACTTGAAAGGTTGGGGGCTTAGGTTAACAACTGGCTCCAATGAGAAGTAGATTGGCTTGTGATCGGAAACAGTTGAGGCTAAAATTCTTGAGACTGGTAGTAAGGGCTTGTCTAATAGAGAAGAACTTACCATAATACGATCCAATCTGGCTGCTATATGACCAAGTCCGGTCTGTTTGTTGTTCCATGTATACTTTCCTTTCCTTTGCTTGATGTCAGCTAGCTTCCATGAAGCTATGAGATCTTCTAGTCTTTCCCAAAACGGGTCTCTAACTTTTGAGCCACCTTTTTTTTCTTTGGGCGATATGGTTACATTGAAATATCCTGCTATTATACACGGGAGGTGTATCTTCCCAAATCTTTGCATTTCCAATTGTTGCCAAAACTATTCCTTAACTCCATTGATTTGTGGGGCGTAAATGTTTCCTATCCAAATTATTTCATGATTCTCCAAGTCTTCCAGCTCTACGAAGAGCTAGTTTCTGCTTTCTATTGAAGATCTAAGATTGAATAGAGACGAGTCCTACCAAGTTAACAGATCCCCTAAGGCTCCTTGCGCGTTTACGGCTTTCCCAGGTTCGTTTTTCCAAACTCTTTTAATGGTAGCCAAGCTTTCAGCCTCTAGCATTTTAGTCTCCTGGATTGTGAGGATGTTTATTTTTTCTGTAAATTTGAAGCTCTTAATTGCTTCTACCTTTTGTTGGAATCCTAAACCTTGACAATTCTAGGAGACCAGCTTCATTATTTTTTGATTGGTGTTGAACCCACTCTATCCTTTCTTCCCTCTGGTTGTTCTCCACTTTGCTTTTCAGGATGTAAAGGTTTAACCAAGTGGTCTAGACTAGATCGCTTGTCTGTCGCTTTCTCCCTGGATGTATCTTGTTCTATGTGATATTTATTAGGATTTCTTCCTTTTCTGGATTGCTACTCGTACTCTTCATCTCTGCTTTCTAAGGTCTCCTACGTTTGAGCCTTAGCTCTAGGTCTTGTAACCGAGCCCGAATTCTACGAAGTTTCTGGCCTTGTTTCCACATACGACTGTGTTGGAAGCAGTGGTTCATAGGTTTTCCCAATCTCTTCCAAAATTGGCTCCATTTCCTTATTCTCCTGGGGTATCTCTTCTTTCTTTGGTGCTATGCTTCCCATTTGATCCTGGGGTTCTGATGTTGATGCCAAGGATTGAAATCTATTTTCTGATACTTTTTTCTTTTTTGCCATGGAGTTCGCCTAGCTGATTATTGCTTTGTTTCCTTTTCTTCGACTGACTTAATTCCATTCCTCTCTTGTGATCTCTCCTTCCTCTACCTGTGTTTTCTTATTGCAGGACTTTGCAAAATGCCCATATTCATGGCATACCTTGCACTTAAATGGGATTTTCTCGTAGTCAACTGTTTAGAGATGCTTCCATCCTTCCATGTTGAGTTTTATTGCTTCAGGTAATCCTTTTTCTAGGTCTACTTCCACACATATTCTGGCACAGGAGAACATTGGAGGCTTCAGCTCTGACTTGTCTATGTATTTCCCTAGAGAGTTTCCTATAGTTTTCATATCCTCATCGTTCCAACAGTGCAGCGGAAGGTTTGGAAATTTTTCCCAGACTGGTACTTCTGAAGGTATATCCTTCTCTGGATCAAAGGATAGATCCCACTTGTTGAGGTATACTCCTCTTGGTCCCATGAAGTATGGCCTGTTCCTAAAGATTAAATCTCTATCTTCTTTTTTTCGAATAGAAAAACGAACAAGCCCCTTCCACAAAAAATTTGTTGAACCTCTCCATGTATCATAGGTCACCAGTTCTTGTCCAACCAAATTTCAATGGAATGAGGGGATGGCCATAGGCCATTGAAATGTCCGACAAGTCCTCCTTTGTGTAAGGCTACCACTTTAAACTTTGAATTCGTCGGAGAAAGAGTGACATCCAGGACTTCTGCGAGCTTGACAAACCAGGAATCCAATGGGGATTTTTTTGCAACTGGCTGAGAGGCCAAAATCCGGAGGAACCCTTCCACCAAACCTTCTCTCCGCCCATATGGATCTGGATCAAGCGGATCCATTGCAAGCAAATGAACGAAGGCAAGGAAAAAACCCTAATCCAAGAAACGACCTCAGAAGCAAGAGGTAATAGCAATGTCTTTCACTTTCAGTAACATAGTTCTCTTACAATATCTAAAGGTTAATAAAATAAATGTTGGTTAGGTATTCCACTATAATTATAAGGTCCCTACATCATAAAAATTGTCTTCACAACTTCAACCTTTCCATGTTAGACAAAAAAACCATCTACCTAGTTACCTAGACCATGACTTGATGACTATAGTGGGAGAAAACCCATCTAAATTGACCACCTAAGTTGCCCCTAAGATGCATTCCTATTTTTTTGGGCGCCTTCCTTGATTTGGGGACACATTACCTAATTTGTGGAGCTTTCCCATGAGTTTAGTAGTGACTGATTTAGTAACTAGTAGAGGACTTGATGCATTCCACTAATATAGGTCCTAATTGACCTTGTGTAACCCTCTTCAATAAGTAGTTCCCCATTTGAGAGATTTAATGGGTTTGCATGTACATACAATCAGTTTCATCTACATCACTCAGTCATAACTAGTGATTGGGGAGTCTTGGGACACTATAACTCGGACTCGTGAATGTGCATGGCTAACTGATGGTCTTTAGCTCTAGTTAATCCTCACTAGCACATCATGCACTACATGAGAAATTCTAATAGCCTCCTGACCTAATTTGAATTTCCTTGTTGTAAATATTGTTGACCTCCATTAATGAAATACATTGTTCTTTCTTATTATATGTTCTATTTTTTTTGTAATGATTTATGATATCTCATTTGTTAGATGAATAGTTGATTATTGATCTCTCTTTCACAATATATCTCTCTTGTACTAGATCCTATATCTACATGCTCAAGTTTTAGATTCCAAACTCACTAAGTGAATATTATTAGTGGCTCAAGACTTTGAGCAAAATGAGATCATGAACAAGAAGCTCAATAAAAGGTATACTTTCCAAGATGGGTATTAAAAACCTGCCCCTCCCCATATTGAAATTAAATCATAGCATGGAAACCATCTCATCCATAAATTCTTGCCTCACCATGCATATAGAATAGATGGTAAGTTAAGGAACCCATGTCACCCTCCTAAATCCTTGTGCAATTCTCCTGCATATGGATTTATGTTTTGTATGATGGAGGAGTTAAGTGGTATGTGTGGGTTTATTAGGAATGGATATTGGGTGTGGCATGATGCATTTTTCCTCATCATATTCCTCATCTTTAGCTCCAATTGAGAGAGGTGGACTACTCTAGGTGCTTTGGCTAAGATTGGCTTTGTTGGATTGATGGGAAGATTAGTCACAATAATGGTGCATTGGCATTGCAAGATGGGATATTGAGGTGAAGGGTGTGAAGTGATATGATAAGGATGAAGTCAAATCCTAGTGCAACCTAATGAATTCAACCATCCGGTGGAACTTTTCGAAAATGAGAAATTTGAGTGGCATATCTAGGGAAAAAATCAATCGAAGGACATTCATTCAATTGATATTGCAAACCACATTCTAGAAATATCAAAGTGGGAGAATGAGGCAAAACCATTTATAGTTATTCACCATAGGAATCATATGGAATTGGACTCATAGTTGAGGCCTTTGCAATTGTTGGTTAGAAGACTTGTATCCCACCTAAATATACCATAGAAATTAGTATTTTTTCCCCCCTATTGATTTATCTCCTCCAAGGAACCCTTATTCTAAAGCAAACACATTAATTCTACTCATTACTATGAAGAAAATAAATTTAATGTGTCATTTGGCATTGACTAGAACTAGACATGACATGTCCCAACATTGGTGTGATTTTAATTATGTATCATGCCCAAATTCCTTTGCATTGTTACGTGGTTTCTACTAGGTCTCAGACATGTGCACAGTTATTGTTTAATACGACTTATATTCGAAAAATAAATATAAATAACAATTACAAGTAGGAGGGAATATTTATCAATGCACGACATCAATGACATTAAAATTAACTATTGAGTTGAACATTAATTACTTTTTACAATGGTATGATAAGTTAGGGTTTATTGATTATTAGAGTATTAGGTTTTACATGTCTCTTTAATTGTACTAAGACAACCTACCATGAAAATTATATCATGTACATGTAATATTAGGCATGTGTCAAAGTAATAAATTAAAATGAAAAAAAAAATTACAAGTGATATAACAACAAAAATATAATTGCATCAAAGGTGTTTCTTTGTGATAACATGTTTCTATGCATTGTTTGGATATTCACCATTACTCTTTTCAGTAAGAATATGATGTATATGCCATCCTTGCATCCTCCATATGTCTTGTCTATCAAAATACCTTGAAACCTTAGGTTATCGTTTCCCCATCCTCTTATTTATGCATGACTGGTCAGGATTATTTTCTTATGATAGAAGTGACTCACCACCACCATCCTCGGGCCTTCTAGCCCCCTTAATTCTTTCCCAACAAGTAGCAACAAACCCTCCCCCATGGTCACATTGATGCATATGATATCAATAGCATAGAGATATTGAAGAAGGTACCTGAGGAAGATGAGGATTAATTGATCCATCCTTATTCTTGCTAGGTGATCCCAAATTTCACTCAAAATTCAACGAGGATATTTCCCCCCACCACCATGAATTATTTGGCAATGATGGGTTTCAAACCAGCGACAAGGGAAAAACCTTAGGGGCTGAGAGCTAGAGTTAGGTCGGCTAGAGGTGTGAATACCTATATTGTGACGTTACATTTCTATTATTTTTTATTAATATTTTATTTATTGTTTGGCTAAGAAATTAATTGTAATTATATGGTCGAATAGGACCTTACATGCAATTTCACCCTTTGTCTCCTATTTATATACCAAGAAGACCAAGTTTTAGAGATTATCTCATATCATCTTGTGCATTTGATACATTTCAATGTAAAAAGTGGTTCCCCCCTTGAATATGCTTCATATTCATCTCTTTATTTCATTCTCAATGCATTGGGTTACTCTCTCTTTCTAATGTTATGCTCTTTTGAAAATTTGATGCATAACATTTGGTATCAGAGCCATTTTCTCTATAAACATTTTTTGGGGCTTTTCCTGATATAAATATTTTGATGATCTCATGATACATAGAGAATTACCTATGGTATAACTACCAATTCCTAGTTCACTATAAGTTTGGATTTATAGTATATTGAAGTTAGTTCCTTTTACTAGTCCAAAAACTAGTCTCAAACAAGTGTTCAGGGTAAGACTATTGTGTCTAAAGCTTTCAAGATCCAACTTGTGTTCTACTAGTTGTAATAGAAATAAGATAGATAATGTCTCTAATAAAAATTTCATAATCATATCAAAAAAATTGGATACATGGAAAGTGGTACAAGTTCGCTCTCTTAAAAAGAACAAAAACAATCAGTTTTGGAAAGTTGCAATATCTTTCTCTTGGTGCATCAGAAATCGGTCAAATATGTGGAATTTAAAAGAGGACTTGTACCAACATACTATAGGACAAATTTTCAGATATAGTTCAGGTGAAAGGTTGGGTAGAAATACAACCTACAAACCAATATTTTTAAGGGTATGTTAACTTGAAACTGGCAAAACTTTTGATTGGAAAACATGTTATGGGTGATTCAAAAGGTGTGAAGAGAGAAAAGAGAAGAATTGTATGTAAATATTATTTTTGGCTCACATGGAAAAGGGTTCTACAAACAATTCTAACCAATTAAACCTCTAGAGAGATCAGCCATGGCTGATGAAGAAAATGAAGAAATGTATAAATAGCTATCCAATTTGGAAGACAAAGTTAACGAATTGAGTGATAGTTCATTGACACGTGTTACATTGGTAAACACAAAAAATGGTATAAAAAGTAATATGAAACTATTTATGCAAAAGATGGAAACAATGGATCAAATGATGGAAAAGATGGTCAACGATCTCGAAGGTATGAAGGTGGTAATTTTGAATGAGATGAGACTCTTCTTCACCCCTAATTCACCTCCTCGAGAAGAGGATAAGGAAAATACGAAGGTCGTGTCTCAAACACATATCAAGAGAAGTGAAAAAAAATTAGAGAACAAGAAGTTTGATTCCTTAACACTTTATCATTTGTCACTTTACAATCCATGTCAGCATGGGTCCAACTCAGGACCAAGCAACTACTTCATTCCCGAGATTTATATCATAAATTTTGATGGTAATGATCCAATATAATTGATATTCCATATAGAGAAATTCTTTGATCTACAACAAGTGCCAACTTTGCAAAAGATAACTATTGTATCCTTGTATTTAGAAGTTGATCAATTTGTGTGGTGCCAATGGCTTTATCACAATATAAATTACTCTATTGTCTCTTGGTATTTATTTTCTAGTGAATTGACATCACATTATGGGGATATTAAGAGAAACACCTTCTTTAGCCAATTGATAAACATCAGCCAAAGACATTCAGTTATATAGCACATAAAGAATTTTTAAAAGCTGAATCTTAGAGTGAAGAGAATTCCAAATGATAATTAGTTGGATCTATTATGGGAACTTTAAAGGAGAGAATTCAACATGAGGTATGTATAGTTGAACCTAAATCGTTGGAGAATGCTTTTAGTTTGGCAAGAATATTGAAAGTAAAAAATTGGCTTCTAGAACGGGTGCTACAAACACCTATAGAGAGGGAAATGCTCCACCCCAACCTCACCCAACCTACAAGGTTGACTGATCAACAAGTGGAGGAAAGAAAAGAAAGGGGACTATGTTTCAATTGTGATAGCAAGTATAGTAAGAGTCATAAGTGTAATGAGAATAAAATATTAGATACATAGATTGTGGAGGAAGAAAATCAAGAACTGGAATAGTCTCAAGAGATAGAACTAGAAGATACTACTCCAACAATATCTTGCCAATCATTGGTTGGCATTCACACTCCTCAAACTCTTATGATAGAAGGATATATCAAAAATAAAAAGGTGATAGTGTTGATTGATTGAAAATTAGCCAAAATTATCAATGGGTTTATGTATCCAATAACAAAGTTTCAAGTAATGATTATAGATGGAGGTACCATAAATTGTTTAGGGAAGTGACATAGTATTAAGATTACTATGGGGGATATTTATTGGATAGCCCAATGATTGAAATCCAATTGGGTGTTGTCAATGTTATATTAGGGGTCCAATGGTTACAATCATTAAGAATATTGACTCTTAATTTTCATTAACTTTTCATGAGAATATCCTCAAAAGGAAAGTAAATTGAACTCAGTGGTATTCCATGGAGACCCTCTAAAGTGATAATCTTTAAAAACATGACAAAACTGCTATAAAGGGGGACATCATTGGTGCAATTTCACAATCGTGCTTACTAGATATTGAAGCATCTATACCCTATATTCATATGGACCTCCAAAGAGTTGTTGGTAATCATTCCAAGGTATTTGAAGAGATTCCTAAATGTATTCTACCTACTCAAGATCATGACCATGTTATTCACTTGCAACCAGAAAGTGCACCCCTAACATTCGACCTTACGGGTACCCATATTCATTAAAAATAGTGAGATTTGGTAATATGGTTCAAGAAATGTTAGATGATGGAATCATTCATCCTATACAACGTTCTTTCTCTACACCAATTGTGATGGTCGGTAAAAAGGAAGGTTCCTAGTGTTTGTGTCAAGATTATAGACAGATCAACAAGATGACCATTGAAGGTAAGTTTCATAATCCTATATTTGATGAATTACAGGGATAAATTTTATTTCCAAATTGGATCTCCATTCTACATATCATCAAATTAGAATGAGGCAAGAAAACATTTTGAAAAAAACCTTTACAACACATTAAAGTCATTATGATTTTTTGGTGATTCCATTTGGTCTTACCAATGCATCTTCCACATTTCAAAGCTTGATGTATTCTATTTTTAAACCCTTCCTCAAAAAATTGTGTTGGTATTTTTTTATAATATACTAATCTACAAAAAATCTTGGGAAGATCATATAGAACATGTTGGTGTGGCCTTAAAATCTTTAAAGGAGAAACAACTATATGCAAATCCCACTAAATGTTCCTTTGGGGTTCAAGAATTGGAATATGTTGGTGATATTGTATCTCATGAAAGCGTCAAAGTGGACCTTAACCAAATTAAATTTATAATGGAATGGTCAATTCCCAAATCCTTAAATAATCTTATAGGATTATTTGGATTGACAAGATATTGCTGCAAGTTAGTCAAGAATTATGGTCAAATAGCAACACCTCTAAGAGTGGTATTGAAAAATGAGTCATTTTCTTGGACTCAAGAAGCAACCAAAGCCAACTTAAAGAGGCTATGTGTACAACTCATGTATTATCCAATCTTGACTTCACAAAAACCTTTATTGTGGAATGTGAAGCCTCATGGAATGGAATTGTTGCAATTTTAATGAAAGAATGAATATCCCTTTCCTTTGAAAGTTTTCAACTTAAAGGAAAAACATACTGAAACCCATTTATGAAAAGGAGATGTTGAACATTATTACTACATCCAGTTAAGAAATGTCACCCTTACCTAATAGGAAGACACTTCAGGGTAAGAATATACCATGATAGCCTTAAGTGCTTCTTGGAACAATGATTATCTTCAGAACAAAAACAAAAATGGGTTAGAAAGATGTTAGGTTATGACTTGAAATTATCTACAAGAAAGGAAGATAAAATGTGGTGGTAGATGCACTTTCAAAGGAAAGAAAAATACACAGAGGTGTTATTTTATGATATTCCATTCCACAATTTGATTAGGTGGAAGAATCAAGGATAGAATGGATGTAGAATCACAGGGCATGCAAGTTAATTCAACAACTACAAGAGGACCCTGCTAGATTAGACTCAATTTTTAAACAAGAATAAGTTGTTATGGTATAATTATTGCCTATATTTATGTAAGAATTCCCAATTCAAGTGAGACATCATTTTGCAGTTTCACACTTCTCCTACAGGAGGACATTTAGGGTTCTTGAAAACTTACCACAGGATAAAGGAATTTTTTCTTGGAAAGTCTTAAAATTGATGTCCATAAATTTGTGGATGAATGTTTGGTTTTCCAATAGAATAAGGGAGAGACATTCAAGACACCGGGTCTTCTACAACCATTAGACATACCAAGTTAATGTTGGGAAGAGGTCTTAATGGATTTTATCACATGCCTAACAAATTCCGGAGGAAATGTTGTCATCATGGTATTGGTGGACCAATTCACAAAGTATGCCCATTTCTACACTCTTTCTCATCATTTGAAAGAAAGTACAGTAGCTATAGAATTCATGGAAATAATTCAAAACTTGTACATGGAATACCGAAGGCTATTTTAAGTTATAGAGATCCAATTTTCACTTGTAATTTTTGGAAGGAAATATTTTCTTCTTTGGGTACTCAATTGGCTCGCATCTAATCCTCTTTCCATCCTCAATCTCATGGAAAAATAGAGATAGTGATTAAATTTCTAGAAGGGTATATTTGTTGCTTTGTATCCAATAAACAAACACAATAGGTCAAGTGGTTTCCCTTGGTAGAATGGTAGTACAACACATCCTTCCATACTTCATTAAAATTGGAAGGATTATAATTGTGGTGCTCTATGTGGCACTTTATGGTTATCCTCCTACATCCATCACATCATATTTGAAACGAAAAACTAAGGTTCAAATGGTGGATGACTAAAAACAAGAGGTTCTCCAACTATTGTAATACAACTTGGATATAGCACAAAATAGAATGAAACAAACGAATCAACAGCATAGTGAGAGGAAATTTGAAGTGGGGGGTTGGGTATTTTTTAGGATACAACCACGCAAAAATAATGTCCCTTAAGGAACAAAAGAAGGATAATAAGTTAGTACCCACTTACTATTGTCCTTGTAAGGTGTTGCAGAAGAACGAAACTATGGATTACAAAATGAAGTTGCCCTTGTTTTCACGTGTACATCCAATTTTACATGCTTCTTTCCTTAAAAAAGGTAATCACTAACAAAATCCCAATTCAGACTACTAGTTACCGAAACTATACTTGAAATACATATCAAGAAACAGTGAAATTAAGCAATTATTAAGTACCTCACCAAGTGGAAGAACTTGTCAATGGAACAGATGACATGGGAAGATGAGTTCTTCATACACAAACACCCATAGCTCATCAAGTGTTGAGGACAACACTTTTTGAAAGGGAGGGGCATGTTAATCCCTATATATTATGGCATTACATTCCTAATATTGTATTAGTATTTTCTTTAATGGTCTCCTAGGACCTTAATTGTAATTGTATGGTTGGTTATTACCTTAATTTTAATTTTACCCTTTTGTATCCTATATATATACCAAGGAGACCTAGTTTTAGAGATGATAACATATTGTATTGTTCATTTAATACATTGCAAAATAAGGTTTTTCTCTTAAAGAGTATCCTTATTCATCTATTTATTTCATTATCAAGGCATTGGGTTACTCTCTCTTTCTAATTTTATGGTATTTTGGGAATTTGATGTATAACAAGGGGAAGTTACAGGACTCCTTCAATGAATTGAGTGATGGTGGGACTTATTACTACAAGAAACCCAAAAGTGGAGGAGGAGGAGGGAATTATAAGAAGGATCACGAAGAGTGGAGTGATATTTCCATTGGATGCATTAACTGAGAAATACATTAAGCTAAATAGAGGGAATTTGTGTAGTTAGGATTGAGAGGAGGTAGCATGCATCATTAGTGAGGTATGTGAGAGGTAAAAGTTGATAAAGAGAACCTAACAATGTAAGAACAAGTTGGATGATTTGAAGAACAATTATAAGATGGAGAAGCATAAACTGATTAGTGGGAGTGCTACTATGATCCATTGGCATTGGCATAACAAGATGGATCATATTGTCAACTCTAGTAACTTCAATTATTTCACTTAGTGGGAGTGCTACTATGATCCATTGGCATTGGCATAAGAAGATGGATCATATTGTCCACTCTATTATCTTTGATTGTTTCACTTGCTTTGTAGCGTGCCCTTTCATGTGCTTCTTGTATGAGCAAAATATCTTCAGTTTCTAAGGCCATTCCATATGAATATAAGACCACGGGTGGTGTTAATTTTTCTATAAATATAGAAAGGTCTTCCAAAAGTTTCCAAAAGTTACAAAGGGCCATCTTTTTTTTCAATTTTTTTCTCATTGTACAAGATCATGCATTTATTCTTTGTTTTTAAATGAATGGGTGGTTAAGCTCCCTCTTAATGTTCTAGTATTTAAATTGAAACTTGGAATGTTAATTATACAACTCATTTACCTTCAAAATTACAAATCCTTACAATTCGAAAACTGTCAACGACGACTATTTTACAAGAATTCTACTATCCAACATAGATGAGTTGATATAAAGAAACTTTCAAATTGACACATTATTCAAAATTGGTAGTTAAATCCCCATAGGGCGTAGAACCCCAAACTTTAGTTTGGATGAGTTTAGAGGATTTAATATGCAACATTTATTCAATTTATAAAAAAAAACATGTAATTTTGTAATATTATTCACACCAACGGTGGGTTGATATGTACATCTGTAAATTGGAAACAATCTTCTTGACATGGACATCCCCATTGATGCATTTATATTTACCAAATTACCAGTAATGACCTTACCATAATCATTAACTGAATTATAAAAATCAAATTAAAAATTGGCAAATTGATCATATAACTTATTTTCCTACAAAAATATCTCTCCGAATGAGGAATTCTAAAAATTGGAAAAGGTGGTTTAGTATTATTTACAGAATTTTAGGATCCAATCCACATATATACACTTCCATGTCACGTGTCTACTCAAGGACTGTTGAGTAGAATGTAGATATTATTTTTGTAAAATTGTATCTCTAGCATACATCAAAATCTACATCGCCTAAAAGAGCTTGGTATTTCCAGTAGTTGTTTGTTTGACAATGGGTAGTCTAAATATGTTACAATTCGACTTATTTTAATCATATATTTTCAATCATTTTTGTTGAAAATATGGTCAAATTTTGAGAACAATTTTTCGAATTACAAATGTAAGTTATTGGGGATGTATAATTATGGTGCATTGGGGTATTTGAGAGCGATGAATCTATTTATGTATTAAAAATACAATTTTAATAATGAAAAATTACAATTTGACCAACGATTGTATAGTCGAATTACAATGATGATAGCTAGAAAAATTCTAAAAAATTGATCTTTCTATATTTTATTAACTTTCATTTTTCTATAATTTTGGACCTTCCTCATAAATTTGTCTAAAAAATGCCAAGTGCATGTTAAAGTATCACCAATATGCAATCCTATTTGAGACAAGATATTAGATTATTTCTTATGTTCGACTACAAATAATCATAAATATAACATTGTATTGCTAATTGATTGAGATGCATGGATCGCATTCATTAGCTTGCCAAGAGGGATTATAAAATAAAATTCATCTATCCCAAAATTTTGAAAGATATTGATGCATGCATTTGAATTTATTCATGTCTAAACTTTGGTTCAAAATGCATTGCCAATAACACATTAATGATAAATGGGAGTCTAAAATTGCATCCCACTCTTGGTAGACTAGATTGTCAAGAAATTTAGCAAGGCAATCTTTGTTGAAATTGCTTTTTTTTAATGAAATAATTGTATTTTTGTAGAGAAGGATTAGGCACCTTTGAATACCCTTATTGCAACTGTATTGTGCAGTATAAATATTGGATATCAGCAATTCATCAATTCAAAATGATTCTTGCGAGATTCAAGGTAAAAATGTTGATTTCCCTACCCATTATTTTGAATGTCCAAAAAAAGGACCAATTTGTATAACATTTTGGTTTTGACAAAACTTATGTATTAAGGATTTTTCCCTTAAAAAAATATGTTTAATATCCACTTAGACCCACTTGGTTTGTGGAATATGTGTTAAGCCTCTTTGATAATGAATGGAAATCAACTTTGAGAAGTCAACTAGCTTCCTTCGCACACACATACACATCATTTATACAAGTTATTTTTATTTTATAAAAAAAAATACAGCAAAGGCATGTTATATGTTTACTATGATATCCGTGTAAAGGACATACATAAGTTGACTTGAGGATTTAGAATTTATTAAATCCATATTTTAAATATTTGTTTTTTTAAATAATGTTTTAATAAAACAATTATAATTTATTGAGTAATATAAGTTTTTAGATTATGTAGTTAATTGTGTCTAGTTTGAGTGGTTGTGCAATAGAATATTAACTTCTCTACCTAAATTTTATTTTACTAAGTGGCATGTTGAACTTATAATAAGTATCTTATTGTAATGATTGTTTTTAAACCAGCATAGATCCAAATCCTCGGCTCTATAAAGCGCCAAGAGGGATCAAATCTCTCGAGGTGCAATACTTTTCTTAAGTATTGCACTCAAGGAACTATTGATTTGATTCAAACCAAAAGACACATATTTTTATTTAAGGTCGACGTTTAATATTTTATTATTAATATTTAATATTATTTATGGCCGACTGTTGAGGCCTGGAAACTCGCAGGCAACAACAGCAAGGGATTCTCCCCAATCAACGTTCCCAACTAGCTCGTGACTGTTTGGTGTAGGGAATCCGTTTGCCGTCCGGCTACCGTAGGTCAAGTAACAAAAATAAAAAGTTTTACCGGTTGCGGCCCGCTCCACCGTGTATATTTTTGTATTTTTGACTCTAAATATGATATGCAAGTGCCTACCTAACATGCAGATTAATGGAGAATGCAAGGAGTATTCACAATGTGATGCACAGGTTCTTACCTCTCGTCTTAAACCCCCATGCATCTAAATCACACACACAGCAAGAAATTAAATCTAACTACCTACCTATCCCCAGGGAGCAAGATTGTCACTTATTAATGAGTAATGTATCTTGTGCATGCATTATAAAGAGAAATTACAGATAGCTCATACTTTTTCCAAAACACACGAACAATTAAAGATATTTAAACAACCAGATAGCCAATTGCTTATGAACAACATTCATTACTCATGGTGATAATTTTCATAAAATGAACCAGAAATCATTCAAACAAGAACATAGGTCCTAAGAGTTAGAACGATCTCACAGTTAATGGACAAAAAGCTGAAAACGAAATAGTTCCTCTTCAACAAATCCATAGAATAACATTTGAACATCCACCAAGCTTTCTCCAACAGGCAAACTGTAATTATCTATTGCAAAAGGAAATAGTTCTTCTTACAATGTGTCTTCACTAATCTAGCTGGGAAAAAGTCCCTCTCTCATCTAAATCTTCTATATTTATACAAAACAACAAGACTGTTGGGTTGCCCATGAATGACTCTTGGGCTTCCCCAACTCTTCACCTCCCAAAAATTTACTTTCACTAAGTGTTTATAAAATTTACAAAATATTACAAAAGTGAACAAATGTTCATGAGGAGAGCCCCGCTTGATTATTCAAAAATTTCTTCCACGCTGAAGCCTCTGAAGCAATCCTTTGAAATTCAGAAGGTTCCAAGAATCGAATATTTATTTCGAATTTTGCAGCCTGGTTTCTGATGACTTCTATTCTGGCTGCGCTCAGGCGAAGCTGGTCTTCTAACAATTGCACACTAACCGCGGAATGATCTACCTCATTCATTAGGATCTGTTCATCTAAAGATTTAATGTGTTGTATCCTTTTTCATCTTCATGATACCTTCTTTGCAAAATTTGCAAAAACAGGCTGTGGTCCGGAAAAGCATCCATTCTTTGGTCAGCCTCTATCTGGCATTGATTATAAGTGATCAGAAGTCTCCTGGAGAATTTTGCACATGCCCCTCTTGTCTTCTTAACAGCCTTATTTAACTCTTCGGCTGTGTTGATGGCAAACTCCAACAAATCGTAGTCCTGCCTGAGGGCTTGTTGATCTTTTGAGGGTAACTCTGCATGAGTTTCTTCATTAGCTTCTAACCTTGCCATCCTTCCTGTCAGGACTTGCAGGATGTCCTGAGATCTGTCAACAAAATATGAAGGGGTCTCCAAAATATCTTCCAACCGGGTGTCTACCTGCAAAACCTTGCACCTTTCTTTCTCTATGGCCACTTACAGCTGGTGCATCTTGGCTCTCTGTGCCAGAACATGCTCCTTGAAAGGCTGAAGACTAACCTGTTGTTCCTTGGTCTCTTCTAAAGCTGTTGTCAACAAGGTAATCTGCTCTTTAAGTTTTGCTTTCTGCACTTGAGATTGCCTCTCACCTTCCTCCAAGGTAGCCTTCTGCAGCTCCAAATCCCCTATCCTACATAGTAGCTGCTCTTTTTCTACCCTCAACTCTTGATATTCCTACTACACTTTCTCTAGACACTCTTGGGAGGTATCCATAGATCTCTTCTCTATCTGGAGGACCTGCAGTTCAGCTTTTGAAGACTTGATTTCCTTTTGTATGTCTTCAAACTTTCCCTTTAACCTATTATTTTCTTCTCTTTCCTTTCTCATCGTATCTTTGAGTTGAGAAGAAGACTTCTTTGACTCCTCAAGATCCGTCATTATTTTATCTACATTGTCCTCGGAATCATGGATCAATGCAGCCCCCGCTCTAATAGTGAACCTGGGGTCTCTGTCTATCTCGTATACAATAGTTGTATCATTTATCATTTTACCAGACAGCCCCCCGGTTTCAACCTTCCTCTCCGTCCTCTTTACTATCCTTTTCTTTTCTTTATCATAAAAGATAGTATTAAAATCCGGTACCTCCTCCCCTTTCTTATGTTCAAAGGGGATTAGCCTAAGGGTGGGGACCATAGCCTGTCCTGGTGTGCTGGCAGCAGGTGCTTCAGGATCTTGAATGTCATGTTTTTCCAATTTCTGAGCCTGACTGTCTGATGCATCAGAAGCTGATTGCTCTGTCACTGCCTGTGTCAGCTCTATCTTCTCTGCTTCCTGCTTCTTCAGCTCCTCATCTATCTTTCTTTTTCTTTCTTCTTCTTCGCTTTTGGTAGCGTCTTCTGCCTTTCTGGCTGCCTCTTGTGCAACTCTTCTCTTCTCCTCCTCCTCGCCTTTTATCCAGCCTTCAGCTTCTTGGGCTAGACTCCTAGCCTCTTCATTTCTTTTCCTGGTTTCCTCCTCCTCGGCCTTTGCCTGCTCGTCCTGTCCCTTTCCATATTTGGTGGTGATTTTCTTTTTAAACATTCTTCTTAAGGCCGTCATGTTCTGTGCACTGCGAAAAATGGACTCCTCTCTGTCCCAGTGGCTAGTGTATTCAAAATGTACATTCGCCTCTTTGCAGTGCTTTGCAACCTTATTCCGGGAGTCATTCCTGTGGAAACGCATTTCCCCAAAATGGAATTTCTCCAACTCCTCCACAAATTCATTGGCCTTCTTTACCCTGGTAAACTTGTAACTTCCCAATCTGAATGGAAAAGGAGGGTATGTTGCTTTCTTATGTTCAAATAGAAAACTCCCTATGCCATCTAAAAAGACTTGTCTAACTGCCTCTTTGTGGACTAAATAGTCTGTGGCATACTTAGGCAGTAGTGAGGGTGATCTAGAGCATCCAAACATTTTGAAATATAGTCCATCCTCAGTCAAGTAATAATCAGCATACTCTTCAATCACCTGCAATGCCTCCTCCGACATGCAGTTGCATTCTTTCAAGAAAATTAAGGTATATATTGGCATAATGAAGTGCTCACACACTTCCCTATAGTGGCTATGATATTTGTGAGCCCACAATGGCTTGTACGCCGATTAGACCGGTGTTCTTTCTCGATCCTAGATGCACCTCAGATTGGGGAAAGGTTGGTTGCATAGTATGCAATTAATTAGTATAGAGCTCATGTAGAACTCTGATCTCTTTTGGGACACCCCTCCTAATGTTGATGCTATGCAGGCCGAGAGGCTATTGGACACAATGCTGGCCCAGTTGAAAACGGTCCCCTATGTTGCAACATAGAAAATTATCGGCACCCACTCCAATTTGAAGCTTTTACCGTGAGCACTCCCTAAAATCCTATTCAGCATCAAGGCGATGAACCTGTAAGGGGTTCTTAGACTTGCAGTGTCATACTCTCTAGTCGGCCTGGTTCTAAAGTTTTTTCCAGGCATGAGCATCCTCTTCAGTGTCTCAACTAGGTCCATCCTGATGCTTTTCAGCCAGTCTTCAGTCAGATATATTTGTGCTTCTGGAAAGTCGTAAGCCATGGCCACATATCCGGGGCTATAAGTAGCATAACCCTATTTACCAACATTTTCCAGAATCATGGTGGTCACATCTGCCCTGGGAAGAATCCACCCAATCACCTCTGAGCATGGAAAGAGTTCAGGTCTAGTAGCAATTTTCATTAATGAAGACCTCTCTATGTTGGCATCGATGTTTTCTTCCTCAAAACCTATGTCAGGCACCTCTCAGCGCGCAATCAATCTGTAAATCTCCCCCCATTGATATTCAGGTTCTACACCAATCATGCATTTGGTGTCCTCGTAAGTGTATTCGACTCTGGTGATGACCTCAACTTCAGGTTCCTCTTCAACTGTGGGAGCCTTCTTCTTCTGACGCTTAGACATTTTGAATTCTGAGGAATTTCCCTGTCATGTACAGGAAAGTGTTTTAGGTTCTGTTAGGTCATCTCTAGAGAACATTTAAAATAAAGACAACAGTGTAAGCGTTTTTACCTCATCTGTGCTAATCATGAATGGAGCTATGAAAAACACGCAAACAACGTTCAAAACCAAATGTTCCTACCCAAAGACCGAAACCATCTCACAACCAACATGCGCAGATCATCTTAGACAAACATGGGTTTTCTAAACGACGAAAAATCCTCTTCTTAATGCCGAACAGAAAATAGTTTCAAAACCCCCTCTCAGTGTTGTGGATTACAACGTTACGTGATGCCTAAACCCAAGTGAGGACGCCGCAAGTGATAGCACACTAGGAGACTGTAAATGCTCACCTCACAGTCTGACTAGGAAAATCCACTCTAACCCAGACCAGTTCGGGGTTCGAATTCGACAGTGAACAGGGTCGCCCTAAGCAGGGAACTAAAGACAAAACTGAGGTCTCGGTTTGCAAAATGAGGGCGACCGAACCAGTGGAAACAAACTTGGAATTTCCTAGGAAATCCATGAAATCCCTCCCCGGACGGCCAAACACAAAATGGGGAAAACTGGTGCGGACAGCGTAACGGTCGTTTGCACTGGTTTCCCCAACAATCGAGTGCAGGCTGTAAGACCATAATGGCTGCGAGAGAGAACGCTGAGTCAGAACCACAACACCCTCAACTGCCAGCCATACTAATTAACTTGAAGATACACAGGCAAGGATGGGAAAACCTAAGGAAAGAAACCGCGGGACGGAAAAGTAGCTCAAACAATCAAACAAAACGGAAAAGGGGCACAAGGGCCTACCTGGCACTATGCTGCACGAGTGGTGGAGGAAAACCGTTGAACTTCCATGGCAGAGCCACCTAGGAGCAAGGGTACCAACAGCGAGAATCCTGGTCTGCTCGAGCAAAAATGACAACGCAGAGAAAAGTCCAAAAATAATGATAAAGTAATAAACCACCCAACTCCACTAAGTATACACCCAGGTCAACTATAATCGGCGGGAAAAAAAAAAGTCATCGGGCGGCAAAAGGCTAAGGGGTCGGTGACCAAGTCAACATTGCCTTCGCAACGGCGGATGATAAAACGGCAGAGAGTTCGCAAAGGCATTGGTAGAGAAACAAATCAAGACTCGCATCGGAGCTCGCAAGATAAAGGCATCGGAGCAATAGAAGGTTGGAGAGCCGCAACTGCAAAACCATAAAAGAAACCAAGTTCCGCAGACCATCAAAAAATCGGAGTAAAAACAAACATGACTTCGACCAAAAATAACAGTCACGCAGAAAATAAAATCAAACTACGCCGAAAAGATAATGCTTTCCAAAGACGCAACGACGAACGCTGAAATCCAAAGGATCTACGAAAAAAAAATGGCGGGATAGAAAATGGTTAATGCAATCATCGGGGAACTTCACAATGCATCATCCGCAACTGTGGAAACCATAGAGACAATACATCCTGGCAGTTTTCCAACAAGCCACCGATTAAGACAAACAAATAAATAAAAGCATCAGAGGAAATAAATCTTGGATCGGACCCGACTTCCTGTTACTTCTCTGCAACGGCGAGCGTGCAGATGACTAGACTGCCGACTCAAAAGTCCAAAACACTTCCGATGGCAAGGCAAAACTAAATCAAATAGTGAAACATCACTGGCGCAAAACATCAAGCAAACCAAAACGCTAAGCCAAAATGAATTAAAGGAGGTCCCAAAAAAATTTTAATTTTGGGAAAATGTTGCAGCTGCAACAATTGGCGACTACCTGGTGAACCCCTGAATCTCTGAATTAACTTCTTCCCAGTAGAATATTGTTTAATCATTTAGCTCATAAGTTGAATTCTTCTAGATGCTTGTATTCCTAAGATGGCAGACACACACATTTAAACCATTAATGGCAGTCTATTATTTGGGAAGGGAACACTCAAAATACTTGAAAGTCTGGATAACTCTTTTGAGGCTTAGTAGGTGAGTTTTATTTTATCTCTGTCTTTGGGTAGTTTCTAGCTTAGAAACCACAGGATCGTAACATATGGTAAATAGAACTATTCATTTGTTCCTCGTTCCCATGCCAATTGCACTTTTTTGCCTTTTGAACTTTTGTTCTTTTGAGTCCTCCATCTGCCTTTCTTTCTGAATTTTATTCAGGCTCTTCTATCCATAGCGCCCTTTTGTGTGAGAGAAGAATTTACTTTTCAGCTCATGGACAGAGAATAACTTTTGGCAGATTGATATTCATGTTTCTGATACTTTGCTTTGATATGTATTGCTTCTTTAAGGAGTTTTGACTCTTAACAGCCTTTAGGCTTTTGAAATTATGGCATGGGATCATTTATATATAATAAATTGTTTACATTGCTTCCTTTCTGTGGGTCCTTTGCCGTCACTCCCTAAGACATCTTAGATGTGAAATGGACGGAGCCTCAAAATAGTATTCCAAACCTCTAAATTCCGAGTTCTTTTCAGGGGTTAAGCAGGGCTTCAATGAGTGCATGGCCATTTAGGAAAACTACCTACTAGAAAACATTCTATCATTTCCAAAATAAAACGCACAGTCTTTTCCCAAAGATTTCAGTTAACAAGAACCCTGATGTTTTCCATGCAACCAAAAGTTTGCCTCTTTTATTCAAAAACAAAAATAACCAAAAACTAAGCGGTAAATCAAAGCAAAACGGCATCAAATTATTTATGTACAAAATCATTAAAGCAAAAGAAAATAAAATTGTGCCCACCCCTGAAAATCCTTCAATCTAGTGAGTCAAGGGGCTAGGCTGGATTGCAGACATGAGATACCAAACCATGGTCTAATTGTACTATTTTTTAAACCGAAACCATGTCTACTGATTTACAATCAATCTCATCAGCCTGAGAAAGTTGAAGAAGATCAGGCTGAATGTCAATCATACTGCTGGCTTTTTCTGAGGCATGATATCTTAGTTCAAGCTCCGTTAGATAATTTCCCATAACATAATTAGCAGATTCATTTCCTTCCCCCAACTTAGTGATAGTGTGTTTCATGTAAGGTTCTCTTAAAATTTTGATCTAATTTGGGGTACCCTTATGAGGTAACCATAAATGAGACCAGTCTGAAGCAAAATACCCCTTTAACCTTGCAGACCAGTCTCGGTTCAGAATAAGCCCATATCCATCCGGTATGTCAGCCACCATAATATCAATAAATTGACATATCTTGTTATTTGCAGATAAACGAATGAGAACATTCTTCATTTCCCCCACTACTTTGACACTGGTTCTGTCTAGTTGAATGACTTCCCAGGCCATGGGCTTTGGCTTCCCATTAATTTTCTTGCAAACTACAAGTGGCATAACATTTACCGATGATCCAGAATCTACCAAACAATTATGCACCTTATGATTCAGCATCTCTAGAGTCAAAAGGAAAGGTGGGGTTTTATCTTTCTCTTCCCCAATTAATTCGACGTCTTCCTCCACAGGTTGATTTTCAGTGGGCATTTCTTTTTCTAGCTCTTCAGTCTTTTCAGTGTTTCCTTTGTCACCATCTAATTGTCCTTCAATAAGCTTGGCAAGCTTGTTGATTTGTTCTGTCTCCTGGCTGAAAATGGTAACTTTGGGTACTTTATCTTCAATATTGTTCTTTGACTGTCTCCTGACATTCTTTTGCAACTTCTTAATCTTTGAAATTGTTGTATTGTCTTTAATTATCAAATCCATGTCTTTTGTTGTTGTTGGTATGTTCTCAGGTTTAGGAGTACCTTTTTCTGTATCAAACAGTGAGACACAGTCCCATAAAAACATGGTATCATTTTCTTGTTTCTCTATGGTCTTATTACCCTTTTCATCTTCATCACTGTCCTCGGTCAATTTAGAGTCCAAGAGTTGATTCATTACCAATATCATCGAATTTAACCATTGAGGACAATTCTTTTCTGAATGAGGTTGTTGGTGAAAAGTGCAGAAATTATCCTTGCCCACCTCTATCAAATTCATTGATGCTGAATCGTGTGGAGGGGTCTTGCATTGATTGTTATCCTCCCTTTTTTTGTAGTAAGGCTTATAATCTTTCTGAGCTTCTTTTTCCTTCTCCAAATCTATTATTATGTTGGAAAGCTTTTGCATCATCTTTAACATTCCCTCAAAATCACGTGACTGCTCCTCTTTAGGTTTAGACAGCAATAAGGTTCTTTTCCCGGACGTTTTTTCTCCAGACTGCTCAAGGTAATCTTCTATACTTTCCTTTTCAGCCTCTACTCTTTCTACTTCTTCGTAAGTCTCAGCCAGCGTAGGCTTAACTTGAGCTTTTGCGAACATAGCCAAATCCGGACCTAAAGCTGAGGTATAATATTCAATTAGAACTTTATCGGAAGGCTTATCAGTTGCAGAGAAGTTCTTGAGGTAAGCAGAAAATCATTGAGTGAAATTGTGTACTTTCTCATTCCTTCCTTTTTTTAAAGCACCTAAACCTTTCATTAGGGCTGCATGCGTTTTTTGGGTTGCATAATTGATTCTGAAAATCCTTTCAAAAGTATCCCAGTC
Source organism: Pseudotsuga menziesii (assembly GCA_001517045.1). Classification (NCBI taxonomy): domain Eukaryota; kingdom Viridiplantae; phylum Streptophyta; class Pinopsida; order Pinales; family Pinaceae; genus Pseudotsuga; species Pseudotsuga menziesii. The sequence continues at coordinate 592,053 of LPNX010569716.1, read as the reverse complement.
TGGGATAGAGTTTGCAGGCAAACCAAAATACCATGATGCTGCAGCTCCTTTAAGAGTGTGTGGGAAAAGTCTACAAACTACATCTTCGTGCTCCCCAGCCCTTAATCCTTCTATTGCCAAATAAAAACTTTGTAAATGGTCATCAACTAGCATCTTCTCGCTTGGATCAAACTTAGGCAGCATCTTCTCAAAGGCTTGAGGCAAGTCGTGCAATGGAGGTGTTAAGTTCAAAGGCGACCTGGCTTTCCAAGCAGGTGGAGGATTAGGTGGGTTGGGCGGTTGATTAGCGTTTACGCCTACCATGAGTCTGGGTGGAGAGTGAGGGGGTGAATGACCAGGAGTACGGGCCGGTGAACAGTAAGGTGTCTCTGGGCCTGCTTGATTTAAAGGCTGAACCACCTCCTGTAAGGTTGTTTATACAAGTTCTTCCAAATCTCCAACCAACACTGAGTCTTCTAGTATGGGATAGTCTCTCCTTTTATATTCTCTTCTGGGAAAATCAGGGATAATTGGTAATCCTCCAATCTTTTTCACATATGCCCTGGTGTGTCTTCTCAAATCATTTATCACTTGGTTGTCCACAGCAAACAGATGTTCCCTATTCTGGTGAGTATTTGTATCAGGACAGAAACTGCTTTTGAAATTATCACTGGTGGGGTTATTTCGGGAAAACGGGTTTCCTTGGCCAGCCATGCACTGGTGGCCCTCCTTCTAGCACCAGAAACTATTGAGGCCTGGAAACTCGCAGGCAACAAAAGTAAGGGATTCTCCCCAGTCAACGTTACCAACTAGCCTGTGACTGTTTTATGTAGGGAATCCGTCTGGTTTGCGTTCTGGCTACCATAGGTCAAGTAACAAAAATAAAAAGGTTTTACCGGTTGCGACCCGCTCCACCGTGTATATTTTGTATTTTTGACTCTAAATATGATATGCAAGTGCCTACCTAGCATGCAGATTGATGGAGAATGCAAGGAGTATTCACAATGTGATGCGCAGGTTCTTACCTCTCGTCTTAAACCCCCATGCATCTAAATCACACACACAGCAAGAAATTAAATCTAACTACCTACCTATCCCCGGGGAGCAAGATTGTCACTTATTAATGAGTAATGTATCTTGTGCATGCATTATAAAGAGAAATTACAGATAGCTCATACTTCTTCCAAAACACATGAACAATTAAAGATATTTAAACAACCAGATAGCCAATTGCTTATGAACAACATCCATTACTCATGGTGGTAATTTTCATAAAATGAACCAGAAATCATTCAAACAAGAACATAGGTCCTAAGAGTTAGAACGATCTCACAGTTAATGGACAAAAAGCTGAAAACGAAATAGTTCCTCTTCAACAAATCCATAGCATAACATTTGAACATCCACCCAGCTTTCTCCAACAGGAAAACTGTAATTATATATTGCAAAAGGAAATAGTTCTTCTTACAATGTGTCTTCACTAATCTAGCTGGGAAAAATTCCCTCTCTCATCTAAATCTTCTATATTTATACAAAAGAACAAGACTGTTGGGCTGCCCACGAACGACTCTTGGGCTTCCCCAACTCTTCGCCTCCCAAAAATTTACTTTCTCTAAGTGTTTATAAAATTTACAAAATATTAAAAAAGTGAACAAATGTTCATGAGGAGGGCCCCACTTGATTATTCAAAAATTTCTTCCACGCTGAAGCCTTTGAAGCAATACTTTCAAATTCAGAAGGTTCCAAGAATCGAATATTTATTTCGAATTTTGCAACCTGGTTTCTGATGACTTCTATTCTGGCTGCGCTCAGGCAAAGATGGTCTTCTAACAGCTGCACACTAACTGGGGAATGATCTACCTCGTTCCTTAGGGTCTGTTCATCTAAAGCTTTAATGTGTTGTATCCTTTTTTCATCTTCATGATACCTTCTTTGCAAAATTTCCAAAAACAAGCTGTGGTCCGGAAAAGCATCCATTCTTTGCTCATCCTCTACCTGGCATCGATTATAAGTGATCGAAAGTCTCCTGAAGAATTATGCACATGCCCCTCTTGTCTCCTTAACAGCCTTCTTGAACTCTTCGGCTGTGTTGATGGCAAACTCCAACAAATCGTAGTCCTGCCTGAGGGCTTGTTGATCTTTTGAGGGTAACTCTGCATGAGTTTCTTCATTAGCTTCTAACCTTGCCATCCTTCCTATCAGGACTTCCAGGATGTCCTGAGATCTGTCAACAAAATATGAAGAGGTCTCCAAAATATCTTCCAACCGGGTGTCTACCTACAAAACCTTGCACATTTCTTCCTCTATGGCCACTTGCAGCTGGTGCATATTGGCTCTCTGTCCTAGAACGTGCTCCTTGAAAGGCTGAAGACTAACCTGTTATTCCTTGGTCTCTTCTAAAGCTGTTGTCAACGACGTAATCTGCTCTTTAAGTTCTGCCTTCTGCACTTGAGATTGCCTCTCACCTTCCTCCAAGGTAGCCTTCTGCAGCTCCAAATCCCCTATCCTACCTAGCAGTTGCTCTTTTTATGCCCTCAACTCTTGATATTCCTGCTGCACTTTCTCCAGACACTTTTGGGTGGTCTCCACAGATCTCTTCTCTATCTGGAGGACCTGCAATTCAGCTTTTGAAGACTTGATTTCCTTTTGTATGTCTTCAAACTTTCTCTTTAACCTATTATTTTCTTCTCTTTCCTTTCTCATGGTATCTTTGAGTTGAGAAGAAGACTTCTTTGACTACTCAAGATCTGTCATTATTTTATCTACATTGTCCTCGGAAGCATGGATCAATGCAGCCCCCGCTCTGATAGTGAACATGGGGTCTCTGTCTGTCCCGTATACAATAGTTGTATCATTTATCATTTTACCAGACAGCCCCCCGGTTTCAACCTTCCTCTTCGTCCTCTTTACTATCCTTTTCTTTTTGTTATCATAAAAGATAGTATTAAAATCCGGTACCTCCTCCCCTTTCTTCTGTTCAATGGGGATTAGCCTAAGGGTGGGGACCATAGCCTGTCCTGGTGTGCTGGCAGCAGACGCTTCAGGATCTTGAATGTCAGGGTTTTCAAAGTCCTAAGCCTGACTATCTACTGCGTCAGAAGCTAATTGCTCTGTAACTGCCTGTGTCATCTTTATCTTCTTTGCTTCCTGCTTCTTCAACTCCTCATCTATCTTTCTTTTTCTTTCTTCTTCTTCGCTTTTGGCAGCTTCTTCTGTCTTTCTGGCTGCCTCTTGTTCAGCTCTTCTCTTCTCCTCCTCCTCGCCTTTTAGCCAGCCTTCGGCCTCTTGAGCTAGCCTCCTAGCCTCTTCATTTCTTTTCCTGGTTTCCTCCTCCTCGACCTTTGCCTACTCGTCCTGTCCCTTTCCACCTTTAGTGGTGATTTTCTTTTTAAACCTTCTTCTTAAGGCCGTCATGTTCTATGCATTACGGAAAATGGACTCTTCTCTATCCCAGTGGCTAGTGTATTCAAAATGTACATTCGCCTCTTTCCAGTGCTCTGCAACCTTATTCCGGGAGTCATTCCTGTGGAAACGCATTTCCCCAAAATGGAATTTCTCCAACTCCTCCATGAATTCATCGGCCTTCTTTACCCTGGTAAACTTGTAACTTCCCAATCTGAATGGCAAAGGAGGGTATGTTGCTTTCTTATGTTCAAATAGAAAACTCCCTATGCCATCTAAAAAGACTTGTCTAACTACCTCTTTGTGGACTACATAGTCTGTTGCATACTTAGGCAGTAGTGAGGGTGCTCTAGAGCATCCAAACATTCTGAAATATAGTCCATCCTCAATCAAGTAATAATCAGCATACTCTTCAATCACCTGCAGTGCCTCCTCCGACATGCAGTTGCATTCTTTCAAGAAAATTAAGGTATATAGTGGTATAATGAAGTGCTCACACACTTCCCTATAGTGGCTATGATATTTTTGAGCCCATAATGGCTTGTACGTCGAGTAGACCAATGTTCTTTCTTGATCCCAGATGCACCTCAGATTGGGGAAAGGTTGGTTGCATAGTATGCAATCAATTAGTATAGAGCTCATGTAGAACTCTGATATCTTTTGGGACACCCCTCCTAATGTTGATACTCTGTAGGCCGAGAGGCTATTGGACACAATGCTGGCCCAGTTGAAAACAGTCCCCTATGTTGCAACATAGAAAATTATCGGCACCCAGTCAAATTTGAATCTTTTACCATGAGCCCTCCCGAAAATCCTATTCAGCATCAAGGCGATGAACTTGTAAGGGGTTCTTAGACTTGCAGTGTCATACTCTCTAGTCGGCCTGGTTCTAAAGTTTTTTCCAGGCATGAGCATCCTCTTCAGTGTCTCGACTAGGTCCATCCTGATGCTTTTCAGCCAGTCTTCAGTCAGATATATTTGCGCTTCTGGCAAGTGGTAAGCTAGGGCCACATATCTAGGGCTATAAGCAGCATAACCCTGTTTATCAACATTTTCCAGAATCATGGTGGTCACATCTGCCCTGGGAAGAATCCACCCAATCACCTCTGAGCATGGAAAGAGTTCAGGTCTAGTAGCAATTTTCATTAATGAAGACCTCTCTATGTTGGCATAGATGTTTTCTTCCTCAAAACCTATGTCAGGCACCTCTCAGCGTGTAATCAATCTGTAAATCTTCCCCCATTGATATTTGGGTTCTACACCAATCATGCATTTGGTGTCCTCGTAAGTGTATTCGACTCTGGTGATGACCTCGACTTCAGGTTCCTCTTCAATTGTGGGAGCCTTCTTCTTCCGACGCTTAGACATTTTGAATTCTGAGGAATTTCCCTGTCATGTACAGGAAAGTGTTTTAGGTTCTGTTAGGTCATTTCCAGAAAACATTTAAAATAAAGACAACAGTGTAAGCGTTCTTACCTCATCTGTGCTAATCATGAATGCAGCTATGAAAAACACGCAAACAATGTTCAAAACCAAATGTTCCTGCCCAAAGACCGAAACCAGCTCACAACCAACATGTGCAGATCATCTTAGACAAACATGGGTTTTCTAAATGACGAAAAATCCTCTTCTTAATGCCGAACAGAAAATAGTTTCAAAACCCTCTCTCAGTGTTGTGGATTACAACGTTACGCGATGCCTAAACCCAAGTGAGGACGCCGCAAGTGATAGCACACTAGGAGACTGTAAATGCTCACCTCACAGTCTGACTGGGAAAAGCCACTCTAACCCGGACTGGTTCGGGGTTCGGATTCGATAGTGAATAGGGTCGCCCTAAGCAAGGAACTAAAAACAACACTGAGGTCTCGGTTTTCAAAATGAGGGCGACCGAACCAGTGGAAACAAACTCGGCATTTCCTAGGAAAGCCATGAAAGCCCTCCCCGGACGGCCAAACGCAAAATGGGGAAAACTGGTGCGAACAGTGTAACGGTCGTCTGCACCGGTTTCCCCAATAATCGAGTGCAGGCTTTAAGACCATAACAGTTGCGAGAGAGAACGCTAAGTCAAAACCACAACACCCCCAACTTCCAGCCATACTAATTAACTTGAAGATATACAGGTCGGGATGGGAAAACCTAAGGAAAGAAACCGCGGGATGAAAAAGTAGCTCAAACAATCAAACGAAATGGAAAAGGGGCACAAGGGCCTGCCTGGCACTGTGTTGTGCGACTGGTGGAGGAAAACCGTTGAACTTCCACGGTGGAGCCACCTAGGAGCGAGGGTACTGACAGCGAGAATCCTGGTCTGCTCGAGCGAAAATGACAGCGCAGAGAAAAGTCCAAAAATAACGATAAAATAATAAACCACCCAACTCCACTAAGTATACGCCCCGGTCAACTATAATCGACAGGAAAAAAAGGGTCATCGGGCGGTAAAAGGCTAAGGGGTCGGCGACCAAGTCAACATTGCCTCCGCAACGATGGATGATAAAATGGCAGAGAGTTTGCAAAGGCATCGATAGAGAAACAAATCAAGACTCGTATCGAAGCTCACAAGACTAAGGCATTGGAGCAATAGAAGATTGGAGAGCCACAATGGGGAAACCATAAAAGAAACCAAGTTTCGCAGACCAGCAAAAATAGGAGTAAAAACAAACATGACTTCGGCCAGAAATAACAATCACGCGGAAAATAAAATCAAACTACACCAGAAAGATAATGCTTTCCAAAGCCGCAACGACGAACACTGAAATCCAAAGGATCTGCGAAACAAAAATGGAGGGATAGAAAAAGGTTAATGCAATCATCGGGGAACTTCGCAATGCATCATCCGCAACTGCAGAAACCATAGAGACAATACGTTCCGACGGTATTCCAACAAGCCACCGATTAAGACAAACAAATAAATAAAAGCATCGAAGGAAATAAATTGTGGATCGGACCCGAATTCCTGTTACTTCTCTGCAACGGCGGGCGTGTAGATGACTAGACTCCTGACTCAAAAGTCCAAAACACTTCCGATGGCAAGGCAAAACTAAATCAAATAGTGAAACATCGCTGGCACAAAACATCAAGCAAACCAAAACGCTGAGCCAAAATGAATGAAAGGAGAGTCCCAAAAAAATTTGAATTTTGAGAAAATGTTGCAGCTGCAACACCGACATATAATATTTTTTATTATTTTTTATTTTGTTAGGAACAAACATTACAACATCTCCCCCGTACATGGTTTTAAAACCATGTGCAAGGCCCTCCTAAAACTATGGGTTGTTTAGGAAGCCTTGCATGTGGTCTTAAAACCATTTGCAAGGCCCTCCTAAACCATGTACAATAAAACCATGGGTTGTTTAGGAGGCCTTGCACATGGTTTTAAAACTATTTGCAAGGCCCTCCTAAACCATGTACAATAAAACCATGGGTTGTTTAGGAGGCTTTGCACATGATTGTAAAACCATGTGCAAGGCCAACATGTTTTTTGCGGATAATTCAATTTTTTATTTTTTATTTTTTAATTATTTTAATTTTTGTGAATAGCCGACAAAATATATTTATTACTTTTTACTTTTTAGAAGTAAAAATTAACGTTACAACATCAACATCATAATCGGAAAGTAAAAAGTAACATTACAACATCTCCTCATACTCGACAAACGTTAGAACATCTACATCATAATCGGCAATATTATTTATAGACGACATTTACAAGAGGAACATTACAAGATCTCCCCCATACTAGGTTGTAGAGCACCTCTCGACACAAAAATGAATTATTAATTCCAATCAAATTCTAAATTATATTGGAGCTAAACCAGCATAGATCCAAATCCTAGGCTCTATCAAGCGTCGAGAGGGATCAAATCTCTCGAGGTACAAACCTCTTCTTAAGTATTGCACTCAAGGAACTATTGATTTGATTCAAACCAAAAGACACATCATTTTATTTAAGGTCGACATTTAATATTTTTATTATTGATATTTAATATTATTTATGGCCAACATATAATACTTTTTATTATTTTTTATTTAGTCAAGAATGAACATTACAACATCTCCCCTTACATGGTTTGAAAACCATATGCAAGGCCCTCCTAAAACCATGGGTTGCTTAGGAGGCCTTGCAAATGGTTTAAGACCATTTGCAAGGCCCTCCTAAAACATGGGTTGTTTAGGAGGCCTTNTTTGCAAGGCCCTCCTAAACCATGTACAATAAAACCATGGGTTGTTTAGGAGGCCTTGCACATGGTTTTAAAACCATGTGCAAGGCCAACATTTTTTTTCGGATAATTCATTTTTTTATTTTTTATTTTTTAATTATTTTATTTTTTGTTAATAACCGACAAAATATATTTAATACTTTTTACTTTTTAGAAGTAAAAATTAACGTTTCAACATCTCCCTCATACTCGACAAACGTCACAACATCTCCATCATGATCGGCAATATTATTTATAGCCGACATTTACAAGAGGAACGTTACAAGATATCCCCCATACTGGGTTGTAGAGCGCCTCTCGGCGCAAAAATGAATTATTAATTCCAATCAAATTCTAAATTATATTGGAGCTAAACCAGCATAGATCCAAATCCTAGGCTCTATCAAGTGCTGAGAGGGATCAAATCTCTCGAGGTGCAAACCTCTTCTTAAGTATTGCACTCAAGGAGCTATTGATTTGATTCAAACCAAAAGAAACATCTTTTTATTTAGAGTCGACATTTAATATTTTTATTATTAATATTTAATATTATTAATGGCCGACATATAATATTTTTTATTATATTTTATTTTGTTAAGAACGAACATTACAACATCTCCCCCATACATCGTTTTAAAACCATGTTCAAGGCCCTCCTAAAACCATGGATTGTTTAGGAAGCCTTGCACATGGTCTTAAAACCATTTGCAAGGCCCTCATAAACCATGTATAATATAACCACGGGTTGTTTAGGAGGCCTTGCATATGGTTTTAAAACCATTTTCAAGACCCACCTAAACCATGTACAATAAAACCATGGGTTGTTTAGGAGGCCTTGCACATGGTTTTAAAACCATGTGCAAGGCCAACATTTAAGTTTGCGGATAATTCAATTTTTTATTTTTTATTTTTTAATTATTTTAATTTTTGTTAATAACCGACAAAATATATTTATTACTTTTTACTTTTTAGAAGTAAAAAGTAACGTTACAACATCTACATCATAATCGGCAAGTAAAAAGTAACGTTACAACCTCTCTCATACTCGACAAACGTTACAACATCTCCATCATAATTGACAATATTATTTATAGCCGACATTTACAAGAGAAATGTTACAAGAGGAACGTTACAAGATCTCCCCCATACTGGGTTGCAGAGCACCTCTTGGCGCAATAAACTAACAAAAAATAAAAATGTTATTATTATTTAAAATACTAATTCTTGAACATAAACATTTTTATTTAATTGTGACTATAACCAACATAGATCCAAATCCTAGGCTCTATCAAGCGTCGAGAGGGATCAAATATTTGGAGGTGCAAACATCTTCTTAAGTATTGTACTCAACTATCAGCTTTGGTATGATTCAGATCAAAAGACACATCTTTTTATTTAAGGTCGACATATAATATTTTTATTATTAATATTTAATACTATTTATGGCCGACATATAATTTTTTTATTATTTTTTATTCTGTTAGGAAAGAACATTACAACATCTCCCCCGTACATGGTTTTAAACCCATGTGCAAGGCCCTCCTAAAACCATGGGTTGTTTAGGAGGCCTTGCACATGGTCTTAAAAACATTTGCAACAACCTCCTAAACCATGTACAATAAAACCATGGGTTGTTTAGGAGGCCTTGAACATGGTTTTAAAAGCATTTTCAAGGCCCACCTAACCATGTACAATAAAACCATGGGTTGTTTAGGAAGCCTTGCACATAGTTTTAAAACCATGTGCACGACCAGCATTTTTTTTGTAGATAATTCAATATTTTATTTTTTATTATTTTGTTAAGTGGGAACATTACAACATCTCCCCCATATTGTGTTGTTTTTCTGACCGACATTTTTTTGGTTGGCAATTAATGTTTTTTTTTTATTGTTTTGTTAGGTAGGAACATTACGACATCTCCCCCATATTAGGTTGTTTTTGTGGCCGACATTTATTTTGAAGGATAATTAAAATTTTATTTTTTATGGCTAACATTTACAAGAGGAACATTACATGAGGAATGTTACATAACGTTACAAGATCTCCCCCATATTGGACTGTAAAGCGCCACTCTGCGCAATAATACAAGTACTTTTGTTTTCTTAAATTACATTTTTTTATCTAACCTAATTTATAAATTAGAATTTCAAAACAAATCATAAATAAACAAATAAATTACCCGTCCATCTTAATCACTTTCAAACCAAAACATCGAAACCAATTTTAATTATATCTTTCTTAGGGAAGCATACCACACCAAATAACTCACTACAAATTATTATACAAAATAACTATGTCTTTGTGATAAGGTTTTTATCAAAACCATTTCTCCTCATATAACTAAATTACATTTACCAAATGTTCGTTAAGCATTCTAAAAAAAATTAAGTATTAAATAATATATTAGCATATGATTACAAAAACTTAAAAACCATAGACAAAATTCCCTTTTAAAGTTCATTATATGATGTTTTATTAAATCCTATCATTTTTAAAATAAATTAAAAATAGATTAGCTAGAACTTCCTTCCTTACTTCTTATACAATTCACTAATATATATATTGCAAACAAAATCTATGTGAAACAAATTAAGAAATAGACAACAACAAAAAAATACTTACATGAATCTCATTTATAAGTTGCAGGGTGGGTAAAATCAGTTATTAGGCCATCTTGTTCCTCCCATATTTACCAATGGTGTAGTGCCAATGATAAACTTTTTTAAGACAACCTATCAATTTGTGTATCTATTTCTTTATAAATATATTCGAAAGAAATGGAATGAAAAAACATTTTTTTGAGTCATAATATCATCAAAGACAAGTCACAAGATAATATTTCATGCTTGTATTCACCTTGAATCCATATAATATTTCATGTTTGTATTCACCTTGAATCCATTTGATAACTTGTGAGACACCAAATATCTAAACCCTTCAAATACCACGGTCCCATGCAAGTTTGAGAATGAGCTTTAGAGCCATCAACTCAGCTAAATTATTGGATCCTCTACCTATCACTGCTTTAAATGTTAGCCAATGGCAACCTAATAAGTGAGTTGTTCCTCTAGGTCCACATAATAATGGGGTCCCTTGGGTAGCCCCATCAAAAATATACCCTAGCACAAAACTTGTCTATTACCGCTTCCACGAGGTTTCTTGAAATATTTATTGGATTGTATTGAACAAAGCTATTGAGAGGCTTCATTGAATGTAAAGCACATTGCGGTGGAGGTATGTATCGATCCTCAAATAAACTCAAATTTATTGATGGTCGTACTCCAAAAGCTACAATGAGAAGAAGTGCAAAATACATTTTCTCAGCAAAGTTCCCATCCCAAATTTTAAGACATTCTTCTATTGTGCTTCCATTCCAAAAAGTATTTGAACATGTTAATGCATCTAATTCCTTCCAAATGTGTTTATTTTAAGAACAAAAAATGAACAGGTGATTAATATTTCCATCATTTGCATTACATGGCAAACACCATCCATGCCCATTTTTGTTTCTCTTTTTCAAGTTATCCCATGTAAACACCTTGTGATTGAATGACAGCCACATAAAAACTCTAGCTTTTAATGGGAATTTGTACTTTCATATCTTCCTCCACCAGTAGATAGGCTCCTCCCTAATAACTTCTTTGAATAAAACCTTGTATCCTAGATTAGGGGAATATGTGTCTTTGGTTGGATTCTTTGTCCTGATCAACTCATCCTCTACCTCAATGACCTTGACATTGATAGACTCCAAATTTGCTACCACTTCAAAGTTTCATCGTTTAGCAACAAGATACTATATGCATTCTTCCACTCTTAAATCCAAATTGTAGATGATTTAATATCGAATTCCTTAGACAAAGTAAAGATGCATTTATATGTAAGAGTACCAATTAAGTTTCCTAACGTCCTAAAGGATTCACCACAATCAACCCATGAGTCTACACCTAGTCTAATTTTGTGGCCATCTTCCACCTTCCATACAAGACACCTATAAGGGAAAAGGTCTTTACAAAATCCTTCGAGATGATTGATCCATCCTGAAAATATTTTGTGGGAGATATGATCCATTCTTCCATAGAGTTGAGAGAATGTACTTCTAAACTATCACTTGAAACCATAGTAGATTACCCAATATAAGCTTCCAAACATTTTTAGCAAATATAATAATTATAAGCTTCCAAACACTTTTAACAAATAGAATAATCATAAGCTTCTAAACACTTTTCGCAAATAGAATAATTATAAGCTTCCAAGCACTTTTAGCAAATAGAATAATTGCAAAATGAAAAATAATTTCAACCCCAACCCCTAAACTCCTTTGAGACTGCTAATCTTTGCCATGTGACAAGGGGAATATTTCTTTTATCCACACTACCATACCATAGATATATGTAACATAAGCGTCTTAGTTTATACAAAGTTCCTTTCAAAATAAAGGCCAAGGTCATCAATATACAAGGATGGATTCCAGCATTGATTTTACCCATATTAACTTTACTCCCCGAGACATCCAGTGATTACACCAAATCATGAGTCTCATCTATTTAAAATAAAATCTTATTATAACATATCAATTATTTATATATATAAACAAGCATACATCCATCTTAACTCTAGATATTTTAAGTATTGAGAGGTTAGTATCTCAATTTCTTTTGTCTTTTTGGCTTTTAATAAATTTGGAGTTCGGATAAATTTATGTTAATATATAAAAATGTTACTTTTATGTACCTTATAGAGATGGGCCTTCTTTCTCCCATCAAGGAATCAACTTCCGTAATGGCTTTGGTTTAGACCCCTGTGTCATAAATATCCCACCCACTACCACTTGGGGGAATTACTTTTGTACCCTTCACCCAACCTAAGACATATTAGAGCTAGCCTAAAATCAGCTAACACAACACTCAATGGCACTCTATATACTTATGTCTATAGCTATTGGTGGGTTTGAAATCATGACTCCTAGAGTAGGATTTTGTAGAAATCCAAACTTTGCATAATATGATTTTGTAATTCGCCTCCATGTAGATTGGGTGATATTTTAAACATTGTATGAAAGAAGTCTATTAATGAGGAAATCCAAGTGATTGGCACTCAATTATATTGTAAAGAATCTATTTTCCCAGTACACTCTATTTTTTAGAACAAAAAAGAGTGCTTTTGTGAAGGTCTATGTATGATGAATATATGTTTGCTTTTGTGAACTATTATCAAATATAAACACTCCTAAAAAATAATGAATGAATATGAATCTCAAGCTTATCAGCTTGAGCAATTTTATTGCACCCCATGAAATAGTTAACTAGATTATCCATGAAAAGAGGAAACATTTGCTCAACTAAAGATAATCTCAATGATCTAAGAGAACACCCATTGGATACCTTGTGCATGAAAAGATGAAGCATTATTATCACTAAACCTCTCAACCAAGGTTGGAATTTCAAATGGCGGACACCTGTCAAAATTGTCGGTAACAATCAAAATTTAAAACGATTTATGTATTCTAAGCCAAATTTTGACAGTCTCGGTAAAATCTTAGCTGTATTTGATGGGTAAATTGACCGATGACGGGCATTTACCCATCAAATTTCATCCCTACTCTCAACCCTTGCATTAGAGTAATAACATTCCATGGCTTGTTTTTTGCAATTTTAAAGATAAAGAAGTTACCATATATATATATATAAACAATACAACGAAAAGTCCAGCCCAATAATTCTAAATTATAAACTAGACCATGATAAATAGGAACCCACTTCAAAGGAAAAATATAATCCTTAATTGGATGCATAGCTCATCCCTTTGATAAATTGAGTTATGATTAATAATGCTTATTTCTCATGTTATGTATAACGAAAAGCTAGATTTAATGTATATTTATGATTAGTTGTATATAAGATTTTCAATTAAACTCCACCGGTCATTCCAAAAGTTTTTATTGCATAGCCAATGATGATTCCTCTGGATCATCCGAATTAAAGATATCAATTGATTTGGATGATCCATAGCACAACATGAGCGAATATACGACACCACCCTTCAGGACCCTGGAGAACGGTGATGCGAAATAAATCATTTTATTCGGGTACTCCCAAGGGTGGTCGTAGAAAGGGACACGGTCATTAATTAGTTCCACTACAGTACTTCCCTTCAGCCAATCTAGAGAAATGGGGAATTTAGAAACCATTCCTCTATAAATTCGGCCTTCCTTCCCACTAGAAAAGGATTATAGTTCATCATTTTTTGTAAGGCAAAAGGTGAAGTCCCTTAGTGAATGCCCCCTAGTTAAGGTTAAGGCTAAAGGCTAAATAAACAGGCTCAAACTTGTCAAATTGGAATTGTGTTGTAATCTTTTATTTTCACTCCCCGCTTATGAAGAATGAGGTATTGTTGTCCCTTACTTCCAACTAGAGCGCTCAGATTTGCATTCTCCATCTTGCCTTCCAATTCAATAAAGAGTCCCCCAATGGGTTACCCAGACAATACAGTAGGCACAAGAGACAAGTAGGAGAGCCTAAGACTTATTTATAAGTGAGTCATCCTCCTAAGAAGTTTCCTAATTATGGTGTACCAATGTCTTTCATTATTGATGCAGAGCCTTCCAATGATAAGGAGGCAACAAGTGACAAGGTAGAGTGGGATTCCATGGTGGAGGAGCACAACTCCATATTGAAGATTGACGTATCGGATATAGTCTTGAGACTAGTAAGGGAAAGGATGTCAATGATTGATTCAAAGTAGTTGTACAAGGTGGAGCACGCAATTGATGGCAGTGTTGAGAAGTATAAGGCAAGGTTCGTAGCGAGAGGATTCTCCCAAAAGATAGTCTTATCTTCAAGCTAGTTTCCAATGAAATCTTACTCTCCGAAACTTCAATAGACTACTCATATATACTTGGGGACTAGTGCTTGCTCCTTTGCTACTTGATTAATGCTAATACCTTTGCACCAACATCCATGCCCAGAGGATCTGAAACAACGGGGTCTGCTGCTTATGCTTTTAATAAAACGCCAAAAAAGTATGTTTTAAACACTCATATAATTATACATCTTATTTGGTCATTTTAGACTAGCTAATATGAATTGCATAACTTTCTCTTTAAAGCTTCTACTTATTTATCATGATGTTGAAAACCTATTGTAGCACAACTTTCAATGCAACCCTATTTGACTAGAGTTGCCTTATCAATATATCAATGAGATAAAGAGCTTAGCAATGAGTTGTATATATTATCACCACGCTTGCTCTTGTCAACTCCACTTCAATGATAAGGGGAGGCATACCACATGCCATAATTAAATCTTGATAAAAGAACCCCACTTCAATGATAAGGGGAGGCATACCACATGCCATAATTAAATCTTGATAAAAGAGATAACATACACCCAACTTAAGTAGCCAATAAAAGTCAATAATAATAAGTTTATATTTATTAAAATATTTAAAAATCATAATAATAAATGAAAAAATAGCATTGTGCTAGTAAATTCAAATAACAACTTAAAAGCAACTCTATCACTTATATTAATTAAGCTATTTGCCTTGATTTGACCAAAAGTTAGGTAGGATAGCAATCGATATTGTATATCGAAAATCATGGACTAATCGAAGATTTTGTTGACATTGCACAACTATTTGATAAAAGGGACTGACACCTTGAATGGGTAACTTCCAAAATTTTTTTTTGGGGGAATATAAAAGCCATGTGGCTCCCTAGTTATTGCTTATTATTTGGGGGGCAATACTTTTATGCAACATCCTAGTCATCACAAAGATAAGCAAACATATAAATATAGGTGGGCCATAGTGAATTTATCTCCTTGCATAGAAGTCAAAAGCAAATGAGATGAGAAGAGGAGTAGGCAACTAGGACAAGGAACTCACCTTTAGCATTGAAAGATTACGTGTTGTTGGCAGAGATGAAATGATACCCGTCTCCTCTTGCTTATCTCATCACACATTATCATCATGCATATATAACTCTGGAATTTTGTGACCCTTTGCTGAGGAAAGAGATTTAGGTGGTGGTGGGCGTTTACCAACCTTTATAGGAAATAGCATTGTCAGAGAATGGCATGGGAAGTTACGTGTATGACCATTGGGACCACATAGCTTGACCTAAATTAATGAGGTTAAACCATAGCAATTTTTTATTATTGAATATTTTTTTTGTTTCATTTTAAAATAAATGTTAATGAATATTTATTTGTTTTTATATTCATAAAAGGTAAAAATGTTTAATTTTTAAAACTGATTTACATTGTTTTATAACTTTTAAGGAAGGTATTTTTATATTAGTTTTTTGAAGTGTTAGGTACTGGAGTTATTCTTTCTTTCTATATTCATTCAAATCTCGTGTATAACATGTTTTTTTTTCTTGTGGATTGATTGGGACGAGCAAATTATCAACAATTTCATTTTCTTTTAAGTGATTGATGATGGGATCAACTGTTTTCAAACATTTAGCCTTGAGATTTAGTTCAAACGATTAGTGTTAATGTTTCCAAGATGTTGAAGGTAACTTCAATGTAACTTGATGTATTATGCAAATCCTTTTTTTTTATTCTCATACAGTCAAACGCAACCCATGTGATTTGATTTTGATGGAGTTAAATGTGGGTGGTGGTACTATTAACCTATGTGTGTTCCCATAGGTGGAATCATACATGTATATACATAGGTGCACACATTCACCTCACAATAGGGTTTGTGTGGGGGCACTACCACCAACCCCACAAGCAATGCATTTATGTAGATAAATGCACATAGGTAATTCATTAAAAAATAGGTGATAGGGGGCAAATGCACGCCCCCAGCCCCTGGAAGATGGTAGGCATTGGGTTTTGGAGGTGGGCATATGTACCTAAATGCACATATGTTATTTGTGTGGAGAATTGGTGGTGGAGACCTCCACTACAAGGAAGGTGGGTGGTGGAGGTTTACATATGAGTATATGCAAATGTAGAGCATCAAATTATTACCACCCACAATAATGAGGATGCATTTAAATGTCTTGGAAGTTCACAAGTGCTAGTGTACTTCAGGGGAGGGTGGGTGTTGTATACACACCTACCACCCTAAAGAGGGTGGAGGTGAGGATGGGTCATGGGGGTTTTAATAGGTGTGCATGTGTACTCAACAAAAGGTTGGGTTGTGGATATGCACACTTCAAACACCCATCGCCCGTCCTCTTGAGGGTGGAGGCAAAAGAAGTTTGAAGGTTTGCACACCTCCCTCACAAATGCACATATGCACCCCAAGAAACCCCCACCACCCTCTTGAGTGAAGGTGGGGATTAAAAGTGTGCATTTGCGTATAGGGTATATTAATGGTGAGGTCTATAAGTGGCATATGTGTATTATGAACATGTGCACATCTTCCCCACAAATGCACATCATTCATACCTAGTTCCTCAAATACACATCATGCACACCTATAAACCCCAAGTAAAGGTGGTTCATGGATATTTGGAGGTGCACATGTGTACCCAACGAAAGTGTAGACAATATGTATGGCACAAGCCTCCAACCCCCCATCACCCACCCTCCCAAGGTTGGAAGCAGGGATGGGTGCAAAGGAATTTTAAGTGATGCACACTTTCCTTGCAAATGGACATATTTGCACCTCTAAACCCCCATCACCCTTCATCATGAGGAGGTGGGGAATTAAAAGTGCACACTAGTGTAGAGGGTTGATAGTAAGGTTTGGAGGTGTGCATGCAAGTACAACACTTATTTCACAAATATAGATATCCATCCCTCCAAACCTCTGTCACCCATACATCTTAGGTGGAGGACATGGTGGTGTTAGGTTTAAAGGTGTGCATACACAAATGCACACATCCACACGCCTAGGAGTGGGTAGTGGGATAATTATGTACACCTCCAAACCACCATCACCCTCTAGACTTCACTTGACCACCCAACTCAATAGAGGTGGATCACTGGAGGCCAAAGGTGGATTGTGAGGGGTTCGAATGTGAATTTATATATATACGCATATTCATATCTAGCCTATGGTAAGGGGTTAAATGTATGCAATGATGTCTAGGGGGGAACAAGTGGATCATGGAGGTTGATGGTGTGCATTGTCTATATATGGGAATCCCTAAGTGAAGGGTTGAAGGTTTACATTGTTATATGTGAGCCACATGTGAGCATACTTGAATGTAGCCCAAGTATCCATCATGTTATCGCTCAAACTAGCACACCTTTGCAAATCAAGGCTATGTAGACCAAGTGCTAATGATGGTAAGCTCAAAGAGAGTTAAACCCAAAGTCACCACAATCTAACCTCTTAAAATTTTGATAACTCCTAAACCCAAGAGAAGACCCTAACCAGTGAAAGATACCTGCAACCACCAACAAACCGCAAATACCTTCCATGAAACCTTAATAGCTATGATCAATGCCTTCTCGAAGTCTAACAATATCAAATCAAGACATTATAATCATGCAATAATGGAGTTATTCACCTCATCAAAAATTCCAAACAATATCATTCTTTTTTAGGCAATTTCACACTTCCAAAGGCAATGTCACACTTCCCAAGGTAGCCACCCAAAAAAGTGTGCCCTCAAGGGAAAGAGGACAATTGGACTAGAGCAAAGCTAGAGGATAAGCCAAAAATATCACACATCTTCTAATTCATAAATTAGAAGGGTTTCGTGGATCCAAATCCTAAAAAGAGGAAGCCCTTTAGGGTTTGTGGATAAAACCCTAAGGCGAAATTTTAGGGTGGACCACAAATACTAAATCACAACTATTTTGGATTTTTAAATCCATTTAAATTTTTAAGGTGTCTTTTTTCAGTTGTAAAATATTTCTATGCATAAAATAAAATAAAACATGTAAACTTTGATAAAAATAGGATTGATAGATAAGGTATTAAATTCTAGTCTCAAACCCTAGCGCTATGAGTGATCGAGGCTAATGTCCCTCCTCTTAAGATGGTTTCCAATACTTACAACTAGGGCAAAGCTAGCAACCTCTAGGGTTATGCAGTAAAGCTCTAACTAGGGCAAATAGATAATCCCAAGGCCCAAAAGAACAATGGAGAGCTCCTTGGTAGGAAGGTCTCCTCAAGTTAGTAGACAAAACATTAGCAAAGAAACCCTAACTCGGTCCAAAGCACTTGAAGAGTGACATGAAACTAGAGTTAGGGAATAAACTTATAAAGAATGAGCAAAGAAAATCACCATTGAGCACACGTTATTACAACCATTCGTAGCATCTACTTAGGCATTTGATAATCAAACCCTAGAAATTCTTACATTCATCCTTCATGCAAAAGAAATGGCATCCAAGAGAGAGATGTGCACTAGCTCAAATGCTCCAATAAACCAATAGAAAAATAAAATACATACCAGAATTTACAAATGAGGTGAGGTTGTCTTATTTATATGAGACAAGCCTCAACTTTTACAAATTTGAACTTACAAGCTAGAAATAACAATGTGAATGCACTAGAAAAACACACATAATATGTGATAGATATCATAAAAAATAACTTGAAATAACAATATGAAAGCAACTTTTATGAGTTATAAATGTTGTCATTATATGTATAAAGGCAATCAAAATAAAATTATAAAAAATATAAATAAAAACACACATAATATGTGATAGATATCATAAAAAATAACTTGAAATAACAAAATGAAAGCAACTCTTATGAGATATAAATGTTGTCATTATATGTATAAGGTAATCAAAATAAAATTATAAATAATATAAATAATAAATAGGAACATATCATTATAAAAATAATTTGTGAAAGCAACTCTTCTCACTTAACATGGCAAGACAATTTTGGTAATAGGAGACAAAATTTTGCTTTCTTCTCACATGGTAAGACAATTTTGGTAATAGGAGACAAAATTTGCTGAATTTGATAATAACATATTTTTTTCAGGTAAAATTAGAAGCCCTTGCAACAAAAGAATATACTTATCATGAGTTTAACATATTACTTATCGACCCATCACACAACTGTCACACAACTGAAATTTGGTAACGGAGAACAAAATTTGTCAAATCTTATAGTAACATATTTTTCAACTAAAACTAAAAGTCCTTACAACAAAACAATATATTCATCACGAGTTCAACACATTTTATAGAAATAGAACCATCATACATCCACTCAAGTTAAACCAAAAGGCCTTTAAAACCCCCAAAAAGTAAAAGAAAATTGGTAAAAAAAATTAAAATTTAGAAAAATTAACATGTATAGAAAAATTTGTAATCATAAACCTAAACAATAATATTGAAAAATTAGTAAGAAAGGACCAGCTGACAAATCTATTAATAATATTAACATGTGCAGGAGGACAGAAATCTAATAATACTATTAACATGTACAAATTTAGGACAGAATACAATTAGCATGTACAGGAAAGGCAGTTGAAGAGGACCATCTGCCAAATCTAATATGTCCAAGCAATGTAGGTTGCGATCTTTGACTTAGTATATAATATTTTGCATGAGCTTTCCCCACCGTTTGGAGAGTTTGTGTGAGTGACTGACATTTAGAACATGATTTTGATTTAATTATAAAATTAGTAAATTCCAAATTGGTCCGACTTCTATTTTGGGGAGTTTACTTTTC
Organism: Pseudotsuga menziesii; assembly: GCA_001517045.1. Classification (NCBI taxonomy): domain Eukaryota; kingdom Viridiplantae; phylum Streptophyta; class Pinopsida; order Pinales; family Pinaceae; genus Pseudotsuga; species Pseudotsuga menziesii. The sequence continues at coordinate 571,870 of LPNX010569716.1, read as the reverse complement.
TCCGTGACACGCTAAGTCAATGGTGCCCTCAATTGTAATCATGACAGATATAAGCCAGTGCATATCAGTACAGCAACTCGCCTGGCAACATTTATTTTTTGGAGTATACTTTTTTCTATGTAACGCCATGAGACCATCGTGCCCTGTATCTCATTACAGAGAAGCCAGTGCATATAAAGTATAACAGCTGGGCTTAGTTATTTGATCTCTCCCTGCCATCAAAGTCTCAAGGTGATTACAGTACAAATTGTGCATACATAAAGATAAGATGGATCTCAGGATTTAGACAACAACATAATTTGGAAAATAATTTGGACATAAATTATGCAGTGTGTAATGAAACATTTTTTAATGTTTCAAGTGAACATTCCGCACATTTTCAAAATTTCGGAAATAAATTATCCAGTGTATTGAAACATTTTTTGTAATGTTTTAAGTGAACGCTTTAAACATTGACAATGGATAGATGGAAAGCTTAGACGATGAATAGATACCCATTGACAATGGATAGATGGAAAATGTTAGACGAAAGCTTAGACGATGGATAGATGGATAGCTAAAACGGAAGTAACACCAGGTGAATGATTTGAAGTAGTATTAAAAAAGTCATAATCTCTTTCTTGAATAACACTTCCTTACCGTTACTCCACAATGTTCACATTAATTTCAACGTTCATGTTGCCAGATACCCATTTCAAACAATTTATTCCATTGAAATAGTTGTTGCATGTGGACAGCTTTCTGAATTGTTTAGACAACCATGTTGTCAAACACATACATTTACAGCCCAGATACATTATCATTAAACAAATTATTCCATTGAAACAGTTGTTGCTTTTGGACAGCTTTCTGAATTGTTTAGACAACCATGTTGTCAAACACATACATTTACAGCCCAGATACATTATCATGAATATGCGCTGACACTCTGGGAATGAGGTGGTGGTCAACCTTTACCGAAATACATAGTTCAGTGGGAGGCAGTATATGAGGACTGGGACCACGTACATTATTCAAATCACCCACTGTCCACTTTGTCTTATTTCAAGTATCATTGTTGTCAAAGTTGCGTAAATCAAGACAATAAGACAACGTATGGAGTACTCCACAAGATCCATGAAAGAGTCCCACATATAAAACGTTCTTTGGGGTGGGCCATTCCTTCCATTATAACGACTTCAATTTTTTTGAAGGCACGTGATCCAAAATTTGCCCAAAATATTGAATAGTCACAAATTACTATTGCTTACCTGAATAAATAAGATCACGTTCTCAACCATAAATGTACTTCTTCCTTTTCAAATTTAGAAATAGATTAAAATGTACAATGAGATCCTCATATAAAGTTTGAAACAAGTTCCTACATGCTTAATTCTGGTCACAATGGCTTACCTGAGTAAATAAGATTATGTTCCCAACCATGAATGCATTTCATCTTCCTCTTCAAATTTAGAAATAGATTAAAATGTGCAATCAGATCCTCGTAACAAGTTTGTAAGAAGTTCCTACATGCTTAATTCTGGCTTGGGTTTTAGATGACATTTATTCTTTTCATTTCGTCAAATTAGAGCTTTAGAGAAAATAAAAGCTCGCATTATACTAATAATATGATTTATGATTCTGATTTTAATGCTGGAGGGTAGGACGAGATGTTGCTTGTCAAAAAAATCCTTAACTCTGGCTGGGCAACAACATAGGGCGGGCCTCAAATCAATCTTTTAGAATACTTGCTTCTTTTATTTGATGCGGGCCTCAAATCAATCTTTTAGAATACTTGCTTCTTTTATTTGATGAGGGCCTCAAATCAATCTTTTAGAAAACTTGCTCCTTTGATCTGATCAAACAAATCATCAATCCTGAATTATTCACCAAACAGATCATTAGTCCTGAGTTAATCAATAAACCTTTGTTTCTAGCTTGTACAAGCTTCGTCAATTTCTAGGGCACTAGATCACTAATTAAATTCTTTTGGTTTGTGAAGCCCAAAACTCTACTTTTGAAACTTGTTTCATCCTGTTCTCAATCAAATTGCCTTCTAGTGCCAACCAACCATAAACAGGATAAAAAGTACTTCTCCAAAGACTGTTAACAACAAACAATTTCAGTGATTATGATGTTGACTGTGAATTATGCAGATAAAGTGTCGAAAAAAGCTGAAGACAATCCAGGATTTTCGAAGACAAAAGACGAGAGCCGAGCAAACAATCTTTAATTAAACGAAATGTCCTGCACAATGACCAGTATAGCGATTGCATGAAGTAAAAAGCTTTGCTGGGACCTTTGACAATACCACGAATATTTAGCTATTAATGCCAGCAAGAAGAGAGGCTTCGCCTTCAAAGAACCGCATATTGCTCTTCGCACCCTATACCCACTCGAGAAAAAGTCAATGAATTAGAATTATTGACCACAAACACCAACCCAGTTATAAAAAATTGATAGTGCAGTAAAAATTCCGGAGGCTTTGCAAGCTAACAGCATGTTACGATACAATTATGTCCGCTCTCGGATGCTTCGATCTTGAACTAAATTTAGTCAATAATAGCGACAAACTAGTTCTCTTCCGGATCTACAATGTACCAAAATTTGGCAGGAACTGTTGCAAATAATGCAAAACTGCCCAGAATAATTCGTCTCTGCAAACAAATCGGTATGAAACAAAATGCCCATCTTCACAACAGGGAAAACACAAATGTGTTTGCATATTTGACATCCCTCATAAAAGCTCCTCTCCACACGCAATCACCATACAAAAAAACCACTGCCGTCTTTTCCTTAGTTATCATAGCCCAGCAATTTACGGCCACGGGATAAAAATAATCAACAATATATTCTTCTAATGAAGAAACTAATCAGCCATATTTATCCTGGATGTTAAAGCCCAGCAATCAAGGGCACGGAAGTTAAAAACTAATCAAATATTTCTTCTAATGAAGAAACCATTTACTATAAGCACGACTAAAGTGCCACTAGCTGCCAGGTCTATACAGATTTTGATCAGGATTAAGATGAACATAAATAGGAACCAAACGTTGGCATTGGTCTGAAAATGTAATTAAATTGAAAACCCAAAAAGCTTAAAACAATTGTTCATTCACAAAACCCAAAGTGGCACCCCCTTTACATATATTGCATCCGAAAAATGTTGTGATTTCATCCAATAGAATGAGTTCCCTCTTGCATGAGCATAAAGCATCTTACAAATGTTCCTCGAGAATATGCCCTCAATATGAAACTTGTAAACTCTCAAACACATTTTCATGTGCATCGAAGGGAGATGACTCCTATAACTCGAAACTAGCCAACAGATGAAACTGAAAACCTACTTGAATAAGCAAGCAAATAATCAACCGAGCCTTGAGAGCCCCTTTACCCAGACCCCTTCCATATGGAGAAAATTATAGTCTTAAACTATACTGTGAACTGAAAACCAACTATCAAACATCTATCTAACTTTAGAAAATAAGTAAAGACGGAAGATGTTTTGGCTCCAACTATCCCTTACTAGTCCATTAAAAAAACAGCGGCACTGCTTCAGCATATGACTCTGGGGACCCCGTTGACTCTGCAATGGGGAAACCTTAAAACCCACAAATCGTCTAAGATGGAAAAGTTATTTCGAATATTACAGGCTTTATTTACTTGGAAAAATAAAATTGTGGGAATACTACAGGCTTTTCAACACAGAAATTTACCGAGACGAAGAGATAATTCAGCGGACACGATTATACAATTTATACAAGGACCCGAGACAAACCATTTATAGCCATGAGACCCGAGACAAACCATTTATAGCCATGAACCACCATACACACTTCAATATTGCGAAGGCAAAGAAACAACCAAAAATGGAAAGAGAACTCAGCACCCATTTTTTAGCAAAATTTACCCAGACTGACTCGAAATTTGTCCCACAGCAACTCACATAATAAGCCATGCTCTAGACAGCGAAAAAAGGAAAAGAGATTAAGAGAACTCCAATTTTGATTTTTCACAGTTGGATAGGATCACAAATAATTTGTAACAGTCATGATGTTGATTGACAAAACTACAAAGAGAGTCCCAATGGTAAACTGATATTGACGCCCAGAGTTTTGGACTTTAATAGGAAGGGAAGCAAATAAACTGTAATCACAAACAGATAACTGTTAAGCATTCCATTTAATGGTAAAAACAGCACTTCTTCTACACTTATTCAGTTTGTTTACAGCCATTGTTCTCATATTTGTTCATGCAAACAGCTCACTTTCAACATGCTAAAAATACCAGCACTTCTTCTACACTTATTCAGTTTGTTTACAGCCATTGTTTTCATATTTGTTCATGCAAACAGCTCACTTTCAACATGCTAAAAAAGTTCAAACTGGATGCAAACAGCACACTTTCAACATGCTAAAAAAATTAAAATTGGATGATGACATTCCAAGGCTACAAGGCACTTGATACAAAAATTTGAAGTTTCAATACAACTGCCAATGGTCAGAGGGTCTATATCACAGGCAAATTTGAATAACATAAAGTAATTAAGCATCAGTATATCTGTGTATAGTCAATAGAGAAATTAGTCGGCCATCACTGGCTATCCAGCAAGATGCACAGGAGAAAGCACCTTTAGCTCCTCAATGTGGGGCTCTCTTCTATACAAGGGCATGAGAACAAGATTTTCTGATTGCTCCGGAAAAATGATAACCTTGTGGAAAATACAATTCAGAAGTATTTGCTACCCCTAAAAATCAAATTTTCCATCAGATTGATAACCAGTGCTCAGGAACATCTCAGGCATAGACGACCATTCAACAATCATTCATGCAAGTTCTTTGCCACTAACATCGAACATTATCTCATGCCTACTGGTACTTGCCCGTGAGCTGTGAGCATCAGCACATGACTGCACTTGACACATTACATACTGGTAGAGAGCAATGCTTCTCATCTTCATCAACATGCAAACAATGGATAGTCAATGTAGTGGAATGCTCTTAATTGCTGGAGCTAGCCTTTGACAAAATCAATAATAAGCAGTTCAGAATTTAACACAAACTGGTTTCTGGAGGGAAGATCTGCTTGCCTGTGCAGGAATAAACATGATTTGACTTATTACCCATCAGTGCTGTTCCAGTAAATAAATGGTGCCTTGTTCCTTGCATGAGAAGGTCAACCATCCCTCTGTATAAAAGAGAACCCCCCCAACCACTAATGTTTCCAACACACTCAAATAAACCTAATTCAAGGATTATTCGTAGTCCTATACTTCTGCATCAACCATTCAGATCCATTAACAATATACAAAATGCTATCCCTTTCAATAGGCCAGATGAATTCATCCATCTCGCCAGAAAACTCTGTCTAGACAATGTTGTATTTTTTCATGCTCCTTGGATATCAATTTAAAAGTACAACTGGAGCTGAAAGAGTAGACAGAAAAGATAACCATTTGACCTACCCATTCAAAGCAAGCTCTCAAAAGCAACTTGAGTAGATAGACTTTTGGCTGTAACATCAGAAGCTGCAGCCAGACCCTGAAGCATTTTCATGACCTCCACAGTGTCATCTAGATAATACTTTGCTTTACTTGGTTTCTGGCCAACGGTACACGCAAATACTTCGACTATAGAGGCCATAGATGGTTGTGCCATGGCACTTGCAATACTTGCAAACATATCTTCATCAGATCTATCATCTCCTATGCACAAAACAAAATCCGGTGGCCTTCCTCTTTCAACCATTGTTGACAGAAGTTGCTGTGCTACCAAACCCTTACTAACACCCTGTAAATTCCACGTCAATGTGTGTGTCAATACCAAAACCTACTTCAAAAAAACCAACTAAACAATTACACATACTAACATATCACTGTATCAGTAATAAGAATTATAAAACATCCTTTACGCAAATACATGTTAACTGAGAAAATGAGTACTTCAGGTCTTAAAAATTCCCGCACCTGGGGTTTAACTTCAACAATATGCTGGCCACTTTTGACCTCCACAGGCTCATTTGCAAGCACACTCTCCAGATGATCTAAAAGCTCCTTGGATTGACATGATCCAAAATCTGGATCAGCATCCTGGTGATGCCAAACCAAGGCACTTTCTTTAGCTTCTATGGCAGAGCCATCAGTAGTCTCAGTATATAATTTCATAACGGGCTCTGCTGTTTTCTTCCAGTCAAAGTCTGCAATAGGTAGCGTAGTTTCCCATTCTGCATCCTTGTTCCACCTGAACCATACGCAAACAATTTAGAAAAGAGAAATCAAGATAAATTCAAGATCAAGTGCTGCATAAAACCATGTTGCAGTTGATAAACAACATAAGAAAATAAGTATCAAGAGATTGCCTCATGAAATAGCCATGCTCTGCTGCAATCCCCAACTTATGGCAAGGTGAGAACCAGTCACTGAGAGATTTCCGGCCTCTTCCACTCACAATAAAGACAACATTTTTAGGGTCACTGCATAAGCTGTTTACAACAGATATTACTTGTGGACTGGGTGTTTTGTTGATAGAAGTCTGAGGCATCACAGTACCATCATAATCCAATAAAATTGCCCTGCTGTAGGTTCTCTTGTATGCGGAAACAATATGCTCTGTAGAAAGCTTCCTAAAGTTTGGACCAAGTGCTACAACCCTGAAACTCAATCCAAATCCAATACCCCAGCACCTTCTCTTAAAATGATCCCGGCATACTCTCACCAGATCTTGCTCAAAACTGTGAGCCCAATAGTTTACACCATGTGTGCTAACATACTTGTAATGCTTTTCATGCCGCAGTTGCTGTTCAGCCTCAGGAATTGTAAGGGATACATTCATGGCATCAGCAACAGCTTCTATGTTCCAAGGATTGACCCTGATGGCTCCACTGAGAGAAGGTGAGCACCCTATGAACTCGGACACAACTAACATACTCTTCTTTGGAGTTCCAGGACTTAATCCTAAGGTTTCATCTACTTTGGAGCTACCCTGTCTGCAACCAACATATTCATAAGGAGTAAGATTCATTCCATCCCTCACAGCATTGACAACACAACAATCCGCAATTGTGTAGAAAGCATATCTCTCAAACAACGGAACCGCTCTGTCTACTAGTACAACAGGCTCATAGCCAGGGCGCCCAAAGGTCTCATTGATTCTCTTGGTAATTGAATATGTCTCATTCTGTATTTCTTCAACATCCTTTCCCTTGCCCCTTGCAGGATTTGCAATCTGCACCAATACCACTTTGCCCCTCCACTCAGGATGTTGCTTGAGCAACTGTTCCATTGCTAGTAGCTTCAAACTGATACCCTTGAATATATCCATGTCATCCACGCCCAACAGCATTTTCTTCCCCTTGAATTGTTCCTTCAGTTCCCCAATTCTCAATGCAGTGTCACGAAGATTCAACACTGTTTCAAGCTGGCCCATGTGAATGCCCACTGGCATAATCTTGATACCTACAGAACGACCATAGTATTCAAGCCCAATGTAGCCTCTCTTGGACTCGTAATCAAGACCAAGCATCCTACTGCAGCAGGAGAGAAAATGTCGAGCATAATCAAATGTATGAAATCCAATCAAGTCTGAGTTAAGTAGGGCCCTGAGGATTTCATCCCTCACCGGAAGAGTCCTATAAATCTCTGATGTAGGAAATGGGCTATGCAGAAAGAATCCAAGCTTCACCCTGTTAAATCTCTTCCTTAGAAATGTGGGCAACACCATGAGATGGTAGTCATGTACCCAGACATAATCATCATCAGGGTTGATTACTTCCATGACCTTGTCTGCAAAGATCTTATTAGCAGACACATAAGCCTGCCAAAGGGATCGATCAAAGCGGCCTCCATGATCTGGAGAAAGGGGCAGCATGTAGTGAAATAGTGGCCACAGCTGCTGCTTACAGAACCCATGGTAAAATTTACTTTGAAGCTCAGGAGGCAGAAAAGCCGGTACACACTTGAAATTCTCCAACAAACTCTGAGCAACATCATCCTGTTCACTTGGATCTACATCTGCATTTAAACAACCAACATATACCACTTCGTTATCCTCTGAAAGCCCATCCTTGAGCTGCAATCGCAAAGAATCCTCATCCCAACTAAAAGACCAACCTCTGCCTTCTGGCCTTTTGTGAGCTCGCAAAGGAAGCTGGTTAGCTACAATGATCATGCGCTGTGAGCAGACAGATGAGGGTGCATCTGAGGCAACGCTATTACAGTTATCATCATCAAACTCAGATAGTATCCCTGGCACAGTCATGACCCTGGGAAGCCGCTTCACACTCCTGCCAAAATTTGGGAAATCCCCGGAAGCCAAATCTAAAAGGTTCGAATATGATCTGGACACCATTGTGCCCTAGAAGCTCAATCTATAACAATTAAAATGTTTGCTCGATTAGATGCACAATATCCCTGTCGAAAGAATAAATATAGATTTCTTCCAATTGTGCGAGTGTGTAGATATTTGCACTTAAATATCCAAATCTAATCAATGCTCACAATACATTTCCATATTTGCGTCCTTCATAAATCCCATAATTTGCAATTGTTTCCACCAAATCCCCACAAGTTGATTTGCAGGATACTGAAGGTAAACAAGATCCCTGAAATTGGACACATAAACCCAGAGAAACTGTAAGACTTTGAAAATCTTCTCCTCTACAATTTAAAACATGCAAGTTTAAAGCGAATAACAAAGCATCAGTTCAGTTTAAATGGACTATCTATAGCACTGAACTCACGCATCCTATCCTGACACACTTTACCGTGCCATATTCTGATTATTTAGAAACTATCAACGGGCAGACCTCCCTATACTGGGTCGTTTTCTATCATGCAATCCCTTCGTATCAAACCTTTGATTTTCAAGATTTCAGGCTTCAAAATCTTCATGTCCCCAGTGTTTTCTCTTTAAAAGCTCTGTAATATGCTAATCTGACACAATTTAGCCCAACTTATTCTGATTACTTAATAGGTTTTAATTAGCAAACTCCCTATGCTTGGTGGTTATCTGTAATGAAATCACTTCTTATCCAATTATCCAATCCAAGCCTAACAATTATCCAATCCAATCCAAGCCTATGTTTGTTGCATCAAAATCTTGATGTGTTCCGGTTCATCTCTCCTTTTTAAAGCTTTCTAGCATCAAAATCACAATGTTCCTTATGCTTGTTCTCTTTACAATGCCTTCTTAATTGAGGGCTTCCTAGAAACAAAAAAGATGCAACCCTGGTTGAGGATTTCATTAGGATGTTAATATCACTATCTGATATCAGAAATTCAACTCACCAGACCAATCGAAGCTGTATAACCACACTGTTGCATTCTCCACCACCTTGCACTGTTTCTTTCTTAAGAACGGTTCTGCCGAACTCATCAACAGGCATGCTGCACGAGCTTTGGAGCATAATCACATGGAGACAATAAATTTAGCACACTGTATGGAAAAATAGCCTACAAAGCCCAGATTTGCCCTTTCCTAAATACAAATATAATGAAATCCATCAGCGATTGTGACAAACCAGACAAAAAAGCTGTTCACGCTGAATTTCTACAATAAACACGCCCATGAATAGGGCAAAAACAGTTTCAAGAACGGAGCTCGTCATCATGAATGAAACACCTCAAATCAAAAGCAGTGAAAAAATCTTCACATCGTTACCATGTCAACGAATTGATATCGTAAAGTAGAACTACAATATGAAAATAAATGGGCAGTAAGCTAGATTATGAACATAATCTGAAGCCATGACAGAAAAAATAAAAGCGTAACTCTTGCATTTTTGAAAGGTGAAAAACAATGTTAAGAGGCTAAATCAACGCTTTAAATATAGCAAGACCTTGTTTCACATGCACCTTATACCGGCATACTCCACAAGAACAAAAGCCAAACACCTTAATATTTGGAGGATCGAGACAGAAATGGCCAAATATCACCGCATAATGGCTTACAGGGACCTATAGCTCGTTTAAAACAAGGACACTAATTGACAACAGGATTTATAACAAAATGCAGACGGAAATATGCAGGATCAAAAATTTTCTCAATCTCGTCATGTCAATTTCGCATTCAAATACTCCATCTAACATATTGTCAAGAAGACCAGATACCTTTTAACGGAAATGAATCAAAAGACACCAGGAAAAACGGACTCCCAAGGTCTGCAAATCAAAGCGTCTTGAAACCTTAAAGATTACCGCACAATCAAGAAATAAGCACGGAATTTACAGAGATAATGGCCAAATTACGTCCCCTTTGCGCTACCCGACCTAAGCACTGAAAAATAGCAAATCCCGGTGAAATGAAACAGGAAACTTCGACAGTAGATAGAAAGATCCGCCTTCTTCCATGGAAATTTTTCATACGACGAAATTTTAAAGGCGACAACAAAGCTTTGAAAGGAGTCACCAAAACGGCAGAAAAACTAGATTTATCCTCCTGTTTCCACTGAAACGCTTCAGAACTTCAGTTCTCAAACCATACCAGAAACTAACAGAACAAAACTCCGAAATCTTACGAAAAAAGAACAGAAACCAGATTTTCTCGCGTATCCCGCCGCCATGCCTAAAATATCCCAAAAAAGATACAAATCTAAGGCCGTGAAAAGACAAATTATTACCCAATAAAACCGATGAACCTCGAAGACGCAGTATTTCTATCCCGCAGTTCGCCACCAGCTGCAACGAAAACCAAAAATCCGAGCTCGAACAGCGTCCTTTAAGCGTCCGGTAAGAGTAACCGACATGCAATGCAGGCGTTCAAAGCCTCCCTATGAAATTCCAACGATGTTCGAGCTGTATTATCCAAACCCTAGATGGGACCCCTGGTTGGGATAAACCGGGGTTAAGGGGTTCACCCCTGGGTTAAGATGTCCAAACCAGTTGAAACTTCGTAAATAAAATATTTATTTATTGTTTAGAAAGCAGAATTTATTATTAAGATAATTTTAATCCCTGCGAAGTGAAAGCGAAAGTTGGCGGTGGTCCCTGCTAAGTGGATAAGGCATCGGGTTCCGGGCCTCCGAGTAATTGCCAACCTGGCAGTTGGAATTCCGGCTTCGAACATGGCGCCACGTGGATTCCGGCAATGTTCCGGCAAACACGTAAAGAGGCGGACGGTAATGCCAGGTGGCAAGCGTATCCATCTACGCGCTCGTGGTGAGAGTGACAGCTATGTTGGGTTAATTTTGGGTTAAATTTAAGGCTGAGGTCACATCAAAAAGTAAGGGAACCCTTTAAAATAATTTTAAGGGTAAATCTAGAGCCTTCTGTCAACAAACAAAGAGGTCCATCTGTGTGGTGGGATAGAAATTTGATTGTCATAGAATTAGGTCAGTGTGGGTAAGGCATCATTCCTACTAACAAGTGGAAATTAAACTTGGGCCGCTTTCAAGTAATTTTTTTTTTTTTTTTTTTTTTTTTTTTTTAATATGATTTTGTTTATAGATAAGAAGATATGGATATTTCTATATACTTAGTAAACTAAGTATTTTTTTCCCTAAGATTCGATAGATCAAAGTTGGTCTCAATAGACGTTAATCACCATCATCATTATAATTTATAAAATCAACAAAATTTAAATTTTACTTAAAAAAGCTAAGAGTTACTTATACTTGTGATTGTTGTACCTAGCACTTTGACCAATTATATAATTTAAATAACTTTAGTGAAATAAATATTTTATTAAAAAATTCAAAAAAATTACCTTACAATTTTGACTAATTAAATATTTTAAACAAATTTAATGAAATAAATAACTTCAATATTATTAATAACTCAACCAAAATAAACTTTATTAAGTTAAAAACCTTTTATCCAACCTATATATAAAATAAGAATAATAACCATATGTATAAATTATATATACATCCATATCAATAAAAAGGTGGGTTGTTGAATTGGCATGAAGTTATTTGTAAGTCATAATAATTACAATTCAAACAAGGGGTTGATGTATTGGGTGATAAGTTTTGCATTTCAAATTTTGGTTGAAAATAATTAAGAAGGTTAAATAAAATTAAATATATTTTTAAATTAATATAGATTATTTTATTATAAATATATTTTTATTTGACTTTATAGTGAATAGACTTTTGTATTTAAAAATACATATTATTGATCAAATGTTTTTAGGTTGTTGAGCTTTTGGTAGATATTTTAATAACAAGTTGGTATATTTTTTAAATTTTTAGAGTTTGATTTAAAATTGTTTTTGATTAATTAAGAGTTTGTTTTTTTAATATGTAAGGAAACAAGGTAACCACCCAAGACATATAGGCATAGGTTAGGAGTAGAAGTTTGTCCCTAAGGACTACCAATGGGTTATTTAATGTGTTTGTGTTTTGTCTAAACACGATGATGTTGTTGCATATCAAGGTTTTAAGGTTAAGGCCTTGAAATTGAATCAACAAATGTTACATCAATACCTTAAATATTGTAAACTTTCCCTACTTTAAAATATTCATAATTTTCAAAATCATTTGATATAGAATTTAAAACTTCATAATAAATATGAGTTTTGTGAAACACTCCTTCCTCTTTTTTTAAATTGGGCATTATCCTTTTTCATATGTAATGCATTAAGTAATGTTAATATGATGTTGTATTGGTAGACTATATTCTACAATTAAAATGGGTTATTCAACGAAAATTTAAGAAGAATGGATTAGAATTAGAGTATGGCGGTGAAGGGATGTGTGGAAACTCACTTGCCCATTAAAAGCTTGAATTGTGTTTTGGTTGGCCTTGACAAATAACCTACTAACATTGGACAACGATCAAAGAAGGAATTGGGTTGGTCCAAACAAATGCGTTCTTTGTTAAAAATTGAAGAATAATAAATTACTTGTTTGTATATTACTTCTTTTCAAGGCTTGCTTGGCAAGAGGTTACCAAAGATTCAGGTGTAAAGGTGAAATGGGAAAATGGGAATTTAGAAGAAAGTCTACTGGAATAGATTATATAGAAGTTAATGTTCATAGGGGCCTACCTTGTATGCTTATATATGGTAGATGGATGGCTAGGAATCTTATGATAGTTTGGGATCTGTCTATGACAACTTTGTAAGCAACATACAAGATCATATTAACTTATGAAGGAAATAAGAACTCGCTAAAGATGAAAAGAACCCAATGATTCTACAAATATTAGGCATAGATAAATAGAAGCCTTGGACATTTTTTGATAGGGCATTCCTTAGGGACCCAGGGTTGTGTGGGGTTGGAGCTATCCTTTTTATTGATACCTCACATTACTTTTGTCTACGATATGCTACTGGGACTGAGACCAACAACAAGGTCGAACTCTACACTTTGTGGATACTTCTAAAGACGACACATGATAAATGTATAATCATTTACAAGTTAAGTGTGATTCAAAGCTTGTGATAGAGTGGGCCAACCGAAACCATAATATTGACAATTTAGACCTAAAACCTATTATGAACCAAATTGTAGAGGTAAAATCTCATTTTCATTATATTTCCTTTATACATATATATATATATACAAAGATTTGAACATTAAAGTTGACTACTTATCCAAGGATGCTCTACTCTTGCACTAGGGTATCTTTACTGAACAAGTATTCGAGGGAGGCGCTCTCCTACCAACTACTTTAGGATCTCACTTTTACTAATTGTGTTTACATTTAGAGTTTATTCAAAGTTGATCATGTCATATGGATGTATGGGAGACCATGAAGTTTCTTTTTTTGGCAAGATTTTGAAAGTTTTTGTATTTGATCTATGAAAATTGTAATATGTCAAAATGGGAAATATGCTTGTAAACTAATAGGGTTAGATTTCATTTTGAAGGAATCCATTTTTTAATAAAAGTTGTATATTTGATTTCAAACTCTGAAATATCAATAATGATGATTTATTTTATTTTTGTAGAGAGGGGAAAGCCTGTGAACAAAGATGTGGTTCATTGGGAAAATTTATTTCTTTTTGTATTTTATCTCGAGGCTTAACTACAAAATACCATTAAATTTAAAATGGTAGTTTTTTTTCTTGGAAAAAAAGTGCAATTGTATTATATTAATAACAATGACCTTTTTCAAAGGCCTAAATGGACTTCACATAATGAGTGTCCATATATTGTTTACATCCAAAAACTATTCAATTATCGTCTTCTATATTCTAGTCATATATAATGGCATCATACTTAGAGAATTATATATTGATATGTCCTAAAGAATTAAAACAAATAAAGTGAGTTTTTGCAAACTCCAAATGTGTATCATTAAAGAACATATATTTAAAATATGTTGGGTATCGCCCACCCTATATGAGGCCCCAAGTCATGTTCCATGATGGTATCATCTTCAAACTCCCATATGTGGTAGAGCCCTTCCCCGAGCTAAAGATCTTCTTTTTATAAGCAATCTACTTGTGTATTTCTTTCACGAAAAACACGTTTAAAAGATATATCCCTCAACATGTCAATAACTTGAACAATTTCCTCATAGATAGGCTTCAAGATGATATTTTTTAGTGGTTTTGTCATCTACAACCAATCCACCACCAATTTTGAATCTCCAAGAATTTGAACTTTGTCAATCCCCTTTGAATACACCAAGAGCGAAATAAGTTTGACTGCCAATAATTATGCCCTGATGTTTGTGTTCTGACCTAACCCAACAAAAAAATCGATCCATTGATTTTCCAATAATGTGTATAATACCTTCTTCTCCTACGAAAGCAAGTTGCCCTGAGCGGCTTCGTCGAAGTATGCCCAACCATAAGATTTATCAATGACTTCCTTAGTGATCCTTCTTGTTAATGGAGGATCCTCACATTGTGGATAAGCTTTAAGAATGGCTAAACCATTAGTAACCACCACCACGGGAGAGATGTATTTATCCTGAAAAATAGACATATTCCTAGCTAGCCAAATTCCCCACAAAAATATCGAGGACGGAGCATTAAAGCTATTGAAAGTTTGATTCGAAATCCAACTATGGAGGGCTTCTCCCAAGCTTGATCCACCTAAGACAAACTATATGCCTTCAATCCTTGATGTCATATCTCATATCTTAAGGAGAAAGGAACAATAGACAAATAATGTTCAAATTATTCATGCTTGCATTTACATAACATGCATCTCCCAAATCCGACTTTGAATTTTCTAATGAGATTATCCCAAACTAGGACTTTCTCCATAATGGTTGGCCATAATTGTTTTTAGTTTTTAATGGGCATTTCACTGTCCAGGTATTTATAGCCAACCGCGGAGGACCAGGTCTATCTTCCTTCTTTGTGAGGACTTGATAACCCAATTTAGGAGTGTATTCTCCACCTTCGAGATTTATAGACCATATAAACTTATCAGGCATATTATGTAACCAAACATGACTATTATGAAGATCAAAGATGTGTTTGTTCCATATTTTTAAATACTCTTCCTCCAAGCCCAGTTCATTGGTTGATAACCAAGCCTGCTAAAAAAATTTAATATTTGCAGTGTCACCAATATGATGCAAATAATGATAACCATATTCCTTTAGATCTTCAACCAATGCCACAGGAATTCTAAAGCCACATGTACATCTAACCCAAGGATCTTGTCCAATTCACATGTTGTTACCTTCGCCAATATTCCAAACAATCCATTCTCCAATTATATGAAATGTTTATAGAAAAGCTTTCCACATCACTAAAACATTCCTGAAATAATTTTAGATAGTTCTTATCCATTCCTCGGTTGAAAGTGGGTGAAGATATTTTTGTTTGACCACTTGAACTCATAATCTTGTACCTTGTATGATCCTCCAAATGTGTTTGGTTGTAAGAGATTTGGAAAAAAACAGAGTATATTTGAGTCCCCATCCTCTTAGTTCTCTAGGTATGGATATCTTGTCCCATGAGACCCAATGAACAATATTTTACTCATATCAACCTTTCCATAAGAAATTATATTGAATTCTCCTAATATAATCTAGAATGCCAGTAGGTACATAAGCCATCGAGATCTAATGAACATGTACGACTGCAAGAACAAACTTAATCATAGTAAGTCTACCTCCACTAGAAATCCATTTTTATTACACCAAAGATTGTTTTTTCTTTCAATCTTACTGACCATCCAAGACCAACCCCTTTTCAAATAGTCATTGGGTTTTAATATGAATCCCAAATATTCCAAACCGAGTTGAATATCCACTTCAACAAAATCAAACTGTTCACTAATCCATTCAATAGTAATATGATATAGATTCATGAAAAACACAGAGGACTTTCTAAAGTTGATGACCATACCTGTAGCGTCTATGAACAATGAGCACATAATTTTTAATCTAAGGATGTCTCTTCTAGTTCCTTCTGAAAAATCATAATGTCATCTACAAATAACAAATGGGTAGAAAGCCTCCAATCTTGATACCTTTAATATACCATTTTGTTTTGTATGGAGAATGATATTTCTCAAACCTACAATAACTAGGACGAAGAGGAGGGGGGCTAGTGGACAACCCTGCCTTAAACCCCTCCCCAGATTGAAAAAACTAGAAGTTGAGAAATTTATGAGGACCCCAAACAAAACAGATTGAACACAAGAAAGTATCCAATTAACAAATTCCAATGGGAAGCCAACTTGTAAGAATGATTAATCTAATATAGATACAATTTGTGTGGATGTAATCCTTTTATATGTACAATTTGAAAATAATTTTCAGTTTGTGGTTGAATTTAGCTGTGTGGATAACTTCCTGAGTCGTGCCAATGGCATCGCGAATCTGCCTTTCCTCCAAAAATTCAAATTGTTCTTTTGAGATAACAGAAGAAAGGATGGCTTTAATACGACTAGCAATGACTTTTACAATAAACTTGTAAATGCAATTTCATAAGAATATAGGTCGATAGTCATAAAAGGAAGTAGGGTTATCAAATTTTGAAATCAAGTCTATAAAATTTGTATTGAAGACCGCTAGGATCCTCCCTGGGGTCCTTGATTCTTCTATAACTGCAAGAATGTCAAATTCAAAGAAATATGAGAATGCTTCAAAGAATTCCATAGGAAACCCATCGAGCTTGGGGCTCTTATCTTTTTGCATTGAGTGGATGGTCTCCCTTAATTCCTCAATAGAAACTCTTTGCATAACAAATTATTTATGTTCCTTATTCAAATATCTTGGAAAGAGGGCCACAATGTGCACCATCTATGCGATACAAGCTTGTTCATCTTCTTTAAAAAGCTTATTGAAGCGAGAAAGCCCTGCTGAAGCTAAATCACTAAGTCCAATAACCTAAGAACCATCATCCTTGTCAAGATGCCAAATGAAATATATATGCATTATGTGATTCATGTGATTATGGAGTGTTTAGAATTATCATATCCCTTTTGAATCCAGATGGAACGACCCTTAAGTCTCCACATGGTTTCCTTCTCTTTAAGATTTTTTCTTCGTTGAAATTACAAATCCATAATTACTTGTTTTTGTTCCATAGAATAGAAGCCTCAAGGATTTGTTGAGTGAAAACTGGCTATGATATTTTCAATCCCACATAGATTTGCCTCCGTACTTTTCCTTCTCTCCATTGCCCAGGAAAGTGATCTAACCTTTATCCTTGAAAGGTTTTTGTGGAAGTGAAATCTAGCTAAAGGGAAAATACTACTATCATAAGGAATCCATGTAGCTCTTACCATATCATGGTAAACCTCTTCTTCCCGCCATGTTGCACAAAACTTAAAAGGGTTAGAGGGATTTTCAGAAGCAATCACCATCTTCTGCTTAATAGGGAAATGGTTCGTGATCCCTACTTCCCCTACCCATTGTTCAATGCTCATCGGAGCCTGTATGATTCCTTCATTAACAAGGAATCGATATAATCGCTTGGCCACTCTATCAGGTTAGGTTCTCATGTTATGCCATGTTGGTATGAGCTTGATAGGAGGGATATCAAATAGAGAGAGATCATCAAATCTTCTGATAGAATATTGAGAGAGCGAGTCTTTGTGAGAAGTGGAACCCCATGACTATGCCTCTCCATTAAAAAAGTTTAAGTCGCCACCTATAATCATCTTGTCACCAATCAACAAACCTAATCTGAAGAGTCTTTCTGAGTACAAGACCTTATGAGAATTAGGACCATATACGTTGATAATGGAAATTGATTGTCCAAAATCCTGAAAGAATAAAATGTTGCCCAACCCAGAAAGGAAAGCCCAACTATTAGTGTGGAGAAATAATACTATCCCCATATGACAAAGTCTCTTGTCGTAAAATAACTGATGGTTTTTGAACATTTAACAATCATTAGAGGTTAATCTTTTTTTAGGGCAGCCCTAGTCCTTGATAGTTAGTTTGGGCATATTACTAATAGGAATTAGTTAGAAGTGAACAAATTAAACCATTTTATTGCAAAATTATTCTCTAAATCTAATATGAATTTTGTTGGAAGTTTTATTCAACTTGATTAATGGGAACTTTGGCCATTAAACTTTGCCCTTGGGGGTATTACCCCTTTTTAAGAATGCCCGAATTGTCCAAATTTAAAAAAAAAAGCATACAATGGTGAAACTTTTTCTCATGGAATAAATAAATTTAAAAAAAAAGGAGTTTGACCACTTTTTAACTCACTCCGTTACTAATTAAAATCATCATACATAATAATGAAGCAATAACTCAATGGTTATCAACTGTCTTTGAAACGTATATTTGACAATTTGTCTATTTTATTATTACAACCACGAGAATTTTGAACCTCAATTCCACATTATTAAACTACTTCATACTCATGAGAAATTTTTTATATTGATTTAAATCATCATAATCACAATATCCAATCTCTACCATTAAACTACTACTTAAAAAATATGTAACTTGAATTTATTTAATTAAACATTATACTATTTCAAATTGTCCACAACAATACTTTTCTTTTCGAGGAATAATCTCGCAAATTGTCAACCTTGATTACAGATCCTAACCCCAAGGGAATCAAGAGTTGAACCCATGACCTCCCCCACTTTAGGGGGAGATCTCATGTATGGCTCATGACGACTTGAACTAACCTTTGAGGCTTTGTCCACTACAATACTTCTGCTATTAAATATTATGTTTATTCAAATTGTCCACAACAATACTTATGCTATTAAATATTATATTATTTCAAGTTGTCCACGACCATACTTATATTTTCCAATATATATGCTCATTACAAGAGGCTCTGATATCAAACTCGAATATTACGTTTGAATTTTCTCATTAAAATAATATTAATAAAATATGTATTGCTAAGGTTTTTATGGTATAAAATAATCAAACTTCTAACTAACATACATTCATTTTTTTCTTACATATATTAACTATTGAGAGATATAAAAAATAATTCAAGAATAAACTTCAAGTTATTTAAAAGATATAAAGTTAAGATGCATTTATGTTAGTATTTTTCGTATTAGATGGATGTCGTATTTTTTTTTTCATTTTAATTTATTAGCATGACATGTGTACATGACAAGTTGTACGAGCACCTTGTGTGGTCATGCAATTAAGGAACCTGAACCTAATACAATTGAGGTAAACCCTAAAATATCATAGTATTGTGAAGTCGGTTGGATTTTGAACTCATTGATTAATTTCATTGTTAGAAGATTTTGTTTTTTCCTAGTATTTTTTTATCATATTTATTGGAATCCGGTTAAAAAAACAAATGAATTGCTAGAATCACAAATATTTGCATAATATGGGTGCAATAAGGGTATATAAGGGTGTTCAATCCATTTATGCATTCAAAATGCAGTTTGACCAAAGATTATATAGTATAAAAAAATCCAAAACATCAAACATTAAGACTACTACATTCATTATTGATCATTAAGCTAATCTTATAACAAATAAATCCTCTTTCTAGTGACAAATCTAACAAAATTATTGGGATGAGCAAAGTTCTACCACAATCCAAGATTTTTATAAGGTGTAAAAATACAATTAGAAATTTTACGCAAATAAGAATCAATCTAGATCGTCAAAAACTCCATTAGAATTCTAGATCAATGGGAGCATCATGTTTTGTATCTCATTCCAACAACTAGAGGGAAGTTCACTATAAGATTAGATGGCTCCATTATCAATACCATGTTTTATGAATCTTTTATAACTTGTAGTTATTTAATGAAAAAATATATCAAAAAATAAACCAATAATATAAATAGGTTATGACTTGGATCTTTTTTTGATCATATGCTTCCAACTATTTTTACTTAAAATCCAATAAAAAATAGAGAATAATTAATAAAATGTAAATATAAATTGTTTCGACTCCGCTACAATAGGGATATTAGAAAGCAATAAATCCATATATACTTAACAAATATTACATACTTCTACATAATAATTAAAATACAAATATCTTTTTATAATCCAACCAAAGTCAATAAATAGGGATAAGCCTACCAATGAATGGAACTCACCACCATACCATTCCTATCTTACACTATATCAATTATTTTATTATTATCAATTTTATTATATTAAGATAAACTTTAATTTTTTCAATTTGAATAAAAATATCAATTAACATTGTGTATTGGCATTTAAATGTACAATTTGAATAATAATGATAATATAATAAATTTTAAAAATAATAGGTTTGATAATGATTAATTTTCATCATGTAATATTTTTGAATATTTGTATATAATTTTTTAAAATTTTTAATTTATAAAAAATTACAATGTATATGAAAAAATCATGCACATCCCAAAGAAAGTCACAAGGTGAAAGTGCCCTTCCAAAAAAACATTGAAAGGAGGTGATTTGATGAGATAAGGTAAAGGAGACAAGAGCATGCCATGTGATTTATCCTCTTTCTACCTTTCCAAGTCATCTCCTCTTCTTCTAATCTCCTTTCCTTTGACTTTTTTCCTTAAGTAGATAAAATGAGTATGGCCCAACTATATAGTAGGGACAAGGCTTATCTCTTTTGATTTGCTTTTGACTTTTTGGTTGGGTAGATATGATAAGTATGACCTAACTATACTTGGGCATTGGTTTATCTCTATGATGAGTGGGCAGATAAAAAAAATAAGATCCAACTATGGATCATTTTTATGAGTTCATCTCTATGATGTGGGCATAAACCTAACTATATTAAAGGCATTTTCCTATCTCCATGATGATTGGGATCTTTTAAATGAAAGAACCAACTACTTAAAACACTACATATCAGTTTAATATCAAACAAAAATAAGTATAACCCAGTTATATTAAAGGCATTTTCCTATCTCCATGATGATTGGAAACCCAACTACTTAAAGCACCTTGAATGAATTTGATGTCACATAAATAGTATACTTCTCAAAACAAATGGGAAGACTTTGGAATTTACTCAATCAAGGTGTAAACAATGAACTCACCAAACACTTGTAAAGTGTTATTCACAATTTTTCATCAACCCATGATCTCAACATACAAAATGCATGTTATAATATTAGATTGGGCAGGTGGCCCTCTCCTAACCAAACTCTTCATACAAAATATTTCTTCACTCCATGAACTCAAGATTCAATATGCACATGTGAGTATTAGATTTGTTACATGGCCTTGTCCTACCAAACCCATGGCAAGGTCATATCAACACAAATATTTTAATAAAATATAAGTGATACAATTGCTTTCAATTCGTTATTATTATTATTCATTCCATTTACTATTATTTTTTCAATTAACATGTTTTATTTGTAAAGTGAATTTTAGATATACACGTTTCTAGTAACTAATCCAAATCTCGATGGGATTTCTGAATTGACATTGATAATTACTAGTACTAATTAATAGATACATGTCTATCAATTTAATTAAAAAATAGTTATAATAATACATTTAAAAATAATAAAATGTAAATTTATTTATAATATTAAAATTAAGAATTTTTCTAATAAAATATTTAAATCATCAAAGTTATCTAAGATTTATAATTTTATTTTGGGTATGGGCAAGCCACCCTTAAATGATCTTATATTCCATCAAAAGATTTGAATTTTGGCGTGGGGATATAACTATCCTACTTTACCAACCTAACAAGCAACCATGGATAAGTTTAAAATATTTTAATATAACTATTTTAAAAGTCCATAAATTTTTAATACAATAAAATGCGCCAATGGGCCATGCATATACACGTAGTGCATGATCTTTCTTGTTGGGATAGGTGAGAATGTTGGATAAAGTATTGGGTTCTTGTATCTAGAAGATTTGTAGCGAGAATATATTTAAGAAAAATAAATTTGAAAGAATATTCTATGTATGTATTTTAATGAAAAATATTTTTATACAAAGGTAATAATTTTTTTATTACATTTGTTTATGAATGGCTTAATTATTATAGGATTTGGATTATTCCATTATATAATTTTTTATTAAATTGCAATTTTCAATTTTTAAATTGTATTTTTGAATGTATAAACAAATTCATTTTCCTAAAATATTATAAATATTGTATTTCTATGAATTAATGCATAAATTGTATCGTATTTCTATGAATCTTTTGGCATAGAAAAGATTCATGGTATCATCCCGGTCCCTTATAGTTTATGGCAATTAGTAAATTAACTTCATCGTACCATCATTACCTCTCATAGTTTTGGGCAATCCCTACAAGCTTTCATAAAATTTTATGGTACCATCCTTAGGCCTTATATTTTTGGGAACCAACATAAACTCGTGATAGAGTTTCTATCTACTGCTTTAAGGTTAATTTTTAGGGATTCTAAATAGGAGCATTAATGTGGATTAATATCTTAATATAGGTATATGTCATTATAGCACAATATTGTGTAAGGTGTTGTCTAGTCTTGTATCAAACTTCCCTCTAGATATCATGATTTAGTGACATAAGGAGACAAGGTTCTGAGCGATTTGGATTCTATTCTATTTTCCAAGGATATGAGTTGACTCAAAACTAGGCAAAATTATTAGGGCATCATTCCACCATGCACATGACCTAAATCGTGGTGGAATTTTGATCATGTTTGAAATCTTTGCCAAATTCTTATAAGATTTATTGCTAGAATGAAGGTCCTTTTGCTACAAGATTAACTTACTCCACTATGTAATATTATGGCAACTCGCCAATCCCTATCCCTCATGCACATTTGAAATGAATAGTAAAGAGAGGGTTATCCCTTTCTCAAAGCAAGAGGTTATAGTGGGATGATCAATTTATAAGCATTGCAATAAGACTTACTTTTGTGATACTCAAGTTAATGAGCTTATCTTTGCATTGATAAGTAAGAAGGATATATGTATCCATATCTATGTATAAATTATAGTCAATAATAGCTTGGTGGGTTGTTGAAAGTGGGGTGTTGCTAAAGTTCCCAACACAATTCAAGCTTCACTTAAGACATGCTCATGCTCGTGCTTGTGTTTGTTGTACATTGATGCTTGCAACAACATTTAGGTATATGTACAAGTCCTAGGTAGATTTAGTGGAATAGATACCCTCAGTAGCAACAACTCAACCAAAACCTTGCTTTCACAAGTCCACATGCCGACACTCATGTTGACTGAAGGCATCCAATCAGAAACTAAATAAACTATATTAATAAAAACGTGGGTTGGATGACAAAGACCTAACGTGATTAATTGATGTAGAGTGACGTAAATCTCATAAGGGCATCATTCCACCATACATGAGACTTAGATTGTGGTGGAACTTTGGTCATGCTTTACATTTTTGTTGAATTATTATCAGATTTGTGGCTTGGAAAAATGTCATTTCTCTCATTTTCCTATAGGATTGACTAACACCATTATGTGATATATAATTATTCATAGTGCAAACTAGTCAGACTTGAACTTGGGTATTGCCTAAGTAATCTTGGTCATTTACAAATTCCTCTTGATCTAAAAATTAATAAAGAATATTACAACGACTCACAAATCCCTACCCTCGCACACATGCAAAATGAATAACAAATAGAAGGCTATCACTTTCTCATGGAAGTCATAGCGAGACAATCACATTATAAGCATTATAACAAGATTTTGCATTCTCAATTTTCATGTTAATAACCTTATCTTAGTAGCGATAAGTAAGAGGGATATAGGACCAGCTTGACGAGATTCAAACTAGATTCAGGCCTTTCTGGCCACAAACCACTGCACCTAACTGGACTAAATTTTTAACAGCTACACTTATTGCCTCATGGCTTGGGGTTTCAACAAAATCACAGGATTCAAGGTCTTGGATACCCAAAGCAAGAAGTTTTAGAAGGGAAATGCTTAGATGAACCCACAGGATCTCTGACTCTCTATTGGGTGCCATATAATTAAACTCTTCTTATGTGTAAATACGGTAGCATATCCACATTGAATGGAACTTACGGGCTTTGTTTTCTTGGTGCCTCCGAAGATGAGCATTGCCAACATTACCGCTCATGTGTTACCAAGCCGCACGATAGCCCGTTGAGAGTCGACCGCCCTACAATTGACCCGAGGCCAATTTTCAAGCAGACCCGACAAGCAACGCATCCATCGCACCACCCTTCGCAAGAAATGACACTTCCACCGCGAGAAAAGTGAACAATAGGCAACAACGTAGTATATCCTTACATACATATAAAAATCAATAATGATATATCTCCATATTTTTTTTTCAAGTAAAAAAGATCACTCCTTTTTATATAAAAAAACTAATTACATATCAAAATATAATAGACAAAAAAGAGCGTAAACCTTGACAATCATCCCCTGATTTTCCCACCACTAACTATATATATCCCCATCTATGTATACATATAAGTCAATCCCCTGATTTTCCCACCACTAACTATATATATCCCCATCTATGTATACATATAAGTCAATAGTGGTTTGTTGGGTTAGTTCAAGTAGTGTTTTTTTTAAAACCCAACAAAGTTCAAGCATGGAATATAACTTTGATGGAATAATTACGTTTTGGAGTAACTTACTTTCCCAACTCCACGCCGGCACTAATATTAACCAGAAAGCATCGAATAAAAAAGAATTATAAAAACCATATCAATAAAAAGGTGAATAGTTAAGTCCTAAGCTTTACAATTCAAACTAATATACGTTGATTGGCATAGAGTTAAGCTTGAGCCTTAAGTTTCATGATTCAATTTTTGTTGGAAAATAATCATGAAATGATGATAAATACAATTAAAATATATTTATATTATTTAAAAATAATAATGTATGATATATTTATATTATTTAAAAATAATAATGTATGTTATTATATTATAAATATTTTATTTTATAGTGAATGATTTTTAAAATTAAAAAATATGTTTTATTTTATAGTTAATGGTTTTTAAAACTAAAATATATATTTATAGGTAAAACATTTAAGTTATTATAATTTTGGTAGATATTAAAATTTACTTTTTAGTTTTAAAATATGACTTAAATTTTTTATAATTAGTTAAGAGTTTTTCTTCTTTACACATAAGAAACTATGATAATAATCTAACACATAAAGATATATGATAGGAGTAGAAGCTTTTCTCCTCAAAGACTATCAATAAATTATTTTAAATGACCAAGTTTTATCTAAACACAATGATTTTATTGTATATTGTGATCTAAAGATTATATCAACAAAAACTACACCGATAACACTAAATATTGTAAACTTCTTCCTATAAATATGTGTGTGTGTTTTAATATTATTAAAACATAATTTAAAACTTCATAAGAAGATTAAGTTGCGCAAAACACTCTTGCCTCATTTTTTTAAATAGAGCACTATCTTTTTTCACGTCTAATGCATTGGATAATTCTAATATGATTATATTTGGAAGGAGTCTAAACTATGACAAATTTGTTCATCTAGCGAGTTTTTGACCGGAATCCAATGATGATTATTATTATTATTATTATTATGTTATAAATTTTGTGTTGTTCAAATCAGGTTTTTGAATGCATAAATGGATTCAATGCCCTCAAAGACTCTAGAGCACCGGGCTTAAGCAAATTCAAACAATGTTATTTGAATTATCAATTTTTTTACCTGATTTGCGGCAGAAAATGGTGTCGAAAATAAGTGAAATCGTCAAACGTTTAGGCTACACTTTATATTTCTAGTGGTATAACCCTAACTTCTTTAAGTAACATGATATGACCCTACCATAGTCAAGGCTTAATTTGTGAGTTCTTCAACTTTTTGTAAGGATGGGAGGGGCAAGAACTTCAAGGATGTGATGTTTTGGGGCAACTTACTCTCTTTTGCATTTTCTCTATAAAGTTATAGTTATGTATTGATGAACTCAAGTAAATTTTTCATAATAAAAGTTTAATTACAAAATATTACAAAATCTAAATGATATTTAGATTGGATGTGTGAGATTTATATAGCCTTGATGGTAGCAAAAAATTCCACAACTAAGGATCTAAAGCACAATGTAATCCTATTGAGATGAATAATAGAGATTTGCAGCAAAACTAGCGAAGAAATATTTAGCAAAATACATATAAGAAGAAACTCAATTGAATAAAATCCATATTGTTTATCAAATCACTAATAAATGTACAATATAAATACATCTCCAAAGGAGAAAATCATTAGCCTAAGAAGGCATTTGGAATCCTCTCATTGAGCAGGCTTAAATTAGCATAGAAACCATCACTAGACATGAGAACTAGTCCTAACTCTTGAATGTGCTTAGTTAATTGAGTGTAACTAAAGGTAACTAGTCCTGGATGGTGCATGAGGGAGTTAACTGATGATATCTAATGATATAGGAGGTTTAGTTGACTAACAGTGGTCATCGAAGCTCATTATCATCCCAGAGTGACGAAATCTAGGAATGGTGGCCCAATTAACTGATTGTAGCAATGTAACTGATGGTGGATGGCTAAAATCATGGAAGAAGGCATATGAGGTCCCAAAATCATGGATGAGGGCGCAATAGTGGGTAATGAGGTAAAAAATGACAGAGATTGAAGCACTAGGAAGTCAACAACAAGATCTAGGTACTAGAGAGGCTAACAATGTTGCATGCATGCATGCATGACTTAGAGCTAGATGAAAAATATGCTCCAACACCCCCCCTTAAGCCTAACTTATGGAAGTAAAAAAAATATAGGGTCTAGGAAACTAGGCCTATGGTCACCCTTTACATTATTCATCCATGTAAACTGAGGAAAAAGGTAAAACCACATGGGGAAAATCCTTCCTAAAAAATGGACATGAAAGGTAAACCAAAAAATTATCTCTTAACTAAATGATTATGTATGGAGGAATCTTCATATTTGGAAGAAGAGGAATATGCTCAACTTGATAAAGACAACTGCAAAATGGAGACTGGAACCATGTAGAGCAACTAAGATAATCTGATAAAAGAGCGAATGTAGGTGCTCTTCAGACTTGAAATTTGAACCAAGGAAGGTGAGACCAGGTCCAAATGACTCTTTAGGTGCTTGATAAAGTGAACAAAAGGTGGTTATATTAGCTCCAAGTGAATGGTTGTGTCCTCCATTTTTACTAGCATTTTGAGGAAATGAGCATGTGACAATGTAGGAAAGAAAATGAGGCATTGGACCATGAAGAGAAAATGTATGAGCTCCATAATATGATATAACATCCAAAGTATCCAATAAATCACAACATTTCATATCATCAAACTCGTGAGAAGAAACTAATATAGAATCCCCAACAATAAAATTTTTGAAGGAGACTTGAGGTGCTTGATTGTTCACACAAATAGTGATGAGCTCAATCTTGGGCATAACAAAAAGGTAATGGAGCATCAATTTGGAATCATGAGAGTTAAAATCAACTCTAATAAGGTGAGGCAATTGTTTTAGTTGTGCCACTAAGAGGGAAAATTCACAGTTTTCTCCATCTTCAATAAATTTCGAGAATTGTTGCAAGCAATTAAGTAGGAATTTACTTTGAGGAACCCTTAGATTCCATCCCAATGCATGAACATTGATCGAGCTGCGTGAATCCTTCAAGGGACGAGGCATGCGTGCTAGATCAAGAAGCCCCTGCAATTTGGCCAGATTCAGCTGGCATTATGGCCTCACGACCTCCAGACCCAACTCTGAAAGATCCATGCTCCAAGTTGGATCAAGCTTTCCAGGCTTTGGTGGCCCCAGTCCCGAACTCCCTGGCGGAAATTCCTTCAGCCTCAAAATTTGTGAAGCGAGTAGCAGTTCCAAAAGTCCAAATCATGTTGCCAGCTTCAAGAATGAAAGCTTTGGCTCTGAGCGAGCAAGGGTTAATAAGGCAATTCTCTGGGATATGGCCATCGCTGAAATCCATGGAGAGTTGGATCCCCAAAAATTGGATGCCTCTCATAAGTGGGGGTTTACAACATTGTTTCTGTGGAAAAGGCTTTTATACATTTCTGTTAAAAAACAAGGAAGACAAAGATCTAATCTTCCGAAGTGGACCGTACTTCATGGGCCCCCAAGGGCTATACCTTAATCGATGGACGCTATCCGTTGATCCAAAAAAGGATGTCCCCTCAGGGGTGTCAGTCTAGGTCTTATTGCCTCATCTACCTCTCCACTACTAGAATGATGAAGCCCTCCAATCGATCGGGAACTCTCTAAGGAGATACATAGACAAAGCTGAACCAAAAGGACCTCTATTCGCATGCGTCAGGATCTGTGTAGAGGTAGATCTAGAGAAAGGACTGCCAGAAGGAGTTGATCTACTCATGGACGGATGGGAATTCTATCAGAAGGTAGATTATGAAAAACTACCATTCAAATGCAGGAAATGCCACGAATACAGACATTTCATAAAAAATTGCCCTAAGTCTCCTCAAGAAGAAGGGGAAAAAAATTCGAAAGAAGGCTGGCACCAAGCAAAAAGAGGGAAAAAAATAAACCTCACCTCCAACTGTAACTATGGAAAAGGGAAAGAAAAAACCCAGGAGCAACCCACCAAAAGTAAAGAACCTCTCATCAATAATACATTTGATGCCCTCCAAGTTGAAGAAGGGGAAATTCCCAATCTAGAATACAACAACAGGGAAGACAAAATAGAAAGTAGCAGGACTCAAATCTCGGTAATAGTCTCCCCAATAGTGATAGAAGAGGTCTCAGAAAAGGAGCCTAATAGATCCGACTCTCCAAGAAGAAATTGGGCAGACATGGTGGCAGAAGAAGAAGAGAGCACTGGGAAATCAAAAGAAGAGGAGACCTTAGGGAAAGCTAAGGAAAGATCGCTCTCCCTTGGAGGAACATGGGTAGAAATGGTCTAGCACAACAGGATCAATCCAAAGCATGCATCCCTGCGACAATCAACATCTCAAGAGTCACAGGAAATAGTAGGGCAAGGGCCATCCCACGCCACGAGAGGAAGAAAATCTCAAAGGCAACAGCGTGAACAAGAGGCAAAAAAAAAACTAGAACTAGGAAGACAACTCAACATAGAAGAAATAGGGCTGCTCCAGAATGCTAAATCCTCTGAAGTCAAAGATTTCAGATCCCGAGCACGATCTCACTCATTCAATAAATAATGAATCTAGTCTCTTGGAATTGTAGAGGCTTGGGAGGATCAGTCAAGGTACAAGCTCTGAAAAACATTATAAACACCGAAAACCATACTTTTTACTAATCCAAGAGACTAAGATGCCAGAAGATGAGGTCTTGACCAGATCATCCCTCTTTTGGAAATGCAACGTCGGGAAAGCTATCAACTCTAGAGGGGATTCAGGTGGAATAGCAACCTTCTTCAATGCAGATAATTTCAACATCAATTCAACAAAATAAAATACCCATTGGTTTTAGTAGAAGTAAAAAACAAAAGTAATCAGGAAATGATTTATATTTGCAATGTATATGGACCAACCCACTCTAGAGAAAAAATGGATTTGTGGGACTCTTTAATATCCCTAAAAGTGGATCTGCAGGGGAAAGATGCCATCATGGCTGGAGATTTCAACACAACAAAATCAAGCTTGGAAAAAAGAGGAGGTTCGATCATCAGAGATCCCTTTGGCAAAAAGCTCGAAGATCTGGTAGCAGAGCTTGACCTGATAGACCCCATGCCCAAAAATGGGAGATACACCTGGAGCAATAAGCGAGCCGGCCCAAGGCACATTGCAGCAAAATTAGACCATTTCCTGGTAAGTAACTCCTTCCTGCAAAAGGATTTTCTTCCTATTTCTCGCATCATTTCCTCAGCCACCTCAAACCATAAACCCATCTCCCTCTCCTTCTCCATTTCCTTCAGGGCCTGGGGCCTATCCCCTTTAGGTTCAACCCTCTCTGGTTGAACAATGCCAAAACCTTAGAACTTATCAGTATAGCCTGGAATCAATCCTTTTCCAGATCCCCTAGCTACATTTGGGAGTCTAAGCTTCGGACTGTTCGCTCTTCCTTGAAAAAATGGGCAGCAACCTTCTATTCAGAACCTTCCAAATTAAAATTAAGCCTTCAATCAGACTTGAATACCCTTTACACCAAAGTGGAAAAAGAGGAGATCACTCATGAAATCTTATCTCATGAGAAGACCCTAAACAGTGAAATCCTCAAAGCTGCCAAACATGAAGAAGAAACTCTAAGAATTAAATCTCGTCAACTTTGGCTAAAGGGAGGGGATAAAAATACCAGCTACTTCCATAAACAAACCAATATCAACACAAGCTACAACTTCATCAATGAACTAAAATACAACAATAATCAAACAATATCTGGGAAAGACAACATCAAGAATCTGGCTCAGCAACATTTCAATTAGCTTTACACAGATAGTGGAAAGATGGATCCTTCCTCCCAAATGGATCTTCTTTCAGGCATTCACCCTAGTGTATCTGTAGAAGAGAATAAGGAGCTGGAAAAACCCATATCTAAAAATGAGATCATTGAATCTATTTGGAGCCTTCATCCTGACAAATCCCCAGGACCTGATGGCTTCACTATCAACTTTTACCGAGCTGCTTCGGACATCATCAAAGAATATCTAAAGAAAATGTTAAACTAGACCATAAAAAAGAGAAAGTTGGAGGAGCAACCAACTCCACCGTCCTGGCCTTGATCCGAAAGGAAGAAAATCCTCTCTCTATTGATAGATTCTGTCCAATCTCACTGTGCAACACCTCCTACAAAATTCTCACCAAAATCCTTGCTACAAGAATGAAAAATATCATGGCTAAGATTATTTCAAAAACACAGGGAGGTTTCATTGCTGGCAGGCAGATCATGGACAACATAATCATAGTCCAAGAGGCCATCCACTCAAGCATAGAGCGTAAGCAGCAAGGAATGGCCATCACGCTTGATATGGAAAATGCTTTTGATAGGGTTAATCATTTCTTTTTGTTTGAAATCATGCTCAAATTGGGATTCTCAAAAATTTTCTGCAGATGGATCAAAGCTTGTGTAGGCAGGCCTTGGATTGCTCCACTTGTCAATGGCAGACCAGCAGGATTATTCCAAGCCTCCTGAGGACTCCGACAAGGTTGTCCTCTATCCCCCTTCTTATACCTCATTGTAGCTGAATCTATGAGAAAGAAGTTGCAGGACCGACAAAACAACGGTGAAATTAGAGGTTTAAAAATTGCCAGAGGAGTAAAAAATGCCAATCACTCTCAATTTGCAGATGATACTATTCTTCTTGGAGGAGCCTCTGTGATAATTGCTGAAAGATTTAAAGAGGTCATCTCTACTTTTCTCAAGGCTTCTGATGGGAAAGTTAATGCTGCCAAAACTAAGATCTATGGCTAGAACTGCCCTGCCAGAACCATGGCCATGATAGCTAGGATGCTTGGCTATGAAGCCACCACAAATTGGAATTCATTCAGATACTTGGGAGTACTAATTCACAAAGGAATCAAGAAAAAAAAAATTGGAAGGAAAAGGTGCAAAAAATAAAGAATAAAATTCAAGCAATGGGAGTCGTGTCGCTCAATCCGACAGGAAAATTGATTCTTATCAATGTTGTGTTGGTTGCGTTTCCAGTCTTCACGTGCTCCCTCTCCTTAGCTCCTAAATCAATCATCAAAGAGATCGAGAAATATCTTAGACAATTTTTATGTTAGGGAGGAAAACACGATGATTCCAGGAAGCTTCATCTCATCAGCTGGGAAAAGATCTGTGAAAAAAAGAAAATGGAGGAGTAGGTGTCAAAGACTTAGCGACCATGAACATAGCATTAGGTGCAAAAATCATCTAGCAAATGATCACTAGGAATATATCCTATTGGAAGGATGCTCTAAAAAAAAATATCTCAATGGGAGTAGAGTCATATGCCTGACCCACATTCCTTTCAACCCAAACGCGTCCCCAATTTGGAAGCTAAGTCAAAACTCATCATACATCATCCAGGATAACCTTCGATGGACAATGGGCAATGGCAGAGAAATTCGGCTATGGGAGGACATCATGGAGATTGCCCAACAGTGTGGCAGATCTGCTAATTTAAAAAACTAGATGGACACTCAAGGAATCAAACACGATTAGTGACTTATCGAGTTGGCACAAAAGTGGGAGACTGGCTGGATGGAGTTCGCTGGAAACACCACAACAACTGAAAACTGATTACAACCACCTGCAATCGCTCTTACAAGGCTCCCTGTCGATCCACTCCAATTTAAAAGATGTCAGAAGCTGGGGAAAAACAAGAAATTACACAGTTAAAGCCGGTTCTAATGCAATTAAAAATGATAGCAGAAAAGAGAGCATCTAGAAAAATGTCTGGAACATTGATGGACTTCCAAAAATAAACTTTTTTTGTTGGCTTTTTGTTCATAAAAAAATTTTGACAGTAGAGAATTTAAGAAAGAAGGGAATTGAAGGTCCTTCACAGTGCATTATGTGCAAAAAAGCTGAAGAAACGTGGAAACATCTCTTCCTGGATTGTCCCTTTGTAAATGAGGTATGGTGTTTGGCTATCAAAGAGCTAAATTTTTATTTCATCCTTCCCACTAACTAGAAAGATCGTTTCGCATGTTGGAAAGACTATTACCAAGGCTCCCTGTTTAAAAAAACAGATCTCACAAGAGCTTGGCTGGTGCTCCCAAAATATATCTGTTGGAAGATTTGGATAGCGAGAAACAAAGGCATATTTGAAAATCTGAATCCCTCTCTGAGTAAAGTCTCTTCCTCTTCCAAAGAACTATGGGCTGAAGCTCTACTCTCCAACGGAATCAGACATTTACATATTGAACCCTTGAACCACAAGAAGAAAAACTGGACCAGAGATCTCATTACCCAACACAAGACTCCGCCGGAAGATGTAAAAAAACCCACCCATACAAGATGACAGATGCAAAAGAACCTAGAATATTTCAATAAATAATGGACAAACTTGGACTGTCACACCTTGTTTTTTGATGGAGCTTCCAAACGGAATCCAAGATTGTTAGGTGCAGGTGGGGTAATTTTTGATCCGGGAGGAAACAAGCAGAATGAATTCGCCTGGGGTATTGGAAGAAACACCAACAACTATGTGGAGTTGCTAGCCCTACTAAAAGGGTTGGAAAGTGCTATCGACCTGGGACTAAAAGATCTTGCAGTGTTCGTGGATTAATTATTAGTCATCAGAGAGGTAAGGAAGCTGGTCAAAAACTACAAAAGTCCCTCCAGCAAGGTGCACCACATTTTCGTTAGCCTTATCAATGAATTCAATGCTCTCAACTTTCTACATATTCTTCGAGAAAACAATCAATACGCAGATCAAATGGAAAACTCAGAAGCTCAACTCAACTACGGTTGCATGACTAGCAATGGGAACACTTCAGAACGTTGTTGGGTCCCTTGAAATTGACTCAATCTTATATTTCAGCCATTGGGTTGAATGTGATGGGGCTTAGGAGAGCTAGTCATCTTTTGTCTCTGCACTCTTGGGAAATTTGTAAAGATCTATAGTCATCTTAGACATGGTAAATCCAAAAAAAGATTCTCTTAGAAATAGAAGAGCATGACCTTATGGTTCTTGACTTTCAATGGACTTAAACCATAAGTCTACTGCTGTAATTTTCATTCTCCTTT
Organism: Pseudotsuga menziesii; assembly: GCA_001517045.1. Taxonomy (NCBI): domain Eukaryota; kingdom Viridiplantae; phylum Streptophyta; class Pinopsida; order Pinales; family Pinaceae; genus Pseudotsuga; species Pseudotsuga menziesii. The sequence goes on along the minus strand of LPNX010569716.1, from coordinate 537,978 downwards.
TTAAATTAATATACATACACCCGTTCTTGTTATAAAAAAAAATTAAGTAGGAATTTGCTTGAAGCATTGGACAAGTGAGGGTGAATGGATCACTTCCCAAATATGATATTACCTCCAAAACATCCAAAAGATCACTTTTATGCACACCAGGAACAACATTGGAGAGAGAGGAATTTAATTCCTCTTTAGCTTCTTAAGCAATCACTGACAAACTTTGCTCCGAATTTAGAATAGAAGAATCATTGGGGAATAGATGGAAAGAGAGTTATTCTTCAACAATGGCAGTTTGAATGTATTCTGATGGATTAGTTGTATTGGAATATGAGACACTAGAGTTCTCATAAAATTCTAGAGCAATAGGAGAGGTAGTCATTGCAAGGAGTATTTCTCCAATTCGAACTGAATGGGTTGAAGATTTGTCATTTCTTCAACTTGAACAAATTCGTCAAAGAGTGTTGAGGCCAAGACATTTGAAGGAAGAACACTCGAGGAGGTGTAGGATTCGCTCCAGGTATTGTCTGCTTCTTTCTGCACACCAAAATTTTCTATCTAGATTGATCTAGAGATCGAATGGATTCTCAACATAATCAATGAGATACCACATCTTACGAGACATTTCCAAACACATTTTTCCATATGCACTATCACAATCATTTAGCTAATCATTTTTCTCTTCATCGGATTCTGGCATTGCCATAGCTCCAATAGACAAATCAAAGAGCTCATGGCTCTTGAGATATGCAATCATCTTCAATTTCCTCTCAACATCATGGAATGGTGATATAGGAGGAACTAATTTCAAATCCATTTTGAAGTTGTTGTACCAACAAAAAGAACATCCTGAAAATCCATATCGAGGATTAATTGAGTTTACCGAGATCCCTAGGATATGATACCATGTGATATTTCTATAGCCTTGATGGCAACAAGAAATTCCACAGCTAAGGATCTAAAGCACAATGTAATCCTATTGAAATGAACAATAAAGATTTGCAACAAAACTAGTGAAGAAATATTTAGCAAAATACATATAAGAAGAAACTCAATTGAATAAAATCCATATTGTCTATTAAATCACTGATAAGCGAATAATATAAATACATCTCCAAAGTAGGAATTCATATCCTAAGAAGGAATTTGGAATCCTTTAATTAGGCAGACTTAAATTAGCATAGAAACCATCACTAAACATGCGACCTAGTCCTAACTCCTGAATGTTCTCAGTTATATGAGTGTAACTGAAGGTAACTGGATCTAGATGGTGCATGAGGGAGTTAATGGATGATATCTAATCATATAGGGGGGAATTTAGGAGGTTTAGTTGACTAACAATGGTCATCGAAGCTCACTGTTAGCCTAGAGTGATGAAATATAGGAATGGTGGCCCAGGCAACTAATTGTATCCCAGTTAACTGAATGTAACTAATGGTGGATGACTAAAATTATGGAAGAGGGTGCATGAGGTCCTAAAATCATGGATGAGGGCACAATAGTGGGTTTTTGAGGTAAAAAATGTTAGAGATTGAGGCACTAGGAAATCAACAACAAGATCTAGGTACTGGAGAGGTCAACAATGTTGCATGGTTGCATGCATGCATGAATCAAGTATAGGTGAAAAATATGCTCCAATAGGATGTATTATTAAGGGGTGTAAGTGAAAATAAGATAAAATCAACTATTTTTTGTCAAATTTTTTCTCTAAATCAATAGAAATTTCATAGAAAGTTATAGTTCCATATAAGTGACAAGAAATTTGTCATAAAACTTTGTTCTTATACAATTTAACCCATTTTAAGAAAACCTAGATCATTAAAATTTAAAAAACAAAACAAATATATCATGGTGAAACTTTGTCTTAATAAAAAAGATAGAAGATAAACCCACACAAAAACGTTGAATTCATCCATTTTTAAACTTACTCCATTACCAATACCTTTATGCATGAGAGTAAGCAATAACTCGAGAGTTATCAAATATCATTGGAATTTATATTTAACAAATTATCTATTTTATTATTAGATCATAAAAAGTTATGAACCTCAATTTTAGAATATTAAAACAAAGTTTATTTTAACAAGTAAACAATTAAATATAGATAAAGACTACATATCTAATAACATCTAATAAAATCTAAATCTAAATGATTATAATTTTTTATAACAACAACGTTCCATCTAAACCATTAAACTATTACCACCAATATAGGTAACTTACATTTTATCCTATACAAATTAATTTTAATTAAATATTACATCATTCAAAATGGTCCACAACGATGCTTATGATTTCCATTATACATGCTCATTGGAATAGCTTTAATTTCAAACTTGATTATTATGTCTTTTTAATGAAGTAACATTAGTTAAAATATGTATTGTGAGGGTTTATGTGGTGCAAGATAATGTGATTTCTGGGTATAGATTTGTTTTAATTTAATAGTTATTATTTAGTAAGTGATATAATTTTTTTTAAAATATAAATGTTTAGTTATTTATAAAATATGAAAATAAGAAGTATTTATGATAATATTTTTTTATATTATATGGATGTTTTTTTCTTTTTCATTTTAATTTATTAGAATAACATTGGCACATGACATGTTATAAGAACACTTCAAGTGGCCATGTAATTGAGGAACCAAAACATAATACAATATAATAGTTAATACGCCCTAACATATATAGCATTAAAAAGTTGATTGAATTTTGAATTTTTGAATTAATTTAATTTTGCGTCATGGTCATTGAGTTAATATTGTAATAAATATATCATTTTTCCAATTACAAATTTGATAAGAATCTAGCATAAATTTCAAGATGAGCAGAGTTTTACCACAATCAGAGATTTGTGTATAACTAAATAAAACCCTTAGGGATTTTTCTCAATTCTAAATCAACCTAGATCGTCAACAAATCTAGTAATTCTAGATCAATAAGAACATCGACTTAATGTATCGTCAAATTCCAACAATTAGAAGAAAGTTTGTTTCAAGACTAGACAACTCCACTATCAATACTATGTTTTACGAGTCTTTCTAACTTGTAATTATTTAATGCGAAAAAACATCTAAAAAAGTCTTATTAAATGATTGATAAACACGCATACACCTAACAAATATTGCATATCAATGAGACATTTATATCTTACTAAAATTACGTTAAAGTCAAGAAATATATTTTAGCTTATCTAATGAATGGAACTCACTACCATTTTATTTATATCACACATTATATCAATATTTTTATTTATTTTTATTAATATTTTAAATTTTATATTGAAATAAAATAAGTTTTAATTTCTCTAAAATGATAGAGTATTGTATTATAAATAATTTTAATAATAATATTAAAAATAACACAATTTTAAAAATAATAGATTTTCATCATGTCATGTGTATTTAATCTTCTCATGTAATTATTTAAATTATTTTATTATTTAAATTATTTTATTATTAAAATAATAATATAAAAACTTACATTTTATAAAATTGATTACCACTTCATTTCTTTATTTAAAATAAATATCACACCGAACTTAAATGCTTTATTCATGACAATGTGAATGTCTAACCACATGATTAAGTAAATAACCATATAATTAATTAAATGAGAAAAAACTATACACATGCTACAACAATGTCACATGGAGAAAGTGCCTTTCCTTAAATATAAAGGAGGTGATGTGATGAGATAAGGCAGTGAAGAGAAGATCAATTGATTTATCAATTAAGTCATGTTTTTTTTAATATCTTTGACTTTTTTATTAGTAGATAAAATAAACATGGCCAACTATAATTAACCACAAACTTATTTTTTTGGACCAACTTAACTTAATTAAGTACAAACTTATCTCTTTTGATTTGCTTTTGACTTTTTGTTTTATAAATTTTTTTGAATAGATAAAATAAACATGGCCAACTATAATTAACCACAAACTTATTTTTTTTGGGACCAACTTAACTTAATTAAGTACAAACTTATCTCTTTTGATTTGCTTTTGACTTTTTGTTTTGTTGGGAAACAAAATAAGTATGATTGAATTATATTTACATAGAGACTTGTCTCTATGTTATGATGATTGGGAGCATCTAAATTAAAATACCATTTTTTATTTAGAGACAAAATAAGTATGATCAAACTATATCACACATTGGCTAATCTGATATGATGATTGATTGAGAGCCTCCAAATGAAAAACTCATTACTTAACGTACCATGAGTGGTTTTGAATGCTTCTTACTATAACATCAAAAGTACACTTTTTAAACAAATGGGAAGGCTTTACAATTTACCCCATTAATGTTCAAATGTTATCTAAAATCTCTCATCAAACACTTGTAAAATGTTATACAAACTATTTCATTAACCCATAAACTCAATATACAATGTTACAATGGGTCGACAACCTTTCCCTACCAAATCTTTGGCATATCTTTAGCCATATTGAAACACATATTATATGAACCAGATAAATAACAACTAAGATGTTGTATTATCATATTTTACAATAAGACGTTATGAATTTTTCTATAGGATGTGGTTCATAATTTATATGGATTGGAAATGTTATTAGTATATTTTGTGTATAAAATTTATTATATTTTGAGATTTTTTTTATTTGTCAATCTTTATCGAGTCCAAAGCTAGTCAAATATTTGTCGAGCTTGAGTCACACAACATTGGTTTGAATTTCCACTACACAACTCTCTTCCTTTCTATAATCCCCCCTTCCCCATTTTTCTTCTTTGTCTATCTATGTTTTTTTTATTCTCTACCTATTCTTCGCTGTATTTAATTTCTTCAATCTTTGTTTGAATAACCACATTATTCTACCCAACGCTCTCTATCAATGGTGGTTCTAGCACTGATATGGCATAGCCTCAATGACTTCTTTATGAAGGTATCATTAGTTGATAGCACAGAGAGAAGCTATTCATCCCATGACACATCCTCCTTGCAATTGTAAACACTTGTTTTCCCAAACCCTAGAAACCCTCATTTGCACAAACCCAAGAAACCCTCGTGGATAATGCAAGAGGAAGAAGAAGGGAAGACAACGAATGGTTTTATATTGAGCAGACAAGGAAGAGAAGACATGTGTTTTTGAATAGAGTCCATGTGTGTTATTAATTTCATAACAACAAAGCACATGTTTGCTTTTTTTTCTTTGTAAACTTACATGACATTCTGATAGGTTATGTCCACCAAGGACATTGTTGGGGAAATGAAGCAAAAAAAAGATATCTGCTAACTTGGAGGGGAAGCAAATGGTAGAATATATTTGTTGAGGGAATTTCTATCTTGGGATGTAGAGTAATGTGTGACTCAACAACAAAAAATGTGGTGTTGCAAGAAGGGAAATTGACGTCATCTTAGTAGAGCAAACCACTTAGACAACACCAAAATCATAATATAGATTCATGTTCAAAGGATTACGTGTACATTGCGAGAAACATGTATAGAAGTCTGAAACTGACCAAAATTACAAATCAACTATACCTATCTTTAACATACTATTATTCCTTGAGTTTTGACTTTTCATGCAATCATAATCAAATGGTTAAGCAACATCCAATGCATCAATCAAATGTCTAAGAAGGAAAATATGCTAACTATTTAGTTTTTCCCAATAGAAAAAAAAGAGTTTGATCTACTATTGCATATTTGTACTAGAATCCAAGCCCGTGAAGACTAAAATCAAATAGCTAAAGGTTTAATTGAAGTAACCTTGCATTGAAACTCGAACATCTCCAAGCTTTTGGTGTACTTATACTACAACTTGGATTAAAAGGATGTAGTATTAGAGAGATCAATCCCTTAGTTTTAATTACATAGATACAATGTTGTATCTAGAATTAAAAGTCAATTTCCTGCATTGGCCAATCAATCCCTACAATTTCATTTATATAAAATAGATTTCAATTATGTTAATTTGGCAAAGCTTTTCACCTCAAATATACTATAACGATCCTTAAATAGTTAAAATTAGGTACAATAAATTATAATTTCTTATGATTGGGAAACAACAAAAACATGGTAGCAACGGGAAAAATTCCTTTCATCCAACCAAATGCTCCAAGCACAAACCAATCTCCAATAAAATTGAAGGAACTTAATGTGGACACAAAATCTCACAAATTCGATGGTTGTAATGCCTAACCCTCATAATTTTATTTTATTTTAAATGTACATAGGGTTATTTTTGGTAGCTACTTGCCAAATGCGCAACAAAAATAAGATTATATTTGACAGAAAAGAAAATAAAATAAACCTTCTTTGACAACTGAAATGCTCAATATTTTTACATCATAAGTTTATATGCATAGATAGCCCCAAGAGTTAGCTCAATCGGTCAAGTACTCGTAGTTAGGCCTCCCAGCATGTGAGGTCGCGAAATACATTCTCATCGACTCTCTTGGGGTTAGGCACGCAGAGGCCGCGGGTGTGAGGCCCCTTCAGGTGGGTCCGCCATAAATTATTTCGTGGATGTAGCCCGTTGGTCAAGCCGGTGCGTGAACCACATTGAAAAAAAAAGTTTATATGCATAGATATTTTATAACAATTAAATGCCAAATTTGACAGAAGGAAAAGAAAAGAAAAACTATTTTTTGATAGTTGAAATGCCCAATACTTTTAGAACATAAGTTCATATGCACATAGAGAGTTTTAGTAGTTAAATGTCATATGTTATACAAAAAAAATCATATATTTGAGAGAAAAAATTTAGTATATATACACCAAGAGATTTTCCAAGGTTAAATGCCAAATGTGAAGCAAAAAAATAGTTAAATGGAAAAAAAACAATAAATAAAAACTCTTATGTCGATGGAAATGCTCAATATATTATAGATGTGTGACACTAAAATACATAAATTCATGGTTCCAAAAAAGACCCAATGTTTGATTACATGGATCAATTGTGAAGGCTAAGGACAAGTTGATCTTCTAACTCAAATGAAGGAGGGTAATGATTACAATGGGTGTAATTATTTTTTCAATGCTTGAGACATATTGGTAGTGCACTTGTAGCAACACCTATAATTCAAAAAATAGAGTACAAGAATGGAACCTTAGCTAATAGGAAACTACTAAACTAAGCCTAAACCTACCTAATGGTTTTGAGAGGCAAATTAACCCCAACACATAAAAACCAAAATTTTCCCTAAGCTAGAGATAAAATGGCATTAGGTAATTACTACCATAAATCAAAAGTGCATACATATATATCTTTATGTATATTTCAAAGTTAGCATTGGCATAGTATAATCCAAAACTTCATTAGCAGTCTTTGAGAAAAAGAGTCTAAATATGTAAGACCCTTGAGTATAAAATCTCGAGACATGTTTAACTTAAAAAGCATCAAAACTACAAAAAGGGAAAGCCCTAATGTAGTTACAACTTATCTGACCTTGTACATGTAACCAACCACTTTACACAACTGACTTGTTGTGTGTCGGGTTATTAATATGCATTAGCCCTTTACATTAAATGATCGACAAGGTGTTTGTAAACTTTAAAATGCAAGCACATGAAATGTAGAATTAAATCTTATCCTAACTATCCTATCTACTAGAGAACTAATTATGCATTCATAGACTTGTAATAAGATTGAAATGGATCTGCATATTATGTCAAGATGTTTTATCTGCGCATAAGTATGATTCTAATAAGATATTTTGTCCAATCAGTGAATGTTTAAACTATTTATATGCAAAGGAAACTAAAATGTTTATGAATAAATTATATTAAAAAACAAGGCATTCATTAGTTCCTTGGTTTAAATCCCCTTGAAAGGGTTATGACATAGTCCTTTTACTTAATGAGTTAAGTGTTCTTGTAGTCAGAAACATGAATATAATTAATGGCCAAAGAATTATAGTTATTATAATCTAATCAAACAATAATGCAAGCATAATTGTGCTACTGAAATATAAAAGGATAATAGTATTGAAATCATCTACTCACACCATTCAACTAACCTATGCTCGAGCTTTGCAAACTGAAACATTACTTCAACTTCAGGTTAATCAACGATTTATTGAGTAAATTAGTACAAAAGAGGAACACAAGTAATTTAATAAACACTTAAGGATTGAAACACAACTTCTTAGTATACAAAAGAATGATACCAAAATACAAACTTATATAATAGGAACATATTTGTGTCCAAAGGAACATAACCATAATACAAACTTGTATGCTAATTGATGACAATGTATTCACAAATATGAAGTATTTACACACACTCATATTACCTAGCTATGATACATAGCCACTACACAATCCAAGTTGGTGGGCCTTCCCTACTAGACAATGAACTAGATAAAACACAATCTCACACAATTAGAATAAATACTGTTAAGTTTTCAATGGTTATATCCGATCATATAACATTTAGCATCATAACAACATAACCATAACCAAAATGATCACTGAAAGATAGAAAAGCACAACCACACAAAAGAACACAAATATTTATCCTGGGAAACCCTCACGGGGAAGAAAACCCAGCAAAATTTCCTCTGTATAAGATGTATAAAAGACAACCAAAAACAGTTGTTCTCCTCCTTCTGTTATGTCTCTCTCTCTCTCCTATGCACTACACAAGTGAGTGAGTGTGTACAAACGAGGAACACATCCCCTCTATTTATACTCCTTTCGTCACTTGACTTTTGCACTAGACAAGTCGGCCCCAATAAACTGTCTGGGCCGACTTCACCTAGGAATACTAAAATATAGTATTTTATATTATTTATTAAGGTACCAGTTGCATGGTTATAATAATTTCATAGAACATATGCATAACGACAAATTATTATGCATCATGCAACTGTTTAGCAAATACAATATTCATCCATATCTCACAAAAACTTTCTAGATGTGTTCCATCTCTACCATGACATCATTGAGATTGTGCACTAATCCAATATGTCAAAAAGAGGTTTCATTCTAGATAAGTAGCAATGGAGAGATGTATAGCACCATGGGTTACTTACCCATCACATGCATATTAGTAGTATATTGTCATTAATGCAAATATTCTATCATGCATAATACATAGAATATACAGGAAAGACAATTCAAATACTTATATTTGTTTTTTTGTTGTCATCTCCTTCTGGATCAACAACTTCTTCTTTGACTAGTGAGATTGCTTCGATCTCATGCTTGCTTGAAAGCTTTTCTGGAATGCTGCTTCTGGCAGACCTAGGGTTTGATAGAGAAACCCTAATTTTTCAATTGAGACATCTTTCAGATCTGATTGGGTAAAAAGATGCACTTCCTCAAGGTGCGCTGAGCAGTATACTCATTTTCCCAAAACTGTGATCAAAACTGCAAAATATATGATGCCCTAGTTTTCTTTAGTTTCTTCTGCAGAAATTCCTGATATTGTTTATGCGGTATCTCCAAAATCACTACTCTTCTATGTATGAAACTTCGCATGGAGGGAGGCCTATCTGTCCTCTTTCCAACACCATAGGTTAGAGCAGAATTGGTTTCACCAATTGGACTTATGTGAGTTTTCCCAAGGTGACTTATTTCAGCACTGTCCAGAATAACGAACTTGTACGGACGACGACGTGTCATGGTTTCACCTTCAGGGTATGAAACTTTTACCACTGAAAGTGCAGTCTATTCCCTATATAGAAAATCTTGTGAAATTTCATTTGGACCTTCGAATCCCTATATATAGCAATTCTCCTTAGGTCACATGTTTAAGTATGAATCTTGGGAGAGGCTGGAACCCTGACTTGGAGGAATCATATCTCCTAGAATATAGCGAATCTGAGGCTGCAAATTTTACACATCGTACATAAGGAATTTATCTTTGGCCTGTAAACTTTTCGTCTCATGATCCTTCTCCAAGATCGAGATATAGCGAATGTACCAAAACTACTAGTTTTAGTATTTTAGGGTTTTCAAGCATGAAACCCTAATCTTCAATAACTGTAGTTGTAGCACTGTTTCGGCTGCAAAAATAATTCTTTAAGGGTGGCTCTTGATACCATGTTAAGTTTTCAATGGTTATATCAGATCTTATAACATTTAGCATCATAACAACATAACCATAAAAAAAGATCACTTAAAGATAGACAAGCACAGCCACACAAAAGAACACAAAGATTTATCTTGGGAAAACCTCATGGGGAAGAAGACCCGACGAAACTTCCTCTGTATAAGATGTATAAAAGACAACCAAAAACAGTTGTTCTCCTCCTCTCTCTCTCTCTCTCTCTCTCTCTCTCTCTCTCCTATGCGCTACACAAGTGAGTGAGTGTGTACAAATACAAAAGAGGAACACATCTCCTCTATTTATACTCTTTTCGTCACTTGACTTTTGCACTAGACAAGTCGGCCCCAATAAACTGTCTCGGCTGAATTCACCTAGGAATACTCAAAAATAGTATTTTATATTATTTATTACGGTACTAAAGACCCAACACAAGTGGAGGCTTTACCTCATGACTCTATGATGACCAAATACAATAGTAACACCCCGTCGGAGGAATAATAACGTCTCCCTTGGGTTACATCAGTAAAATACATTTAGAATATCCTTTGAAGTTACAATATTTCAACAAATACACCATAACAGGATTAGTTTGGAATTAACGAATACAAATTGAACTTACAACACTATTTTGAACATAATAAAAAAGGTCTAAAACTTAGTTTTAAGGAAACAACACAACAATGATCTCAAATTATAGTTCCAGGTCTCTCCTCCTCCATGCATATTTATACAAAAAAGACCAATGGGAAGGATAAGATCCGATCCCCCAAATTCGGAACTTGTTCAAACAAACGTTAGAATTTTGGGAAATCAATCACACAAGGAATATGGGAAAATCCAATCTAGGAAATCATCCAAATATTTTAGACATTGCTTTATTTGAGAAAACCACATAGGAGTTATCTTAATGGGTTCACTCTACACAAAACCCATGTTTTGGAATCTCAAGATTCTCCCTCATATGTCCACAAATCACGCAACAATATCACTTCCTAGAAACTATTGCTAAGTTTGGCCAAATCATTGACCATGAGCTGGGGGATCACACATGTGATATGGGTACAAACTAATTAACACATAGCCCTCTTGAACCTTCTGTCTGCAAATTCCATGTGGTCGATTTTTGTTTGGACAAATGGAAGTATGCACATTGATGATGATAGTAGTAGGAACTAAACTGTGGCTACATGAATCTTACTTCATAAACTATCATTAGTAAACCAACAATAATACTAATTAATTCATCAAAAGCTAAGAATATATATGAAAATTAACCACTCTATGCTTATAAACTTGTCAAGACTCATTTACAAAGAATTATGGTAGTAAATGGGGATGAAAGGTGAGAGGATGAAGCAAAAGTGATAAAGAAGGATGACGTTAAATAGTGAAAAAGATGACAATTGGAATCCCAACACCATGTATTGGTTTAGCACTTAACCCTTTAATAGTAAAACAATCAAAACAAAATCCAGATATGTTAATCCCTTGGGGCATAAACATCCATTACATACATTTTAACTTAACTAAGGAAGGAGAGCGAGAAACCTTGCAAATGCATATTTCTCTGTAGAAAAATGGAATACCTTAAGGTATAAAACCCAAAGTTAAGTTTAACATAAAAAACACGAGAACTGCAACAAGGGAAAGCCCTAATGCAATCCATATCCTATATGATCTTTTGCATGTAACTAACCACTTGACTGCAACAATCTTGCCATGTATGGCTTTAACAATTAAACCTTTAACAATAAAACCCTCAAATCAAAATGTAGATTTGTTAAACCCTTGGGGAAAATACATTCATTACATGAATTTTTAACTGAAATGAGGGGGATGAGTGAAAAACCTTGCAAGGCCATATTTCTTTGTAAAAATACATAAGACCCTCATGTATAAAACCCTGCTTTAGGTTCAAATTAAAAGACATCATCAATGGAAAGAGGGAAAACCCTAATGCAGTTCGTAGCATAACTGATCTTGTACATGTAACTAACCACTTGACTACCATAGTCTTGCATTGTATGGTTTTCGGAGATAACCCTTTTACAATAAAAAAGCCATTCCTCCTTCTGTAAGTTATGTCCTTAATTTTGTTTGTCCACTTCTTTAAAGCAGATGTCTCCAACTTAAGAGACGAAGATATCTTATAATCAATGAGAGTTGATGCGAGATTGAGATCTTATTTTGGTCTTCAATTTTTATGGCACCCCTCAAAGCATTAAAAAATGGTGGCTCTGCCACTGATGGCTGCATTGATGTCAATGTAGAGGGTTGAAGAGATTTGATGTCTTACATTCAACAAACATGAGCATTGGATACAACATGCACTTCTACACTAATTTTTCTCAAGTCTAAGAAAGACGACACATGCCAACATACTCCTCCTCGACATAAGTAACATTAAGAACTAGGAAGTGAATTGACTAATAGAAAACAAACAAGATGAATTGTCTATAGTTCAATAGATGAGCTATCATATTTGGTTTTATGTTATTTTTCTTTTGTCAGTGACAAAAAACTTACTGTAAGGATAGAGAGGCAAGCATTGCATGGAAGCTTATCTTTATTGAGTTTTAACGGGTATCTTTTGGATTCATTGTCAATGCAGAAGCTAACATATCAATCCTAGATAGGCAATAATGTAGATGTAGAAATACCATTTGTGTGTACACACACACACACACACACCATAAAAGAAATTGTCATTTACAAATTTTTTATTTTATGAAATAATGCTCTTACATTTTGAAACTATGTTGTACCTCCTTGTTTGTTTATCAGACTCCTCCATGCAAGCATGCTTTGTCCTTGAGTTAGCAAACATTGATGGTCTCCATATATTAAGTTTTGACAATGTATGAACTTGGGATACATCCATTTGTATGTGAATAAATCTGCTCTTGCAACTCAAAAGACAATGGGTATGATTATTGTCTTGTGGAGATCCCTTGAGAAATGATGTTAAATGGATTTGGAGTAGCTTGAATCCTAACCTTCCCTAGCTCAAAATTAAAATATATTCAAAACGTTATGAAACTCGAAAGACATTCAAAGGATGGCACGATTTTCTTGTTTGCTCCACTTTCTTTTTGTTTCCTCAGTTACAATTCATTGTCTATAGAATATGTTAAGTAATAAAAAATATATAAAACACACAATGTGAATAAAAAAATGTTAAGAAATAAATAATATGTAAAACATACAAAATGTAAATAAAAAACATGCATTGGTACTTCGATATTTGGGGAAGCAAGGCCAACACTATGTGCATTCCACATGACTACAATCATATCATTTATAGTCTTTTGATTCCTCTCACTGCGAGTTGCATTCACCATTAATTCTGCTGCACATTCATGCAACACATGATTGTCTACCTACACAACCTATGGCAAAACAATCTTCTTCTTCCTAAATCAAAAGAACCAAGAGCATATTATACCAATTATATATGAAATAAAGTGTAATAAACAATATGTGATCTGGCTCGAATGCTTATATTTAGTCATGGTATTCCTTGAAATTTTGAGGGGGGGAAATTGCCAAACCTCAATCAGTTTGGTACTAGTAGGTGTGATAATAATAGTTGATAACACATGAAAGTATATACCCAAACTCAAGTACACAACAATATTAATAGCTAACTTAGACCATCAAAGTACATGCCCACACTCAAGTATCCATTAATATTAATAGCAAGCTTGGAGTGATTTGTACATGCTGTGGCATACGTAAGTGTGATAACAATAATAACTAATAACACATGAAAGAAAACTCTCAACTCAAGTATGCAATAATATAAATAGCTATTTTGTATAATCATCATTATCATTCAATCACTAAATTCAAATTATAATTGGTTAATTTGGGAGCGTCACTATCATTAGAACTTGTTACATGTTTTTAGAATTTTTCAACTTTGTTGTTAAATAGTAAGTCAAATTCCCACACATTGATAAATATGTAAAAGACGTATAAACTTTGAGATACATGACTATTATAATTCTTGTATTTTTCACACGTTGTCACTCAAATGTATATCTTTGTCAAATCCCCCTCAAATATATTTAAGAAACATGCCAAAATATTGGCTCTATTGAATTTTTCCCAATGATGTCAAACTTAAATCCACCCAATGGAAGGACCAATGCTAGGTCAAGCTTGAATTTAACCAAACTCTACCTTCTTATTGTCATTGTTTGAGGAAATGAAAACAACAAATGGCGTTTGACAAGAAAATGATCACTCTCCTCTAATTCTACTCAAGTGAAGTGCAACTATGTTGTTTTTCTCTGTGTGAAAATAAGGATGGTGTATTGCTTCTTTGGTAGAAATTCTCTTTGATGGATCATACTGCAAAGTTCTTTGCCCCTTATGCACATTTAACCATGAGCAGAGATGGAAACAAATTAAAAGCTATGATATAAATTTTCTATCATACAATAACTCACAGATAACAAGTCTAGTCCATGACTATCCATGTTAGAAACAACTCCTGACAAATCTCTAGGGAACCACTATGGATACTTGTTCCCATGCCAATATTTGCAGGTTGCCAATACTAGCCACATCTCTTCATTGGGAGTTCCAAGGAACCTATTTGATCCAGGTATTGAATTTATAATTTTCTTAAAACCTCTTGTACTACTGAAAATTTAAAAATAAGTATGCTATTCATATTGAATTAGATGTCACATTGAGCTAAATCTCTTGAATCCCTCACTCGAATATCTGATGAAGTTGTTGAATTTCACCATTCCTTATGAAGAGAGGCTTCTTAAGGTACAACTTAGTTGAAATTAGAGGACAATGTTATAGTTATCATAAATGTTCTCAGAAAATTTTATGTAGAGGAAGGAAATGAATATAATTATCATTAATGTATTCTGGTTCATCATCTTCGTATCCATTTTTTGTGCCGAAGAGGCACATTATACAACCCAATAGGGGGGATATGTGTAATTCCTTCCGCGCTCATCTTAGAGATGAAACATGTCCTTTATAAAAAAAATAGCATGTTTGCTCAAATTAAATTTCAAATATTAAGAATTGCATATATATAAAACTACACAAATTAGATAAATTAAAATCATAAACATTGCATTACACACTTCCTCAACATTTCTACTCTAAAAAGGGGTTTGCACCTCCAGATATTTGATCCCTCTTGGTGCTTTGTAGATCCCCTTTTAAGATGGATCTATGTTGGTTAGCCTACAACTCATCGCTCGTAATCCAAGCAACAAGAGGAAAAATGACACAAGTGATTTGATTAGATTGAAAGCAAACAAAAAATGCAACCCACATACCACTTGTCAACTGGCGAAGAGCAATGCTTACAACCTAGAAGCACTTCAGAAGCTTTGCACCAGAGAGTCATAATCTATAGCAAGTGGTAAGAGTTTTAGATTTCCCTTACAAATTCCCTTATAAAAAATGGAAATTAGGCTTTACTATGGCTTCATAGGACTGAAATTTCCAATCTCACGCCTTGTCATGCCCAAGATGTTCTATCTTAAGCAAACATTTTACCTTGTCCACGAGAGTATTTTGAGGCTTCAGATCCTTGCAAAACAATCAGTTGTAGTTATCAAAATGTTTGATCAAAGCTACAATAAGTCCAAATATTTGGAATCCCTCTTAAATAAACTTATAAAATTAGTGTGACATATTACAATTGTTTTAAATTATTCTGGTAAAGCATTAAACTCAACAAAGATTGTGAATGAGGTTATAGTTGAGGTGGAGATGGTGGCATGTCATACCACCCATCAAGGTTCAATTCAATTTAGTTGAGATGAGGACTCATGGAAAGTAACTTAATGGAGTAAAAATCCAACAATCTAAATGGGCTCATGAATGTTAAATTCCCTAGAAACACTAATAAGTAGTTTTCACAGGTGTTAAGTGATTTTTTAGGATAGGGGAGTGGAGTAAATGCCCATTTTCTGGAAGCGTTATGATTCCAAATCAACCTTACATAACTATTGATGACTCCGACAAAGAGTCCACATCTTAGTCCCCTCGCTCGTTCTAAGCCACCAACTCCAACAGACCTTGACACACTCTTACTCCTTTGTTCAACACCAAGAATTTTAGTTTCTAGCATTTTCATTGTACCCTCACCTTGTCTTATACTCTCTCTTGATCTAGACATTTAGATTCTAGTTTATAGCTTCTTCTTATATTTTAATAGTTTTTTCAACTTTTTACATTGATTTAGGAGATGCTTTGGCGTATCCTGAAATGCCCCAGGGTTTGGAGGTTGTTGAAGCAATATGTAACCTTAAACACCAAGAAATATACTAAATAAATTTGGAAACACATGGATTAGTTTTTTGAATCCCATCCAGGGACTTCCAAATTCCACACAGGGGTTTTCAAGAAGGGGTAATTTGTTGCATAACTATACATTTTCCAGTAGAAATCTAACAATCCAAGTGAACCCACCACTGTTCAATTCCCGGAAAACAAAATAAGTGGTTGGGATTAATTGCAAGTCTTTAGTGGTTTCTTGTAGCAGGTTAGAAAAAAAATATGTAATTAGGCTTAATTACAAGTCTTGAGTGACTTTTTAGCAACAACTTAGTAAAAGTCCAACAATCCAAATGTATCAACCAAGGTTGGTGTTAGTTCCCGAGTTTTGATATAAATGGTTGTGTGTTGATGATTTCAGATGGAAATACATGGCACACTCATGGAACAACATGAGGATAGATCACAATGTGCATCAACAACACCCTATGCGTGGCATTTTGCATCCCACTAAGGCCACATGCAATCCAATGTCCGGAAAGGGGAACATGAGCCTATATAAGGGTTATTTGTAATGGGTTGGGGTTCTGTTTTGTTATTCATTGTTGTAGCATTGATGTCCCTGATTCGAGTTTTGATGTATTCATGCTTTCAAATTTAAGTTGCTGAGCAAGATAGAGACTATTTTGGGGTTTTTCAATAAAGGATTATAGAATGTATCCAGTCCTGCTTTGATGTTAATATAAAAACATGTTCCTCTCATGCCACACAGTATGTTTGTTTGTTATGTGTTAAGTATGATTGGTAGCTTCTTACTATATGGAATGCATGTATAAGTATATGAATGTTTAAATAAATGGAGATTAAATTCCCATCCTTCCTTTCACAAGATGTATCATGGTCCTTGTGATTCCTGTATGCATCTTGGGTGAGATATTATTTTGTACACATAATATTGAATATGCCAACACCTATAGGATACCTTTTGGCGAAGCCTTTCAAATCTTGGGTCTGACTGACCACAATCAAAACAAAGGGGGTTGAGCATAAAGGAAGACATGGAGAAATACAACAACCAACTCAACGACATCGTCAACAATGATGAGGGCACTAAGACAGAGTTCCAAAAGTTTTTTTTAGTCAGCTACACATGCAACTACTCTCAGTGACAACCTTGGATCCTTGAGGTTCATGGCCTAGGACAAACTATGTCATAGTGTTGGGGCCTGAGTTTTGAGACAATTGGTAATGCATTGGTGATTCTAGATGTAAAGACAAGGCACACTCAGGGGACAGTGCGAGGATAGATCGTGCCATGCATCAACAACACCCTACGTGTAGCATTTTGCATGCCACTAAGGTTACGCATAGGCCAATGGCCAGAAAGGGGAACATGAGCCTATTTAAGGGAATTTTTGTGATGGGTTGGTGTTTTGTTATGTTGTTCATTGTTATAGCATTGATAACCCTGATTCAAGTTTTGATGAATTCATGTTGTCAAACTTGAGCTGTTGAGCAAGATAGAGATTGTTTTGGGGTTTTCTAGCCAAGGGTTGTAGAAGTATCTAGTTGTACTATAATGTTAATGGAGAAGCTCGTTCCTCCTATGTTATGCAATATGTTTGTTTGTTATGTGTTAAGTATGAATTTATGCTCCATATATGATCCGGATTTATGTGTGAACGAAAT
Organism: Pseudotsuga menziesii; assembly: GCA_001517045.1. Taxonomy (NCBI): domain Eukaryota; kingdom Viridiplantae; phylum Streptophyta; class Pinopsida; order Pinales; family Pinaceae; genus Pseudotsuga; species Pseudotsuga menziesii. The sequence goes on along the minus strand of LPNX010569716.1, from coordinate 520,017 downwards.
GAAAGAACATATACAGAATCATAATAACAGACATTTTGCACATATAACAGAGATACAGTAAACACATATTCTATTAAATGGCGAAAATAGAACAGACTGTAATACAATTGCTAGAATGGTGGTAGCTATCTCTGAGAAGAGATGTGGCCGCTACGCTCATTCGTGCCAAGATGAATACAAAATGAGGCCAAAGGGGCCTATTTATAATAAAAATGAGGTGAGAACCCCAAAAGTCCCAAAACGTAACCCTAGAAGATGAACCGTCATAAAGTTTGCGGCCCCACGGTGGTAAGTTGAACAGTCAACTTCCCGGGGTCATAACTTTTGCATACGATCTCCGATTTGGGCGTTCGAGAACTCGTTGGAAAGGTTGGTCTAAGCTTTACAACTTTTGGTCGACCAAATGTATGCCGATGGCAACCATTTGGCCCCGAATCTCCAAAAAACGTCGTTTAAGGCCTCAAAACGGCCCCGGAAGTTTAGGACTCGAAAAACTGCCGAAAAATAACTAGGAAACTGCCACAATGAACAATTGCTTTGAGCCAGTGGAATAGGTGGGTGGCCACCGATCTCCATCTGGATCAATATAAGAATATGATCAATAGTTGCTTACTATCTGGAATGCATGTATAATTAGATGATTGCTTAAGTAAATGGAGAGTAAATCCCCATCCTTCCCTACGTAACTCATATGATGATCCTTGTAATTCGTGTATGCATCTTGGGTGAGACCTTATTCTATTTATATAATCTTAAATATGTCGGCGCTTGTATGTTACTTGTTAACGAATCCTTTCAAATCTTGGTTCTAACTGACCGCAACCAACAATTGGGTTAAGATTGGGTGGTGTAGATCAGCTAACTAAAGATCCAACTAGAAAATGTGAAGGTTTGGGTCTCAAAGAAATCTACAAATTAAAATTGAAACAAAATAGCCTATGCATTATTCCATGACTATGATAGTGAGAAACGCCCTTAAACAAATGATATATAAAGCTTTGCATTTAATGAGCCCAAAAACATTAATATCTTCAATGAAATTGAACATAACCTAAAAAAAGAAAAAAGAAAAACCGTGATATCAACCAAAGTACATTCATAATATGAAGTGGCATGGGATCCCTACTACCATAGAATGAATTAATATATTGAAAAATATCACAATCCAAATATTCAAGCACTAGATGTAGCACAGGTTTTCCACTTCCAGTTCTCGTGCTCTCCACATCCAACAACCTTCTCTAATAACTCCACGTGTTGCTCTCAAAAAATTATAGCTAACCATTATTAAAATAACAATGAAATCCTTGATATAACATACTTAACAATGTGAGGATTCCTAGATAACATATGCAAGATATAATCTCTTTATAGGATTTAAATATTATTGTGAAGACTCTATAAAATTTGCAAGCAAGGATTTAAATATTATTGTGAGGACTCTATAAAATTTGCAAGCAAGGATCTAAATATTATTAGATTAACAAATGCAAATCAAATATGAAAATAAGCAAGATAACTTGTAATATGAATAAACCATGGAATTTATAATTCTTTTTAGAATCATTTTTACTGTAAATTATTATTAAAATTTTAATAGAAGTTAATAAATGGAGACATCTAAAAATTCGATGATTTGGACTGGATGACAATTTTTTTGCTAGAATTCGATGTTTTTTTATTTTACAAAATCAGAATTTAGTTGTGTTTTAATCTTGATTTTGATGATAAAAATGGATTAAACACCCTCAAAAACCTTCGGGGCACCCAAAATTCCAAAGCTTGAAAACTGTAACTTTGATTTTGAAAAATTCCAACCGAATTTTTTCAAAATCATAGTAGAAAAATCCATTTATTCCAACTCAAATCATAAAATTTCTTTACTACATGTTAACAAACTCCTAACAAACCTCAAACTTCTAGCTAACTTCATAAAATATGCCCAAAAATCCCTAAATATGATGCATAAGATAAGGTCATTTTTTACCTTTTTATGATGATTTCATAAATATATTCTTTAACCTCTTCAACAAAAAAAAACCATATATATGATGTATAAAATACGTTTTTATTTTCTACTCACATTCCAACTTAGATATGTACTCACATTCCAACTTANTATATATATATATATATATATATATATATATATATATATATAAAAGCCAAGGATATATACCGAGGGAAGAAAATAGGACGTAGCCGTTTGAAAACAAAATGGTACAAAAGTGTTTTCTTGCCAAGAGGCGGGAGGAAGATGAATTCTAATAGGGGGAGGTCGAATGAAAAGAAATATGATACTAAATTTAAAAATTACACATAGGGGAAAGTAGAGGACGAGCCCAAAATTTGGATTTGGATTTTTTTATTAGTCTTTGATATAAGAATGTGATATCCCAAGGTATATATTGTATAAAGGGAAAGGGAAATTATTTATTTGATTTTATTTGATTTTCAAGGGTCTTCAATAAATAAACTTAAATACACAATAGGAGTAAATTTGAGGTTATATGGCCAAGTTAATGGGGTGGATTATGTTTTTGAATTTAATAGGAGTAAATTTGAGGTTATATGCCAAGATAATGGGGGTGGATTATGTTTTTGAATTTAATAGGAGTAAATTTGAGGTTATATGGCCAAGATAATGGGGGTGGATTAGGTTTTTGAATTTTTTCTTGAAATTGGAAATTTTTTTTGTGGGAACTTTGTCTTTAGAGTATTTATCCCTTTTAAAAAGGCGTAGTCTAAATATTTTAAGTTTTTAAATTTTTCTAAGTATAGAAGTCTCACTGGAAATATCTAAAGAATCTTAGAATCACTTATATGAGCTATGGAAATTGTATAACATAGGTTCCATGGGATATTTTGGGTATTTGAGGACGCAAAATCTATTTATGGATTCAAAAACTCAATGTACACATAAAAAACACAATGTACACACTTCCAAATTTGATTTTACCACGAAAAAATTACCGACCAAAACCAAAACCCATTGGAAAGTCCAAAATATGCCGCTCCTTTTACAAATACCTATCAAATTTTAAAAAATAACAAATCCCAATAAAACTTGAACTGATCAAATAAAAAAAAATTAAAAGAAATTATCTACTTTTTATTTCTCCATTAAAAGTGTATATTAATATTGAATTAGTAAGTTCACATAGTTTAAGTAATAGATTCACAAGTGTTGGAATTGATCATAGCAAAAGTTGTGACAACCTTCATTAGGTGATCCTCGATGTCACTTCCTCTCACTAAATGGCCATTTCCATGGAAAATCACATAGTTTATAAGTATTTTTCCCTCACCCTACTCTATGGACTCATGGGTACAAAAAAAATGGGCATGTATTGATCAAAGAAAAATTATGTCATTTCGTTTATGGTAGAGGGTTTTAGACTTTTTTTTTGTTTGAAATCAAAGAAGACATGGATTTAATGTTAAAAAATGGCCTCTACTTTGGTTCAAGAGGAATGTACTTGATTCAATAAACACTTGATTTGACCCATAAACTTGATTCCCCTTTGCTTATACCTATTTGGATATATAGGACTCATTTACCCCTACATTGCCAAGGGGAAGATTCTCTGAGGAGCATAGGTAACATTACTGGAAAATACATAGGCATGTCTACAATCTTATCTTAGGTTTCATGGGAAGCAGTTGTTTCATATGTTTCAAAGATGAATTAATGATTACAAAAAGAGAGAGTCATAACAAGGAGCTTTCACACTCTATAACAAAGCAATAAGACTTGAATGTGCAAGTTAGCCACCCATGTATTGTATGTTAACAATTGGGGCTATAATTAATTCTTAATAAATCGAGGAAGTGATCTAATCATTTTGGAAACTAAGGAAAAGTACTTAGTACATCAACTGCAAGCATTATGCTTCAGATTTTTGTTGGTAGAAAACAATAAAACTAGAGTCGAAGCTTGAGCACAACTAAAGTCAGGACTTGAGAAAGGTTATGAATGCATAGCCAAAGATAGACCCAAAGCACCAACATTGAGTATTCACAGATCCTTGTAAACCCCACATAATCCCTAACATTGTAATCATCAAAAAGTGTGGCATTGTTAGGATTATTAACTAATCCTCCCTTGAACACCATAGTCTATTTATCTTTTCCTAGCTTTGGAGGTCATTTCCACTTCACTAGTGCATGGGGAACTCACCTGGGGGGGACCTACCACTCAATGCACCCGTTTGCATGATTTTAGGAACTCCATGGACCAATCCCTATAATTTAGGAACCCACTCTAAGTGCCACCAACAATATCCAATAGTTGACCCTAGTCGGTGTTCAGTTATTCTCTGATTCCCATCAGTTAGTTCACTCTCAGTCATCCTAGTGCCAGTTTGCATGATTTAAGGGAGGTAGGGCATATTTGCTCACATACCTACATCAATTAACTGGTTTTGAACTAATTTCGTGATCCAAAGTTGCATTAGTGAGCTCTAGCAATGATTTTCCCACACCGAGTTAGCTCTAGAGTTAGTCTGGGTTGGTAGATTCAAATCCTATCTTAGGCAATCAAATTATCCTATTTGTAACACCATTGTATTACATATTATTTACTGATTAATGGATATAATGTTATTCTTCCAATTATTAGTCTCAGGTGTGTTTAATTTTCCATGAATGATTGATAAGAGTTTATTGTATTGCTTCTCTCTCTTCTGCAATATTCTTTCACATTTGATTTCATTCAATCCTGAGGATCCAGCTTCACAAAATTAAACATGGTATCAGAGAAGGTATCCAGGTCAGCTTCAAACCTCAAAAACTTCCATTGATACACCATAGGCAATTGGGTTCCACATAAATACTGTTATTCTTTCCTTGGCCCCTTTGGATTATGTCCAAAGAATTCTAGCAAGGTTTGATGCACCCATATAAAGTGCACATGTCGAAGTGGAGAGTGTTTGAATTGGTTTGATTCTAATTGAAGTGTTTTTGAAAGTAAATTGAAGATTTTCTGAAGAATTAGTTGTTTCTCGAAGCTGTAAGATGGATAATTCAACAGCTTTGACACCCAAAATCCTCAACCCCTTTAGTTATCTTGATTGGAGGGATGATATGCAGATTGTCTTGTGCAACAAGGGTCTGTACAGGGTCACCATGGGAAGAAAGGTCAAACCCCAGTAGCATCTTGAAAAATTGAAGTATCTGAACAAACTCAATGAATCATTTGGCTTCATGTGCATCCACATATCTAGAGAGTTACTCTTTCACCTTGAGGGATTGAGGACACCAAAAGAAGTATGGGATAAGCTCTAATCCTTGTTTGGTAATCAAGATGAGATCAGGGGCCATATTATGGATAATGAGCTGATAGCACTACAACCCAACAACTTCAAAACTATACAACAATTATTCTCAAAATTAAAATCTCTTGTCATGTAATGCAAGCAGTTCGGGATTATGAAGAAGGATGAGCGATTGGTGCTCTCCATTTTGAGCAAACTTGGCCCTTAATTCTTAGTGTTTGTATATACCTTTCACTCTAGGAGACTGACTACTCCTAATTGGAAAATTCCATCCCTTGATGCCTTCACATAGTCTCTAATATAGGAACAAGACAAGCTGATATAGATGGGAGCCCTCAGAGCCTCTCAGAATAATGCTCTCTTGGATGGTGAGATAAAGAATGCACAAGCAAGGAGGAATATGAAAGGAGAAGAAAAAAAGGAAAACTGAATCCAAAACTAATAAAGAGTTTGAACCAACATATGAAGCCTCAAGCTCTAAGAAGGACAAACATCTAAGGTTTGACAAGGGCAAGTGCTCCTATTGCAATAAATGAAACCATACAAAGAAAGGTTGCATGAAGAAGTAAATAGATTAGATGTCAAGAATCCTTGAACAACACAATATTTCACTCCCCAAGGAAGGTTGAATATGGAGATAATGCTGAAGATCATGAGGAATTACATGCACTAAAGGCTGGATTTTCAAAATCTCAAGCCTTTCTCGTTGATTAAGGATCCTCCAATCACATAGTTGGATCCAAAGAATTATTCTTTTCATGACATATTACTGATGGTCCAAGTATTCACATGGGAGATGACACCCAAATCCAAGCTGAAGGAAAGGGTTCAATCAAGTTAGAGCATGGAGTGTTCAAGAATGTCCTCTATGTTCCCTTCTTAGCTGCAAATTTGTTATCTGTATACCAGATGACTCATACAGACTCACCAAAGCGAGTTGTGTTTGGTCCTAACTCAGTGGAGATATCAGATAGCTCAACTAGGAAGTTGATAATGAAAGGTGTTTCAAACCATGCCTTCAATGCATATAAGTTCTCACACTTTCTGCCATACTCAGATCGAGTACAGTATCAGCTACCATTTGAAAGGGAAGGTAAATTCATCCTACCTAAACCTTTTTCATATGATAACGTTTCCATTAATGTTTCAGATTTAGAATATGAAGAAAAATACCGAGTTGAATCAACTTATGGAATTGAATATGAAGTTCAATCGGATCCATATCCATATCTAGTCCCTACTCCCAATCCTAGGCCTAAATGGGCTCAAAGGTTATTGAGGATGTTGGGAACATGATTGGAGAGTCATATGACATGAGGAGAACACGATCCCAGTTTCAAAAAGAGAGCCTTGAGCTATGTCAAACAAATCCACTTCTCCTAGAGAGATGCTACAAACTCCCAAGGAGATGCTTCGTGACGGTAAGGTATGATCGACAGTTATGCTCACTGAAGAACAAATTGGATCATGTCACTCTTCCTCTAGAAAGAAGAGACAAAGGAAAAATTTCTTCTGCTGTCTGTCATCGGTTGGAAGGAGTTGGAGAGGTTCACATGCATAGTACTAGGAAACTAGTGCACACAATAACCCTCGAACTACATTAATGCTCCACAGAGATGCATATTGTAGAACTTTTTTCATAAGTTTTTTATTCAAGATTTTTTTTTCTCTTGATGTGAAAGCTTGATCCTAGTTTTTCATGCTTATTTTGAGGGGGGTTTTTTCTCATGAGGTTTTCCCCATTTCCTTGGTTTGTTAAGCATTCATTTTTTCATTTAGATTGTATGGGTGACCTTTGGTCTTATTTTCCAGGGCCCAGGTTTTCCAAGTTAGGATTAAGGGGGGAGGGTCTTAGGATTATTAATCAATCCTCCCTTTACCACCATAGTCTATTTGTATTTTGCTAGCTTAGGAGGTCATTTCCACTTCACTAGTGCATGGGGGACTCACCTGGGGTGAACCTACAACTCAATGCACCTGTATGCATGAGTTTAGGATCTCCAGGGACCAATCCCTATAATTTAGGAACCCACTTTGAGTTCCACCAGCAGTCTCCAACAGTTGACCCTAGTCAATGTTCAATTATGTTCAATTATGCTCTGATTCCCATCAGTTGGTGCACTCTTAGTCATCCTAGTGTTAGTTTGCATGATTTAAGGGAGGTAGGGAACATTTTTTGACCTACCTAAATTAGTTAATTGGTTTTGAACTGATTCAGTGATCCAGAGTTGCATTACTGATCTCTAGTGGTGATTTTCCCATATCGAGTTAGCTTCGGAGTCAGTCCAGGTTGGTAGATTCAAATCCATCTTAGGCATTCAAATTATCCTATTGTAACACCATTGTATTACATATTATTTAATGATTAATGGATGTAATGTTATTCTTCCAATTACTGGTCTCATGCATGTTTAATTTTCCATGAATTATTGATTAGAATTTACATTACTGCTTCTCTCTCTTCTGGAATTTTCTTCCACATTTGATTTCATTCAGGGCTAAGGATCCAGCTTCACAAAATTAAATAGGTGTAAGGATGAGTATGAAAGAAATAGAGGTACCTTGACATAGTCACAATGATTTCTTTGATGCCTCTTAAAATTCTTGACATGCTTCTTCACAATCTTCTTGTTCAATAGAGGAATCACCATTTTTCCTTCAGCCAACCTAACACCTCGTTTTTCTCTCTTTTCCGCTCAAACTTGAAGTTTTCAAACTAATTAAAAGTGGAATGTGTATAATAGTATATGTTAAATTTAGGTTGTTTATTCATGGAACCAAGAACAGACAAGATTATTAAGGTCTAATCTATAATTTATGCTCTCTATTATCCCTATTTTGAATTGAATTTCTATATACTAAGTACTTCAATGTTTTAATAAATTTTTTGTTTTTCTAGCCCAAACCAAAAATAACGAGGTTCAACAAGTTATATGGTTAGGGTATAAAGTGCATTAGGTTATTGCAATTGATATAAAGTACAACAATCAGAGCAAAGTCTTCTATTTTTAACCCTTTCTTCCTAGAGCAAAGGAGGTTTAGGGAAGAGGTGCTGAACGAGGTGAATCTAGGACTATGACTGGCACATTCAAGGGTACTCAATATGGATCTGAATCTATCTCCAATCTTGTTATACCCAAATACTATCACCAACATGTGATAAGATATCTAACACCTTCATTTTCCCTCAATCCCAAACATTGAAGTGAAAACAGTGCTCTGAATGTTTATCTTAAATACAAAACTCCAACATCGTTCTTACCCTTAAGCTGATAAGCGGTACCTAATACAAAACCGCCTGAGTCATTTGGAAGACAGGTAGTGCGACCTCCTTTAACCTTTGCCTTTGGTGCGGTTCTCACCTTGCATCGCTCTGTCATAAAGGAGTATAAGCGGTGCCATTGGTAAAAAGTGAAAAAGAGAAGGTTTCACGAAGCTTCTAGAACAAAAGCCTCGTGTCTAGCCTTGTCCCTACTTACCTGGGTCAGTTAAGCTCAAGATCCATGCTTTGGGGATCTCATGGCCACCTCACTCGCCTAGTTCTCAACCATTCCTATCCCTTTGAGCCCTATAGAACCAGGCTCATACTCCATGGTTGAGGAGAGAAGAAAATAGTAAAGTTATGCTGTTGAATTAACATCTTGGCCTAATCCATTATAGAGCATAGAGGAGCAAGTTGGAGCTATCGGGGATGAGATGCCAGTCTTATGAAAGAGTGCATCGACACTAAGGCAAAATGGTTGTAAGCTCCTTCATTCATATATTAATTCAAAGTCGATTTCTTTCCCATATATCTGTTGTGTTATAATCTCACATGTATATTATCAAATTTCTTAGTCACTGATATGGATCTATGGATAGTTTTCTGGTATCTTTGATGTTGTTGTATATTTGATGTGTTTTTGCAGGTTTTCCATCAGAGATATTATTCCAAGTATCCATAGCTTTTAGGGAGAGTCTTCTGACCTAGTTGTGCCTCATTTGTTTTGGATTTGAACCATTAAAACTACAGGAACAAATTCTGTCTACAGAAGGTGAAATATTCTTGATAACAAATCTGGCGATTCTGCAAGGGATTACAAGCTTCAATTGATTTGATCTTCCTCAGTCTTCAAACACTTGTCTGAATCCAAGCTCCAGTATTCAATCTTTTCAGTCAGATCTACTGTCTAACTTAGTGATGTTTTGGTTTGAAATCATCAGATCTCTTCAGATCTTAGCCACCTTGACTTTATATGCTCTGTAATACTGTTGATTCATCAGTTTTGATAGTGTTTTTTCAACTTCTAACTTGAAATTTTCGCTCTCCTTATGTTCTGGATTTTTACAGGGAACCGCTCATGTGATGTGGGAGATATGCAGTGCCATCGCCTAAATGCATTTATCCATAGGTGGTGCCACCACCTGAGTAAAAAAAGAAAGAAGCGATGCTGCATCAAAAACTGCTTTGTCAGTAACCCCTTTAGCACAGTTCCAGGTAGGCCCTGTTCCAGACCTTGTTTTTAATGTTTTGCAAAAATAGATTTTGGTTTTGCTTTCAGACCTATACTGTCAAGGATTGTTTTTATAAATCTGAGTGATCATGGTTGGAATTTTTCGGTGGTAAGAGCTTGTTTGGTTGAAAAATCCAACAGTTAGGTTAGGCTTGTTTATTATTCATTGCTTCCATGCTTGTTGGTTTTGATTTTGAAAGGAATAATTGAAAGTATTGTTTCAGTTAGGTCTCTTTTCGTTCATTGATAAAGACTAAGAGAAAGGCTACTTGATCTTTTCCTTGTTTTCATTTTTCCATAGAGTTAGTGGGAGACTTCTTTTCTACTTTAAAAAAGATTTTTTTTTGTTGACACTAGGTCATTGTTTTTAACGAGCTTAAATCACTGGATCTCTGATTAGCTTCATAAGCTTTTAGGATTCCTTTTTTCTTTTGTCTCTTTTGCATCATAATCTCATCAAAAGAAAAATATCAATAGTTTAAGTTAGATCTTTCCATGTTTTAGAGAAAAATTGAAAAAATAGATTGCATATGCATATTGAGTGTTGGTTGTTTTTCTTTTAGGAAGCGAGACTCTATCCCATCTGATTGCTTTCAAAAAATTAGTTTGGAGCTGTTGCGAGTAATAGACAAACCTATGTTGTAGGACAATCCACAGTATATGTCCCTCCCACCAACACAAATGTGGTAAACCATCTTTCAAGTTTAGGTCAACCCTCGGTGGTGCAACCTGCAGTTCATCAACCCTCATGGGGTTATGGTTATCTAGCAAATCAAATGCCTATAGGAAATATGAATTATCAACCTAACCCTATAGGAATGTCTTATACTAGAATTCCATACACTGGGAATAATTTTACACCATGGGGGCAACCCAACTGGTCTTATATGTTGACGATGGGAGGAATACCTATTCATACTGCTGGCGGTGCCGGAGGGCCACCTTCTGGTGGCTCTCCTCCTAGTGGTCTTGGTGGTCCTGGGGGTTCTGGTGGCCCTCCTCCTGGTGGTCTTGGTGGTCTTGGTGGTCCTAGTGGTCCTAGTGGTCCTAGGGGTTTTGGTGGCCCTCCTCTTGGTGGTCCCAGGGGTTCTGGTGGCCCTCCTCTCGGTGGTCCTGGTGGTCTTGGGGGTTCTGGTGGCCCTCCTCCTGGTGGTCCTAACCGACCTAACGGTACCGATGGCTCTAGCAGCCCTAACCCTGGAGGTCAATCTTCGGGAAGTAAATCATCTCATCAGACATTTCAACAACCTGTAAATCAGTCAACCTATGACCCTACTAGTGGTTACATGCCTTATCAATATTACCAGTACATGGAACCCAATCGTCAGTTACCTTTCCTAGCAAATTTGGACTTACCTGACTTGTCCAAGTTGATTAATGACCCCATCCAACACAATCCTTAGTGGCGTGCAATTCCAGTAAAGTTTCCATAGGACATCCCAAAATTCGATGGTAATCAGGGAGATGATCCCAGAATCACGTTATGACTTTCCATCTATGGTGTTCGTCCAAATCCTTGATGGATGATTCTATTCGATTGAGACTCTTCCAACGCACTTTGACCGGTACGGCCGTGAAGTGGTATATTGAACTTCCACGACATTCGTTTGTGGATTTTAGTGCATTGGAAACTGTCTTCCTCACACACTTTCAGCTACCCATTCATTATGAAATGGGTATAGACCTTTTAACTTCTTTGCGTCAAAACACCTCCACACACATATCAGATCACATCCATGAGTGGAGAGGGCAGAGAAGGCTCATTAAAGCTCCTATCCCGGACCAACTCTTAGCTGATTGGTTTACGAAGTCTTTGTTGCCACCTATTGCCTGAGATGTAGCTATGGGAGGTGCTGTCACTGAAGAGTAGGATATTAGTCATGCTTAGTACCTGGATTTGGTGTATTCCCAGTCCAGAACACTATATGACTTGACCCCTCAAGCTCCTCTCCCTAGCACTGATCTTGCTAAGCCACTTGCAGAAACTCCTGTTGATGGGATTGTTGGTTCAATCCAACCCTCATTAGTAGGAAAAACTGCCAAGCAACCCAATGTTTCTGCTACTACTCCTTCAACTCCCAAGGTTTCCGTCAAGGTGAATGCTATTCAAAGTACACAAACACTTGGTAATAATAAAAAGAAAGGTAAAGGAAAAAACAAAAAACTTGGAAACCAACAAGAGAACCTGAAACCTACAACCAATGAAAACGATAAAAGGAAGAGAAAAGAGAAATATCCATGTCTGTTGTGTGTAAGGGATTGCTTCACGAAGGAGTGTCCTCGTTGTGAAGAAATCAATAAATTTTTTCAAACTAACCCTATGCTAGTAGTTCTCACTGATCCTTTCCCTTCTCAGCAACAATTGATAGATCACATGTCTAATCAAGGAAATTCTAGTTCTTCAGAGGAAATTCACATGATGTCCTTGGAAACTACTAATTTACAAACTCAAAGTCAGAATTATGACAAACCTGTAGATAAAAAGGAAGACAATTCTTCTTCAGATAAAGCTCCCCCTACTGGTTCTCCCATGTCCTTGTCTAATGGTTCCCTAACCATCAAGAAACCTAATCTCAACATAATTTTGCGTTCACCCAAGAGTACTCTTAGAAAGTCTGTTTTCAACCCTAATTCTCAAGCTGCACAGTTTTACAACGTCGTTGAAGATCTCGCTCAGGAACCATGTGCAATGTCTACCTTGGAAGTACGCCAAAGTTGTCCTACATAACGAGAAAACCTATTAACCGTGTTAGGATCCCTAGACCCGGACAACACTAATTTGATTCATTTCAATGTCGAGAACTATAAGTCTAGACTGCCTCACCAACTCACTTTTCAAATCATGATGAAAGTAGTTGGGAAAAAGGTCTTTAGAACTGTCTTAGACGAAGGAGCTTCAACTTCAGTTTTGTCCCTATCTTGTTGGAAATCCCTCAGCTCTCTCGAGCTTGTAGAATCACCGACGACCCCAAAAGCCTTTGATGGATGAGGTTTCCAGCCCAGTGGTCTCATACCAGCACTTTCGGTCAAGCTTGGGGGAAAAACTGTTTTCGTTCAAGTGGAAGTGGTGGATGCCCCTTTAGATTACAATCTCTTGTTAGGAAGAAATTGGTTTTATTCCATGACTGTTGTCGCTTCGATGGTATTTTGAACTCTCCAATTTCTGCATCTAGGGAAGATTGTAACAATTGATCAGCTTGATTTATGTACACTGGATGTTACTACCCCTACGACAAATAACATCACTATGTTAGGTCAGTCCCCTCCTCCTTACCAGTCGATTGATATAGGCATGCTGAAGGATTCTTCCCTTATGGGGGTGTTCCCGTCAGCTCCTTCTAACATAGAAACATCGACAGTAAATATGATTTATTCGTTTGGTGATGATCCCAAAGGCAAAAAAAGTTGTTGAGTCAACTTCATTGAGTTTGCAACAAGAAATGTATGACGTTGTCCAAATCCTTTTCGATGACCACACTGATGATCTTCATCTGGTGGTTTTAGATCCCTACCACCTACCCTACTAGTTAGAACCCTCTCTTCCTACTCTGGATTATCTCTCCTAGAATTTTCCTTCTAGAAATTCCATTATTGAGATCATGAGTACGAATGATTCTGTATGGTAGGATCACCATCACAGATCATCATTCCTCCCCAACACCAGTTCGGAAGACCATGGTTTTGCATCTCTCTTTAGTACTGATATTGTCCATACTCCTCAAACTCCTGTATTGTTGCAGAACACTAAATCTGAAGGAAATCTCTGTAACATTACCAAAAAAATTCCAATCAACATAGCAGTCAAGCCTCGCACTCTTGAGCACATTCATGTTGGGCATAACTGCTCAACAAAAGAATCTAAAGCATATAAAGCACTTTTCAAGGAATTTCGAGATATTTTTTCTTGGTCCTATGAAGAAATGCCTGGGATAGACCCATCTATCATGGTCCATGAAATCAAAACCTATCCCACAGCCAAACCTGTCAGGGAAAAACTAAGGCAATTCTATCCACGAAAGGATGCGACTTTCAAAGCCGAAATAGAAAAAATTCTGAAAGCAGGGTTTATTTATCCTGTGCCCCTGACAGAGTGGGTATCAAACATTGTCCCTATCAATAAAAAATAGAGCACTATTAGAGTCTGCATTGATTTCAGAGATTTGAATAAAGCTTGTCCCAAAGAATACTTTCCAACTCCGCATATCGACCAGATTATCGATAACTGTGCTGGAATTGTCATCTTCTCATTCATGGATGGATTTTCTTGCTATAATCAGATCAAGATATTGCCCAATGATCAGCACAAGATGACATTTATTTTCCCATGGGGTACTTTTGCATATAGGAAGTTACCATTTGGCCTGAAGAACACCGGAGCTACGTTTCAGCATGCTATGTCCTATGCGTTTCACGATGTAAAACATATTGTGGAACCGTACCTTAATGACCTCCCAACTCATTCACAACGACGAGAGGACCACCCTGGTCATCTTAGGGATATTTTTCTGAGATGACGTCATTATAACATACGACTCAATTCGCATAAATGCATTTTTTGTGTTGAGACAGGACGTCTCCTAGGTTTCATGGTTTCTAAGGATGTCATCCAGATAGATCCATTGAAAATTGTAGCTATTTTATCCCTACCAGCCCCAACCAATCTTGTTGAACTCCAAATTTTGCAGAAGAAGGCAAATTTTCTCCGTCGTTTCGTGTGCAATTTTGCAGAGAAAACATACGGCTATATGCGTCTCCTCAAAAAGGACACTCCGTTCTTTTGGGATGACCAAGCCCAACGCGCATTTGATAATATTAAAAATGCTTTGACCCATTCACCTGTGATACACCCCCCCAGATTACTCAAAGGATTTTCTCTTATACATTGCTGCCTTCACTACTACCATCAGCATGGTTTTGGTGCAGGAAAATCCTGATGGTCAGGAGCACATGATCTATTACGCCAGTAAGAATCTCATAGATTCTGAAACTCAATACTCACATGTGGAGAAGTTAGCATTTGCTATGGTCATTGCTGTACAAAAATTTCAGCACTACATCTTGCTTCGTACTACCATCGTATTGGCAGATCAGAACCCTATGTATTACATCTTGACTCATCAGGTGCTAGGGGAAAAATATTCCCGATGGATAGTCATCCTATAGGAATTTGACCTTGAATTTTCAAAAGCCACATCAAAGGAATCCTTGGTTTTTGCTGAGCTGATGTGTGATCTTCCCTGTGCTTCGATGGATTCTGAGCCTAGTGATACATTCTTGAATGAATTTCTATTCCTGATAAGCACTACTGATCCGTGGTATGGATATTTGATAATTTATCTCCATACACAAATATTTCAGCCCACTCTATCCCATGATGATTGTTGCCATATCTGTCACCATGCAAAATACTACCTTATCCTCAATGATACTTTGTATAGGCATGGTACTGATTCGGTTATCCGACGATGCCTTACACATGAAGAGGCTAAACAAGTTCTGAATGACTGCCACTTTGGACCATGTGGCGGTCATCTCTCTGGGATGGCTACAACCCAGAAAATCCTTCGCGCTGGCTATTTTTGGCCTTCAATCTTTAAAGATTTTCATGAGGCTGTTAAGAAATGCCCACCCTGCCAATATTTCTATCCGAAAAAGTGCACCCACCCTACTCCGTTACACCCCATCATTGCCGTTGGCCCTTTCGCCAAATGGGGGGGCATGGTTACATCATAGTAGCCGTTGATTATTTTACGAAATGGGTTGAGGCTATGCCTACAAATGCAGAGAATGGTAAGACTTCCGCCCTATTTATATTCAATCACATGATACACATAGTCTATATTTACTGATCACGGATCACATTTCCGGAATCCCATAGTCTATATTTACTGATCACGGATCACATTTCCGGAATCAGATGATGGAAGAACTAAGTGCCAAGTTGGGTTTTCGTCATGAAAACTCAACACCCTATTATCCACAAGGTAATGGTCAAGTCGAGGCCATTAATAAAGTTTTAAAAACCATGTTACGACGGATGGTTGGAGATCACAAATCCAACTGGAACCACATCCTCTTCTCCTCTCTTTGGCTTATAGGACTTCAGTAAAAACACCTACTGGTTTTACACCTTTCCAGTTAGTTTATTGACTAGAAGCTGTCTTGCCTATTCAGTGCAAGATTCCATCTTTGAAACTTTCCGTTGAACTTCTCCTAGATAATTCTATCGAGGAAGAAAGATTCCTATACTTGAACAATCTTGATGAAACTAGATGAGATGCTGCCTTAGACAATGAGGCACACAAGAAACGCGTCAAGGAATAGTATGACAAGTCTGTCCAACCTCGCATTTTTAATGAAGGTGACCTAGTTCTGACTTACGATCAGAGACATGACAAGCTAGGGAAAGGGAAGTTCGAATCAATGTGGTACGATCCCTTTATCGTTTCCAAAGTTTTAGAGAAAGGGGCTTATGAGCTCGTGGACTATGATGGAATCCCCTTCAGGAAACCTCGCAATGGGTTGTACCTGAAGAGGTACTATGCCTAGATCATTCATGTACGGTACCTTGTGTATATGTACATTGTTTGAATTTTTTAATGTGTGTTTCAGTATTTTCAATATGGTTTTGAGTTTATACCATGTTTTGGTTATGCAGAACATATGGCTTTTTTCGGCTTCATTGATGGTGCTTCCTACCTTACCTTGAACCTTGCCTCAGCTGCCTGGGTTCTCTATTCCCGAGCTCATGATTTGGTCAGTTCAAGAGCGGTTTGTATCAGTCCTGATACCAACAATATCGTCGAGTATCAGGTAGTCATAGGTCTACTAATTGAGGCTGCATCCCAGAACATTTGTGATTTGGTAGTTTTCATGGACTCGCAATTGGTGGTTTGTAATTTGAACCAGATTTATACCATCAAGAACCCGATACTTCTCCATCTCTTCCAGAGGGTGTGCTTGTTAGAAAGGTCATTTGAAGTAATTACTTATAGGCACATCCCTAGGGTAGGAAATGCAGCTGCTGATTCATTAGCAAACTATATCCTAGACTAGTATATTGCTCATACATAACTTGAAAATCAAACATGGTTCATCATATTGTAAATAAATAGTAGAAAACACATAAAACTCATGTAAATACATTTTCCATTTGGAACATATAGACACTAGAAATAAGAGTCTGTATATATATATGTGTGTGTGTGTGTTTTACAAATTTAGGTCATGAGACCTCATCTGAAGCACTCTGGATTTCAGGTAGTACAAAATCATACAAAATCCTGAAGATATATCAGATTTNTATATATGTGTGTGTGTGTGTTTTACAAATTTAGGTCATGAGACCTCATCTGAAGCACTCTGGATTTCAGGTAGTACAAAATCATACAAAATCCTGAAGCTATATCAGATTTCAGTAATACATCGTGCAGATCTATCTAGTGATGCTCGTGGTAGCATATTACAGCCCGTACTACTCTGCAAAGCAATCGGCTAAAGCGTCCTAGCACGCCTGCAGTGTGCCTCTGATACCTCATGGGGAGGTCATCAATCAACGCATCAAGTATGTCTAAAGTCAACCTCTCCAGGTTTTCCTCTTGCTCTCCCATTGGGTTGTCACCCTATTGAAGAAAATGAGCACCCGCTCACCTGTCCAGTGGGGAAGATCCCCCAGGTCATGCTACTCCAACATCTGCATGAAGATATTTAGGTCTTATTACTATATATAAAAAATAAAAAAAACATTAAAATACAAAAACACAAGTTTCGATTTTAGGGTTTTGTTTCTTACCAATGTCTCCCCACTGCTCACCAGGTGGAAGAGGTAGGTCAGGGTCACCCCTAAATTCAATACCCACGTATGCATAATCCTCAATCATGAGGATTTGATCATTCAGCCAACGGAAAATTGGAGCTCCAAACTTAAATTTTCCCTTGCTTTCTCCCGCACGAGCCATGATCCTGACCCACCTCAACATATGAGGGTCTCTCTCCCTCAGCTCAGTAAATACCACTTGGGGCCTCAGATGAGGGACCCACTCAAAGAAGAAATAGGCTAAGATGGATCCATAGCTGAACTGTTTGATCTCTCCTTACCGACACTTGGTCAGCTGGTCCTTGAAGTCTGGAAGCAATGCTTATGCCCAGTTATAGGCAGTAGGTGCCATGGCCTCTAGAGCATATAACATATGTGCTCTGGAAGCTTGATGAGGTCCTTGGCTCCCATCCAACCTCTGCATAGTAAAAAGGACTTTATGAAGAGGATCTTCCACCACTGTCTTAATGGGAATTTTATTCCCAGACAATGTACTACCACGTATGCAGTAGAGGTTGATTAACTCTTGGGTGGTCACGTCCCCTCCATGGGAACCAACCAGTGAAATAGGTGTACCTCATCTGGATAATCCTGTCAAGAAGTAGATATCCTCTACCTCAATAGTCAGCACGTGGGCTCCCACCTCAAAATATTGCTATTCTGGGTTCCACATATGAAGGATATACTCCAACAAGCATTCATGGGACACCATGCAAGGAGTGTGGAAGAGTTTTAGGAGACCACAGTTCCTCAATGTGGCTATGCAACCCCCATTTATCTCGGCGAAGACATTGTCATCATCATGTTCCTGTTCCTTCCATATCACCATTTTTTTATTGATTAGAACCTACCAAAAACAATTAATGGACTAATTAGAAGCATAATCAATCATCAAAATCAATCAAAAACTTTTATTTTTTCTTATCCATTAATTTTCCCCCACTCATGGTCGACACCACCTGAGCTCCATTTGCATAGAGCGGTGGCACCGCCTGAGTGCAGCTGAAGATGTGCGGTTCTTACAGTGCACTGCTTGTCCTGTAAGGGGCAGGAGCGATGGCCATATTTGAGATTTAGGGCTTGCCTAAAATGCCCAAAAAACTCCCCAAAATACAAAAATATATGCTTAAAAGGGAAAGGCTAGGGTTTAATCATTTACCTGGTCCAGACGATGCTCGAAACAGATAGTGGAATCTCTCGGAATCACTGACTGAAGATCTGGCTCAATTTGCTCCAAAATGCTCTCACCAAGTGGTAAATAGTAAAATGATTTGATTGTTACTATTCAAATGACTTATATATATATTTTAGGGTTTTTTAATGTGATGTTGATATTTAGAAAATCGTTATTATTATAAAACCCATTTATATAGTCCGTTAAATTTATTTTTTGAGAGATTAATGATCGTTTTGAGTCTTGTAGGAGTAAAAGCGGAAATAGTAAAGTCTATGGAGAGTTTCTTTTTTGACTTTTTCGTATTTTCGTAAAACAGAAAAAGTCCCCGATCGTTTGTTTCAACACTTTGGTCACGCTATTAGAACTTAGTATCAAAGTTTTGAATCTTTTTTTGATTCTTTTTAGACTCGTAAAATTTCTCATCATAAAAAAAACCTAATGTAGTCTCCTTTAAACTCTTTTCGGACTCCCTAAATATGAAAAGATTGTCGAGTACTTGTCTTCTTCATACTCGTAAAAGTATTTGGAGAGTTGTCTCTTCGACGGTAGGTTATCTCTTTTTCGGTTCAGATAGACTATTTACGAAAAAGGAACACTCCAGCCAATCATGATTGGAAGAGTTCTCTCGGGTATTATTTTACACTTTTTCGGGTCCTAGAGACTAAATCATACGAAAAAGGACCCTTTGGAGTTTTCTTTCGTCTTCGTTCAGACTCTCTAAACTTGAACGATACTGAGTTTGCTTTCATTGGACTCGTTAAACTAGACACTGAGAAACCCGNGAGACTAAATCATACGAAAAAGGACCCTTTGGAGTTTTCTTTCGTCTTCGTTCAGACTCTCTAAACTTGAACGATACTGAGTTTGCTTTCATTGGACTCGTTAAACTAGACACCGAGAAACCCGTTCAGGGAATGACCCCCTCCTTTCTCAGGTTTGTAAAATGTATGAGAATGGACTTGTCTTCGAACGAGCTAAAACGAGTGTTTGTTACCGTCTTTGGACTCGTAAAAATGAAAAAGAGGCACTCATCAATCATGACGGGGAAATTAAGGGAAGGGAATCATTTTGCAAATGAAATGGCATTTGTTTGTCACTTTTGAACATGGTTCTTGTCTACATATCATTTAGTCAATTGGGTATTCAACTGACTTACAAGTCAATCCACTTTCATGAGTCATATCACTCCTTTGAGTCTTTCAAAAGAATGCATTGTCCACTGTCGTATTGTGTGTCTGTCTGGTCTATTCATGCTTCCAAGTCTTTTGTTGTGTCGCCCAATGTTCAAAGGAAGAAAGAAGTTTACCCCTATAGTTAAAACAACCTTGGGGTTAGTACTTTGAGTCAGTCCTATGGTTACATTATCTACAACATTCCAGAACTTTGTTCCAAGTTTCGTGTCGTCGATGTGGGATTCATCATGGCCCTCCTTCGACAAGACTATTCCTATCGACATCAGCTCATTATTTGGGAAAGAGTCTTATAAACAAGTTTAGTACCTTGAGATCTGTATGCCTCAATGAAAGATTCTCTCGCTCTCAACATAGTTTCACATCATTGATCTTTGATCGAAATATTTCGCTAGGTGTTCAATATCAAAACATCTATTCGCACTTAGTAGATTGTACTAGGGTACCTTGGGAATCATTGAAATCAATGGTGATCTCCCTCGCACTTGTTAATGGTTCACATCATTGGTCGGTAATCAAGTGGTTTCTACCATGTTCGAATTGAGAACATTGTAATCACATGGATAGAATTGTACTTTGTGGAAGACGAGACGAAGACCCTGGGTATTTGTTAAAGCACTCATAGCTTTCTCCCTAGGTTGCAATGGAGTATATTGTATGAAGTACTGACATGGATCCACATTTGTATGGTCATGGCTATGCTCAAATTTTTGTCTGTATGACATAGATCTACATTCTATATCTGGTAGCTATGTCCAATTTTGTCTCCTCTATCACATGGATCTACGTTGTATTCTAGTAGCCATGTTTGTTTATTCCTCTCATGGATCTGCCTTGTATTGGTCTGCAGCCATGATGAGGTTACGTTTACTCATGAGTCAAAGTATTGATGTATTGCAGATGCCTACTCAATGATACTCTCCGATCAAGCTGGCTCTTACCTCGAAGCGATAACTTGCTCTATCAAAGCTCTCGCCTATCGTATCCCTCTAGCCTCATGCTTTCGGGGGCATTTTGTTATACCCAAATCCTATCACCAGCATGTGATAAGATCTCTAACACCTTCATTTTCCCTCAATCCCAAACATTGAAGCAAAAATAGTGCTTTGGATGTTAATATTACATACAAAACTCCAGCACCGCTCTTACCCTTAAGTTGATAAGCGATACCTAATACAGCACCACCTAAGTCATTTGGAATATAGGTGGTGCCACTACCTTTAACCTTTGTCTTTGGTGTGGTTCTCACCTTGCACTGCTCTTTCATAAAGGAGTATAAGCAGTGCCCTTAGTAAAAAGTGAACAAAGAAGGTTTTACAAAGCTTCTAGAACAAAAGCCTTGTGTCTAGCCTTATCCCTACTCACTTGGGTCAGTTAAGCTCGAGATCCATGCTTTGGGGATCTCATGACCACCTCACCCACCTATTTCTCAACCATTACTATCCCTTTGAGCCCTATAAAACCAGGATCATACTCCATGGTTGAAGAGAGAAGAAAAGAGTAAAGTTATGCTGCTGAATTAACATCTTGGCCTAATCCATTAGAGAGCATAGAGGAGAAAGTTGGAGCTATTGGGGATGATATGTTAGCCTTGTGAAAGAGTGCATCAACACTAAGGAAAAATGATTGTAAGCTATTTCATTCAAATATCAATGTAAATTCGATTTCTTTCCCATATATCCGTTGTGTTATAATCTCACATGTATATTATCAGATTCCTTAGCCACTGATATGGATCTATGGATAGTTTTCTAGTATCTTTGATGTTGTTGTATGTTTGATGTGTTTTTGCAGGTTTTCCATCAGAGTTCTTATTCCAGGTATCCATAGCTTCTAGGGAGAGTCTTCTGACCTAGTTGTGACTCATTTGTTCTGGATCTGAACAATTTAGACCAGA
The DNA here is from genome assembly GCA_001517045.1 of Pseudotsuga menziesii. Classification (NCBI taxonomy): domain Eukaryota; kingdom Viridiplantae; phylum Streptophyta; class Pinopsida; order Pinales; family Pinaceae; genus Pseudotsuga; species Pseudotsuga menziesii. Next base: position 498,168 of record LPNX010569716.1, on the reverse strand, counting down.
GGAACAACTTCTCTCCGCATAAGGTGAAATATTCCTAATAACAAATCTCTAGAGATTTGTACTTGTCTCTCTGACCTTTACACCTTCCCAATGTTGGATATTAGTGTTGATGATTATGCTTCTATGGATTATTCTCCTATTATCCCTATGACTTCCTGTGTCTCTGCAATTGATTCTTCCTATTCCAATGCTTTGACTTGATCGATAAATTTGATATCAAGCGATTGAATACACATATGGATTTGGGGTTGAACTTGGAGCCAAGCAATGAGGTTTTTCGACGTTACCAAACATCAAAGGAATGCAAAACATCATCATGTAAATAACCAAGATTTAAAATAATTCTAATGGAAAAATAAGTAGTGAGCATACTACAAAGCAATCAACTTCGGTTTCTTCGAATGAAGAATGTCCTCTGAATCAACCTCCTGCATTACTCAAATAGGTAGAGACAACTTCATTACTACCATTTACAATATGAATTAAAGTAGGCGTGACATAAAATATAGAAAATAGACACAAAAGTGTGAAATTTAGTCATGTATGAATAAATCAAAAGTTGATTCCCCAAATTTCCATTATCTTTGGAAGCATTTGACCATAGTGAGGATTGACCATCTGCTTCCACCGAAAACCCTAACTCAGAAGCACACCAAGCAATCAATAATAAAAACAAGCTATCAGGTTCAATTCATATCATCCTTTTTTTTTCAAACCATTCCGAGGATTCTTTCATGCTCCAAGGCTTGCATAAGCTGAAAACATCACCATCCACAAGACCACTCAGAAATTTTATCAAAGACTCAAGGATCTACGAGCTGGATTTAGTGAATAGATTTATCCATATTCTTCAATTGTTGAGTTTTCTTATTCTCTTTCAGTCAAATCATTGAAATCAATATTTCAGTGGCCTTATAGTCTGAAGATGCAAAATCCAAATCAGTCAGGCTGTGGAGTTATTGAAACCAATTTTAGCGGGTTACTCTACTCTATTATAAAAAAACAAAAATGGAAAATAACAACAACACAACAACATTGGAATACTATTAGAGCATTAATCCACCTTGGTACCATCATAATACACCTAGGATACATTTTATTAGCTTTTATGCTATGTCATATGGTCCAAAACTTAGGCTATGTTGATCAACCTTGGTCTATTAGAGTGTTTTGGACTCATTTACTACAATTGAGGCACTCCACTTTGTTCATTATAAAAGCCTAGGTGCCCTCATTAATGAAAGATCAGTCTTAGTGTGCTCCCCATCCCTTAAATTAGGGAAACTTATTGACCATAGGCGCTAGTGCATGTATTTGGTGGTTTTTGGCTCTCCTTGGGCATTTATTGCTTCCTAGAGCCACTCCCACTTACCTATGTGCTCACCCATGCATTTTATACCCTCATTTATGTGTCAATATGCTCTATCCATGTTCACATAGCCATTCATGACTGTTTGGGATGGTCTGGGAGCTCATTGGTCCACCTAGGGGGGTTTTGAGGTCAAATCCTAGCCTGACACATGTATGCATCCATATGGCCTACAAGGGCTAACAATTTCTCCATAATGTAATATAAACCTTATCTAGACATATTTACATGTTGGAAATTCATAATAAACTCAGTTATTGACTGCATATATGTGTGTTAATTTCACTCTTTCTACTGTTTTTGTGCATTAATGTGTGTAATATCGAATTGTGAGAATCCCCTTGGATCCTATATCCTACTGTGAATAAATTATCACATGGTATCAGATCTCTTTGGATCTGCAAATCAAATCCAGAGTGTTTGTGTTGTTGTTTAGGGCATTTTCCAGAGAAATTTGAGTGTTTACATTGCATGTATAATCAATAGTTATGCCACTCAGTGTGCAAGAATAAATGGAGAAAAATCATGTATTGATTAATACATTCAACTATTTCGAATGGAAGGCTGAAATGGTGATCCAGAAAAGGTCGAAAGGCCTATTCAGAGTCAGCATGGGGACTAAGACCGGGCCCAACTCTGCTATGGGGAAATTAAAGTAGTTCAACAAACTTGATGAGGCATTTGGGATGATTTGTATCAACATTTTGATACCTTCTCTTCCATGTAGATAGTCTGAAAACACCCAATGAATTATGGTTCAAGCTTGAGGCATTGTTTGGGAAGACTGATGAGATGAGAGGCCACCATCTCAAAAATGAGTTGATCTCACTGAGCCCAACTCACTTTGAGACGATTCAAGAATTATTCACCAAGTTCAAATAGTTGGTGCTTCACTTGAAACAATGTGGCATAGAAAATAAAGAGGAGCATCTTATCTTCTACATACTTTCGAATCTAGGGCCAAAGTATTCAATGTCGGTGTCAACGTTCCACTCTAGCAAGCTCATAACTTGAAATTTGAGGATTCCATCATTGGTAGACTACATGGAGTCACTCACTCAAGAGAAAGACAAGATGGTGAAAATGGGTACCATAAATTACAGTAAACATCAGGCCCTTGCTGAAGGATTTTGAAATCCTTGGCAAGAAGAAATCCAGAGATTCGAAGCAGTAAGAGAAGAAGAAGCAGGATAAGCCGAAATATTCAGATGGGGTTTCAAATCCTAGAAAGTACAAGGACAAGAAGAAGAAAGAGAAGGAAAAATTCACTTATTGTCACAAGGGGTGGCATCTAGAGAGTGCTTGAATTAAGAATACCATTGACATGATGGCACAACTGCTTGAGAAGAACAACATCTCTCTTCTAGATGGCACAAGGAAGAAAGATGGTGGTTCAAGATCAGACAACAAAGAAAGGTGCCATGCTTTGGTTGTAGGTCGTTAAATCTCTTCTTCCTTCATAATATATTTAGGTGCCTTTAGGCACATGGCCTCCATGCATGATTCCTTCTTGGCCCTACATGCTTACATTGGCCCATCCATTCTAATGGGTGATGATTCGTAAATCCAAGCCAAAGGGATTGGAAGGATTGATCTTGAGTATGGGTACGTCAACAATGTGTTGATTGTGCTTGATATAGAAGCAAACCTACCTTCAATTTATCAAATGAAACACACTAGTACATACAAGAGAGTAAAATTTACTCAAAATTATGTGGAGATATCAAAATTTTCTACAGGCCAAGTTGTGGTAGTGGGCTTTTTTGATCATGATTCAAGAATGTACAAATTCTCTCACTTCCTTCCATACTCAAAAGGGAATGTGCTTCTGCCACATGCCAATGAGACAATAAATTTGTGGTATGATATATATGGTCATATCAAATACAACTACCTTCAATCATTGAGCAAGGAGATAATGGTTGATGGGCTTCCTACCATCAAGTTTTCCAATGGCACATGCAAAGGGTGTGTAGTGGGAAAACATGCAGCGCACAGATATGAGAAAGGAAAGGAAAGGAGGGCTGTCCAAGTGATAGAGATGATATATTCATACCTCATAGGGCCTCTTCCCACACCCTCATATGAGAAGTCAAGGTATGTGTTGACCTTCATAGATGATTTATCAAGGCAATGCTGGGTGTATTTTCTCAAGCTAAGATCTGAGGTTTTTGAGACTTTCAAAGTGTACAAAGCCTTAGTTGAGAATGCATGTGGGAATAAGATCAAGGTTCTTATGATTGAAAATGGTAAGGAGTATGTCAATAAGTATTCACAGAATATTTGTGAATAATGTGCCATCCAAATGCAGCATTCGATGCCCTACACACCACAACAAAATGGTATTGCAAAGCGCAAAAACAAGGCTCTCAAGGAGATGCCAACTTGTATGATGGAGACAAAGGAATTGAATCCTAATATATGGTATGAAGCTATAAAATGTGATAATTATTTCTAAATCATAGCTACCCACCAATATTTGGATGGAAAAAATCCATATGAGGCTTGGAGTGGTCACAAGCCCAATGTTTCTCATTTCATGGTTTTTGGCTCAAAGGCTTGGGCTAGGATTCCTCCCGACAAGAGAAAGGAATTGAAACCTAAAATAAAGGAGTTTATTATGGTTGGATATGCTGAATATTCAAATGGATACAATATCTTTGATCCCTCATCTAATAAAACATTCATTGAAAGGAGTGTACAGTTTGAACAAGATCCCATGCAGGAGATCGAACTAGCTCAAGGGGAATGCTCAAATCCTCCACTCCATGATGATGTAAGTGATGATAATTCCTATAATTTTTTTGATTCTAATATTGATGATGATTTTTTTGCCATGCATTCATATCATGATTCACCCATTCAGCCCAAGTGGTCTGAGAAAACTATTCAAGCAGTCGAGGATCTTGCTGGAGATCCACTAGACTCTAGAAAGACTAGATCTCAATTTCACAATGCTTTTCTCATCTTGTGAATTGAATATTTATGAGAGTTTCTTCATGATGGTTGGATATTATCCTCATACATATCAGGAAGCTTCACTTGACCCAGTATGGAAAACAACTATGCAAGAAGAGTTCAAGTCATTGCAAGACAATGAAACTTGGGAATTGGTTCCCTTGCACTCCAAGAGGAAACTAGTGCAATGTAAGTGTGTCTATAGGAAAAAGTAGCTGATGATGGTTCTGATATCAAGTATAAGGCCAGGTTGGTTTTAAAATTCTTCTCTCAAGTCCAAGGAGTGGACTATATAGATACATTTGCACCTGTTGCAAAGATGGACTCTATTAGGCTAGTTTTAGTGATTGCTACATCTAAGTGTTGGGAGGTTCACCACATGGATGTAAAGAGTGATTTTATTCATGGTGACCTTCAAGAGGAGATATATATGCATAAACATGAAGGTTTCATTCATGATACTTCACTTCTATGCAGGTTAAATAAGTCTCTCTATGGCCTCAAGCAAATCCCCAGGGCTTGGTATGCCAAGATGGACAATTTTATGCTTTCGCTTGGCTTTGAAAGATGTAAATATGATCCTAATGTGTATTTGCAGCATGTTGGTGAATTATTGCAGGTAATAGTGCTGTATGTTGATGACATTTTTATTACAGGTATCTGCACTAAATATATTGGATAAATTAAGTTTTCTTTACGTAGTGAATTCTCCATGGCTGACCTTGGATTGTTGAGGAAATTCTTGGATTAGAGATTGAGCAATATGAAGTAGGGATCAAGGTCATCCAAAAAAAGTATGCTGCAGACCTGTTATTAAATTTGAAAATGGCTGAATGTAAGGAATTCAAGTTCCCATTCCTCTCAGGAATGAACTAGGTGATTTTGGTGCATCTCCATTGGTGGACAGCTCGTTGTACAAACAACTAGTTGGGAGTTTACTGTATCTTACACACTCTCGATCTGATTTGGCATATGATATAGGTTATGTTTCTATATATATTTAGGAGACTCATGAGATCCATTTGAAGGTTGCAAAAATAATCTTTCATCATGTGCAAGGAACCAAACACTTTGGGGTACACTATGTTGTTGGTTCTCCACTAGAACTAGTTGTATTTATTGATTCTGATTGGGATGGAGATTCCATTGATAGAAAGTCCACTTTAGCTTATGTATTCATGCTTGTAAATGGTCCCATATTCTTTTCAAGAAAGAAACAACACACCATATCCGTATCTTCAACTGAGGCCGAGTACATAGGAGCAGTGAACGCAACTACATAATGTGTGTGGTTGCAAGGTATTCTTGGGGGCCTTGGATTTGGATTTGATTCACCCAAAGTCATTTGGTGTGACAATAAAAGTGAAATAAAGATTTACATTGATCCAATGCAGAGATAGAGGACCAAACACATTGATATACACATGCACTACATCCGGATCTTGGTGCATGACGAGGTGATATCCTTGCAGTATTTCCCATATGTAGAGCAAATTGCTGACATATTCACCAAGAGATTCACATAGAAGACATTCACTTATCTGAGATCCCTTATTGGAGTGGGTGAAACATGGTGATGGCTGATATTCACTTTCATATTTTTCTCCATGTCCAATTTTGAGGGGAGGTTTTGTTCCCATGAGGTTTCCCTCACCTTGTTTTATATGGATTTTTTTTTGGTATTAGGTGACTTGAGCCTTAGTTTCCAAGGCCTCAATAATATGTTTAAGCTGTACTAAGTTATGCTTGGTGGGGGGGGGGGGGGGGGTGTGTGTGTGTTGGAGCATTAATCCACCTTATTACCGTAATCATACACCTAGGATACATTTCATTAGCTTTTATGCTATGTCATATGGTACAAAACGTAGGCTATGTTGATCAACCTTGGTCTATTAGGTGTTTTGGACTCATTTACTGTAGTTGAGATGATCCACTTTGGTCATTCAGATAGTCTAGGTGCCCTCATTAATTATATATCAGTCTTGATGCACTTCCCATCCCTTAAATAAGGGAAACTGTTTGACCATAGGCGCTAGTGCATGTATTCTTTCTTCTTCTTCTTGTTTTTTCTAAAAAGGTAGTGGGGAACACATAATGAGAGATGGTTACTTTTTTGGTTTAATGAAATTTGGCAAGGTAATAGGGAAAAGGATAATGAAAAAGGGGGTTTTGATATTTTTCTAAATTTAATGGAAAAATGACAAAGAGGATAATATTGGTGGTAATTTAAACTCATCTGAGGATGAAAAAAAAGACAAGGTTCCCGATTAAAAATTATAGTTGATATTTTAAAAGGAGAGGGAGGGGGGGGGGGATCTCTTCTTTTTAAAATAGAGGTAATTATTGATATTGCATAAGGAGATGCGCTAAGGAAGTAATCCTTAAAAAAGGATTCATAATTGCTAAAGAATTTAGATCCTATCTACCCCTTAACTGCAATCTCATATAGACTCGCCATATGAGTGGTTGCAACATGGATGACATGTAGTTGAGATTTGAGTTCGTAACTCGTATTCCCTATAGGAATCACCCACATGGGTAATCTGTTGTGCTTGCATATTTGTTGGGGGATTTTTCCTTTAATTTTTGGACTTAGGTGTGATGAGAAGACTAGCAAGAGATAATGACTGGAAAATTAAAAAAGGATGCGAAATTGATGAATTTTAACTATACTCATGACACTTAAACTCTGACTGATTTTTGAAGGGGTCAAATGAAAACGGTTTTGGCCAAACACAATATCAACACCATCACTGTGACGAGTTGTATGCCATGACACTAATTTTGTGGCATGATGGTGCATGAGACAAGACATGATCAAATTCCAAGGCTTGACTCGACCATGATATGATGACGCATGATACAAGTTAGCAATTTTGTTGAAGGGGTCATACTGAGGTGAAAATGGGGAAACAAACTATGGGATTTACCAACACATTCCATGGATATGATGGTGAAGACATAATGGTATTATGGCAAAGTTCAGTAGGTTTTCCTTTGTCATCATGTTTTGACACTTAAGAATCATGTTAATGTTGAGAATCAACACATGTCATGACATTTATCTCAAAATTTGGTCAAATAGTTAACAAGCATCCTCTATCCTTCTGCACCTGATAATTAAACCTTTATTTTGATTCCTAAGAGAAAATGTATACACAGAATTTTGACATTATTGCTACATAGATCTCTACAGAGATAAAAGATAATTACTTATAGGTAAGAAATACAATCGATTCATACTCATGTAGTTGTTATCTAGTCATATTTTTTATCCAGTGAATAAATTAGTCATTTATTTTAGCCATTTTCAGTTGCGATCACTTAAAATTGCTCAAATTTGGTAGTATTTCACTTAAAAACATTGCGGTGACTAAAATTTTGGTGGTTTAATAATTAATAACCCATGCCAACGAATTTTTTTTGTCGCCTGGTCACTAATTACCCATTCAATATTCCTGTGTATTTGGTAATCGCGAGTCATTGCAACCACCTTCCAAATAACATGTGAATTCTCACGGGCCTGACTTATTGCTGTCGAGTTTGAATCACTAGAAAAATTTCAGACTTTAAACCAAGATAGCTTAGAGTTAGAATCAAGACCAAGGTAACTTAGCTTGGCACCAGGGTGAGCACAATTTGATTCTAGTTATCGGTAATTTGTCTTTTTTGTTATGAGGATTGAGCATAGAAACATTGTCAAAAAGTATTTTATGTGTATTTTAGGCTCATATTAAAGAAACATTCCACATTTGGGGTGGTATAAAAGCGAGTTTGAAAAAAATAGAAAAAAGTGAAATAATATCACAAAACAAGAATTTTTCCCTTAAACAACAAAATATTCAAAATTACAACACCTTAAACTTGTGTTTTCCAAAACAAACAAAAAAGAAAAAAGGGATTTTTTTAAAATGACAACAGTGAAAGATTTCAAGATATTTTCACCACCCATAACTAAATATCCATTAAGGTATACAACTTGAGGTTTTTAGATTCAAACACCCCAAAAATATATTGACACAACATTTCCTACTGTATATCCAAACAATAAAAAAGTGATCAAAACAAACAAGAATAATTACATACCTAGCATATTCTAGTCGAAGGTATATGTGCACCCTCAAGGAATTTCTGACACACACTGGAAGAAATCCCTACAAAGATCACCATTACTATCTTACCATTCACACTGCCTAGATTTGAACCCTGTTTAGTATCCATGGTTGGCTTGATATTCCCTATTTCAGAATACAAACAAAAATAAATTTATTAATTACTATTTTAAATTAGATTCATCTGATTATATAATGAAGCATTTCCAATGACATAAATCATTGTGCAATAAGGATGGTAATATAGGTAAAACACCATGTACCAAATCAATAACCATAATCTTTTTTCTTCTTCTTTCTGACCCAATGGATAATTGATAAAGAAGCCACTGACTTTGCGTGCAATATATATTACAATATTTTTACATTAATACTTAGGGATTATTCCTCCTACTATTTGGGTGGGTGTCTATATTGGAGGAGATGGTATTCATTCTTTTGGTGGCACTCTTCTCAATATTTGCACTTTGGAAAATTGTGTTTCTCCATCAACAAGTCCAATACAACACTCGATGGACTGGAACCTAAGCAACAAAATTCAAACTAATGTATCCCTCTTTAATATTTTTCTAGGGCCCTCAAATTAGAAGTGATATCAAAGGTGAACTTTACACTAATTTGTTTAATGTTTCCTTCCTCTTGAATAATATCTAACAACGTCATGATATGCTTTATTGCTAAATAGAATCCTCCTATATGTGGTGTGCTGTATGGGTAAGTGTGTGTGAAAAAATAGTTATAGGTGTCATATTTGTCAAAGTCATATATAAACTATTGAGCAAGGTTGTCATTGATGTCAAAGATCAAGCAAGTTGTCATTGATGTTAAGGGTCTAGTACAAATGAAAGGTCAAAGGAAAATAAAGGGACAATGCCAAAGGTCAATCATGTTGAAAGAAATGTATCTTCGGAAGATATTCTATTGTACTTTTATTATATTCCTCTGCTCATATATGTACTTAATTTAATTGGTCATGTAAACGTCACGAGGTAAAACCTCAATTGTAAGTCAGGGAAAGATTACTCACAAAAGTATTTTATAAATGTTATTTTGAGTCTTCTTAGGTAGGTCGACCCCAATTAGAGAACCTGACCAACCTAGTTAGGTAATTGATTCACTCACCTAATGAATATAAATAGGC